>JAOWBP010004220.1:8855979-8885585 GCA_028571105.1 Tragopan temminckii
ATACCCACGTAAGTCTGGGTATTTGGGTCTGAACTACAGCAGTTTTTTATGAGAATCATTTAGTCTGTAGGTAGATTTGCTAATGGCTTTCCCTTAACGTGTTTTGTTTTTTCTTTAAGTACGGGCAGCATAGTAGTTGTGAAGTCAACCATTAATAGCAAAGCTTTGTGCTCACTCTTTTTGGAGGAAGTAAGAATGAGTTTAGGAATAACTTGACAGTCTCTATCTTTTCAACTACTATTGAAACTGTTTTCAAAACACTAATCAGTTCATTTTTAAGCTAACCACCCAGTACAATTAGTGTGGCAATTTGTTGTGCTTGACAACGTTAATTTGTCATCTAAATATTTCTTAGAGTATGTTAGCATACTGTATTGTGGCTCCTCAAGGTAACAGCTACTGTCTACATTAACATGCCTTTAGAAAAGGAAATATTTAGTATAGAGGAAATCTATAATTGTCAGCTGTGACAGGAGACCAGCAACAGTTAAAGAAAACAAACCAGAAAAGCATGCACATATGTGGAGAAGTGTTTGACAACTGAAGATGTTAGGAACTAATCTGGGAAATACTTTAATTTTTTTCCCTTAATGCGTGCCAATTTTTGCTACTTTTTTCAGTGTAGTTTTATGAGGAAATGGCAGTTTTGTGACCATGCCAAAGTAAAATCTACAGCTGTAAAATATCTTTCCCATCAGGTAAAGCCACTGATCTGGATTGAGTCCGTGATTGAAAAACATTCCCACAGCCGCATCGAGTACATGATCAAGGTCAGAAGTTCTAAAATAATTATGGCTGGTTTGTCTTCTCTTTTGTTTATTTTCAGTGCTTCACCAGCAGCATGTACCTTCTTACACAAACACCTCCTGTTTTCCTGGGACTTGTCTTTTTGGAAAAGTTCATTTGTAAATTTATGTTCTGTGTTGTGCTGTTTCTCAGTAGATTGTGGTAGAGAGAAATTGTCTGACAGCTCTCTGAATTGACATGCATAGTGTGCATGCTTAGAGATGTGATTTTTCTCACTTTTCTTTAGGCAAAAAGTCAATTTAAACGTAGATCAACTGCCAACAATGTGGAGATTCACATTCCAGTTCCAAATGATGCAGACTCACCAAAGTTTAAAACCACTGTTGGAAGTGTCAAATGGGTTCCAGAGAACAGTGAAATTGTCTGGTCCATTAAATCTTTTCCAGTAAGTGCTGTTTTTAGTCATCTCACCCAATATTACAATAATTACTTAGAGTTAATGGTTTATGACTCGGCCTAAAGCAAATTCTAACAGCATC
This sequence comes from Tragopan temminckii, assembly GCA_028571105.1. NCBI lineage: Eukaryota > Metazoa > Chordata > Aves > Galliformes > Phasianidae > Tragopan > Tragopan temminckii. The sequence goes on from JAOWBP010004220.1 coordinate 8,857,266, forward strand.
ACATGTTCCATGGTGATAGTACAGCTATTGTGCTTTGTGACAAAAATGATCAGAAAGAAAACCAAGCTTCTAATGTTCTCCTTGAGGATAATACTGGAAGAAGATGAATTATACATCAAACAGGTCTCAAGTTGATCTGCATTTAAAAAACAAAACAAACAAACAAAAAAACCCCCACTACTTTTAAATTAAAAAAAAGTTCTTCCTCTCAAGCCCTAGAAAAGATTTGAAATGATTAATGTAATTCAGCACTTTGATATTCTGCATAGAAAATCACTTGTATTGTTGGAAGCTTTTCTTGTTTCAAGAAAAAAATCTTTTTTTTTTGTAAGGGTGGAAAAGAATATCTGATGAGAGCTCACTTTGGACTTCCAAGTGTTGAAGCTGAAGACAAGGAAGGGAAACCTCCCATTAGTGTCAAATTTGAGATTCCATATTTCACCACTTCAGGAATCCAGGTTGGTAGTTGAAAACAGAAATACAAAAGGAGGCCAGGCTCCTGACACACCAACTGATGCAGCCCAGCTTTGTAGCTTTGTCTGCCTTGCCCTTACCTCCTTTGTTCCATGGTTTGGTGTCTTTTTGCTTTTGTTTCTGCCCTGCTTGTCCTGGCTGTCACTGTCTCGTTCACATACATCTTCCTGCCCCTCACTTTGAAGTACCACAAGTGTTTGTTTATTACTGAGGCAGGTCTAATTTTTCCTGCTTTAAGGGAATCTCGTAAAGAGAACGATAGGACTGGCTGCATTATTTCAGATGGAAAGCATGCTGTTAATGCAAGTGACAAGGGTTTATATTTACATATGAAAGTTTTGCACATCTAGATAATTCCTGTTATTGTTATCCACAGAATAGACTCCTGATCACCGCTACCCACCCACCCATCCCTGTTTCCCTCTGTTCAGTGATCCTCCTGGCTCCAAGCCACAGATGCAGGCTCAGGACTTCCATCAGGAAAACTCGCCCAAAAAATTTGACCCATCCCGAGCCTTTAAGTTGTTCCTGATAAGCCACTTGATCCCATGGTCCATCAGTCAAGATAGGAGACAATTATATTTAAGGGGGCTGTTCCCTCTCTTCTTTTTCTAAAGATGTGTGTCTTCCTCAAACACATCCACATCCTCGCTTGCCTGCTTATTGATTAGGACATCCCAGCTGTCGGGGCCATTGATGGTGTTTCCACCATTCACACTTGGCTTCTTCTCCTGCATTTCTGACTGGCTGTCACTAGCCACATCCAGGGTGGGGTTGTCATGGCAGCCATTCTCAACAAAGCGCAGCTCTTCACCATGTGACTGCAAAGGAAGGAGAGGAGCACAGAGACAAGTGAAGACAGGTCTTAGTGCTGCTGAGCACTAAATTATTCCTGGCCCAAACCCTGCAGCAGAAGTGAACCATCCTGAGCACATCAAGAGGTGTGCAGGTTTACATCTCTCTTACGCGTAAACAGTTTCCCTGCTGCTCCAGCAGTGTATCCAGCTAGGTCCACAAAGGGGACAGGGAAAACAATCTCCCTCAACTTTCCAAGTCCCTTCATCCCAAGGGATTAGAATCCAACCACCTTCCCTGCCTATCCAGTGCTCACCATGTTCTTCATCTTTGGCAGGCGTCTCTGCCAGCAGTTGTATATGAGCCCCAATACAATGATGATGGCACAGATGGAACCAATGATCACCAGTACCACAAAGAGTTTCCCATAATCACTGCGTGTCTGATTGGGATGTGACTGACAGCTTGTGGTGGTTGAATAGTTCTGGATGCCAATCTGAAAGGAAGCAAGGAAAGAAGCAGTTAAATCCCCTGGCCTGCCATCATGTAGGATCTGCTCAGTTTTCTGGGTTTAACTACAGGACCATCACTGCGGGCAGAGGAACTAAAAGTCAGGGTTAGGGAGTCAGGATGTTCACTGTCTTACACAGCTAGAAGGCACACGAGCAAGTTTAACACCATCTTCCTTGAGAGCTGGCCAATCAGCCAAGTGTCAGTGGGCATAACCCTGCCTTGACTGCCTGCACAAGGATCACACCAATGTGCAAGACAGGGAGGCTTTCAAGGGAGAGTATATCAAAGATTTAGTTCCATTTTAATTGTCAGCAAAGCCCAACATCGTTCCCTGTGACTTGGTGGGTTCCAGCCTGGTTACGTAACAATTCAATACTAAGTATGATGGGTGTAAGAGAATATCCTCCCTCTTCTTTCCAAGCCCAGGCTGGTACAAGATCAGTGCAGTGAGCAGTGTTTCATTATTGATAGACCTAGAGAGTCAGAGACAGGCAGTAGGGCTACTGTGGTAGGATGCATGTTAACACGGGGGTATTGTTGAATACAACTCAAACCTCACACTGACATGAATCCTTTCTGGACAGTTCTAGCTGCTGATACTTCAGTCACACTATTTCTACAGGGTTGACTTTTTAGTACTTTCTCTGGTGTAAGCCAATCAATAACGCACTGAGCACTTAATTTGCTTTATCTAACTGCACTGGTTTGTTAGGACAGGTAGAAACCTGAGAGGAAACTTCCAGCAAAGTGGTGGCCCAATTCTAATGCTAAAGTCAGCAGAATTACTTGAAGAGTGTTCAAAGGGGAAAAAAAAACAACAAAAGACAGTAGAGTCAGGCCTTCAGCGCCTAAGTGTTAAACTCAGATGATGGGACTATTTTGCCTTCATCTCTTCACTCGTCCAAGTTGTCTATGATTAGAGGCAAATACATGAGGACAGAAGGCAGCCAGCAGTGGAATCTGGCATCCATCACCTGTGGTTCTCCGCCTGCCTTCGTGGAGGCAGTTATCTAAAAGGAGTGAAATGCAGACCCCGGGATAGCAGAAGGAAGGTGTGTGAATGAGTCCCATCTAGTACAGGCACCTCTCCCACCTCCTTCAGCAGAGGCTGAGCAACTGGCAAGAGCCAGCATCAGCAGATCAAGCAGGGCTGATTCTGGGGCTCTGTAGCACTCACATCGCCACAGGCAAGAGTGTGGAAGGTATGAGACCAAGTAGCCCAACAAAATGAATGTGTGAAAAGCAACTTCAAAACTAAACCAGAAGAGCAGGCAGGGAATAAACCACAGTCGCTCTCTTAATGGGAACAAACATTTGATGATCTGGCAACTACCAGAGAGGGCAGAAGGGACTTCGCCAAGTGTCAGATTAATCTGTGTGCCTGCTGTGGGTTCAGCACTTGGTTAGACTGAGATGTCTCCCAGTTTGCAAGGTGCTTATTTTAATTGTATAGCCAGTCTTAAAGGATGGATGCAGGCAGACAGGCTTTTACCTCAGCTAAGCTCCTCTTAACATCCCCCAGTGCCATGAGAACATCTTTTGTAGGGATGACACCTGTAAAGAAGGAGATAGAGATCAGTGCTGCTCTTTCAGCTCAAGTTAACTGAGTTAGATGTACTCATCACTGTGAAATGCCCAACAGGATGGAAGCAGAGGAACACATGTTTTTCATTGGTATTTTAGGTTGAGACTGAAAATTCAAGGACTATAACACCAAGGGTACTTCCAAATGTTCTTCAAAGAGGGAAAAAAATCCAGGCATGAACTGATACTAAAGGCACCAAGGTACCCATAGGCCCAATTCTACTTTCACTTGTTCAGCAATACAAAGAGGAACCCAAGAAAAGCACTTTTCAGAGCAGAAAATACTTTGTTTCCAAAACTTCCTAAAAGTTAGAATTCTGTTTTCTTCACACAGGCCACAATTCACAAGGTCAACATTAGAAGCCTCTAGCATGAAGCAGAAACAGTATAGAAAAAGCATTCTCCTTTCAGAAGGGGATTAAGATGTTAGAATGCACCAGCACAACTTACCTCTAGTGTCAGCTTTTTTCTTTGCGAATGCAAGAGAAGCACTGTCAGAACTGGCCAAGTACAGATGAGAGTTAAGCCATAAGTTAAAAAGTGATCTAAGAGCAGGCTGTCATGTCCTGCCATAGCAACGACCCGCACATGGAGGACAGCACAGAAGCACAGGGAAAAAGCTGACAAATACTCATGTGAAGGCAATTCAGGGAGGGAGGAAGGCAGGAAGTGAAGCACAGATCAAGCTTGGTGCAAACAATGAGGGACAAGCCACTCCATTCCTTGAATCCTGTTAACTGCGAACAGGTGGGACTGAATCGCAAAAAGAGCAAAAATTCCTTTCAACATGGATAAGCATCTCCATTTGTGAGCACCCTAAAAACAACCCCTATCACAGGAAGACTCCTGCCAGAACTTACCCTGTTCCCCTGCCAGCGTCATTAGCAAGTGCTTGTCGTTCTCATTGGGTTTGCTCAGAGAGATCATCCAGTGGTCCTGCAATCCATCTGTCTGTCTGGAGAAAGCATCCTCCACCAGAGCCAACAGCTGGGGACCCCTCTCCAGCCGAAATTCCTCCTGCCATGGGAAACAGACATTGGTGAGCTGTGGTGGGAATGGCAGGTATAGCACTTCAGGGCTCACATGACTGCATGGCAAAGACCCCTGCATCAGCAATGCTAAACTTGGGGTACTGCTCCCTTCAGCAGCCTCAGTGCCCAGACTGAACCCATGCAGGCCTCAGGACACACCTATCCTGCTTCCTGAGCTCCCATGGCCACCATATACCCCACTCTGCACCAAGCCCAGCACACAGGAATCCTGAAGCAACATCATCACATAAGGCAGAAAGCAGCCAGGCTTTTCCCTGCAGCCAGTGCTAGGTCAGCAGGTGCAGCTCGGCCTGACATGCTCCAGCCATCCCCTGGCAGGCTCCTTCACTGCTTTCCCACTCCTGCGTTTCTATTCTTATCTCCAGTTGCCATGTCAACCTGAAGGCCACACAGATGATTAATAAAATGGAGAGCTCTTGTTGCCATGGCAATTTGAAGCGCTCAAGGCAGGCACAGGCTTGTGCCGAAAAAGGCCTAATTGGAAAAGACACCGATGACTGGGGCCTGAATCACAAGGGCCTGCCAGTGCCTTGTCTCATTAGGTTATGGGTTTTGGCATCAGCAGTGAGCAGTGAGGCCGGAGCAGCAGTGCAAGGATGCAGTATGGTGCTGTGGAGCTGTGGCTTCTGCTGCCAGCCTGAAGTTCTGTTCTGGGGGATGTGGAGCAAAGGGGAGCAGCACAGCCCTAGAGCAAGGCAATAGAGGTGAGAAGTTTCTAGTCACAGGAAAAGCAGGGATTGCAGAGTACTGAGGAATTCTCCTTGGTAGAGAAAAGGGAGCTGTGAAAGAGTCTGAAAGCACACGAGCAGAATTAGAGGTCACCTCCCGAACACAGCCAGGTACCATCACTGGGTCAGATCCTGCAGTCCTCACTTAAAGACAAAATTCCCAGGTGTACTGAGTGGGAGATGTGCCCAAAGGGACTAAAGTGACTGCCCTGTCCAGAGCCTATTAAGGAGATGAAGAGGCTGCCAGCTTAACCCAGCAATACAGACATCAACCCTGCACTATGAAGAACATTAACATTCAAGGTGTGACCCTCTGCAAGGGGCTGGGCTCCTTCCCTGTCCCTTGGCTTTTTACTGGGATTCTGGACTGAACCAGGCATCAAGCAAGAAATGTTTTAAGAATCTCCATGCTAATTTAAGCTACAGCACTTGCAATGCAGATTCTGCCTCACAGTCCCAGAAATCCAAACTATACAGGCTTCAGATACAGAAACCAGAAAACAAAAGGGACAGGCAGAGGGTAGGTGAGCTGCCCAAACTAAGCAAAGGGTAGGAAACAAACTGTGTCAACGACGGTGGAAAGGAGAAGAGCTTGATTCCAGTTTCAGCCATGCAAAGTGGTAATGGGAGAAAGAGAATGAAACAATGTTCATGTTAAATACGTATGTCGACAAGTGTCCCTTTGAATAACAAGAAGAAAGCACAAATCACTCATTGGGAAATATGATTTGAAACATTAAATCAAGTAGAAGAACAGTTCAGGCCTGCCTATCCCAGGACACTATCTTCTTTCAGCATGGCAGAACTGAGGATTCAACAATAAAGGCATAATTTTATCAAGAGACATCAGCACACCAGCTTTTAAGCTCTCACCCTTCCAGTGGTTTAAACAACACAAGACCAAAAGAAGAAAGCTACCATGTACTGCAAAATTAATAAGCATTTAAACTCCACAGAGATGCTAGAAAGAGTAATTGTGGATGCAAAAGAAACAGAGCAGCAGGAATATGGTTTTCAAGGACTGGTCTTTTGAGTTGCAATTGTGTACTGCAACAGAGATGCTTCAAAATCTCCAAAGGGCAAACTAGTCAGAAGGAAAGAGATCAGCTTTTTATCTACCTTTAAAGCAGTCAACATTTTTAGTGTTGGTTTACACAATGAAGTCAACAGCTTTATTGTGTGAATCATCTGCTTTTGCTGCCCCCCAAAATTTCACGTAAACACTAAAAAAAAACTCACCACAAATTCACCACTAGTGGAAATAGGTCAGTGGCAGAGTCACCCTGCAGTAACAAAATCAGTCTGCTCTGCTCATGGCTGGAGCTGCGGCAAGCAGGAACGCAGACATACAAGGACAGAATATGGTTCCCTGATGAAATATTTTGGTCTCAGGCTGTCAGGCTTATAATCATTTCTGAGAATTATGAAAGGCACCTTGACCTCAAGCCTTTCACAACTGGTTTCAAAGTGCCTGATAAAAGGCCTACCAGAGGTGAATGAGCCAGAGATCCACAAGGGGCTCTGGACTCATGAATTAACTGCAGCTTTATGGGGATGGATGGACAGGCATTGGATTAGCAGAGCATGACTGGTTAACAGACACAGATAACACATAAGATAAGGGGTTGGGAAAAAGAGGCACTTAAGGAAGATTTAGTGACAGCTTCTTGATACTGAACTATTCACATGGCAAACACGGAGTCCTTTTTCCTCTGAGCCATCAGAGAAATGACACTATCCCCTGGAAGGACAGGAAGTAAAAGAAAAAAGAATAGAGAGAAGGAGGAACAGGCCTCAATTCTGCCACATTGCCTGCAAGTAAGAGGTGCAATGTTAAAGGCTCTAATGTCTCCCAATAGATCAGGTGAGCATTGGCACAAACTAACAGCCAGTTGTTAGTGTAAAACCAATCTGGAACTGCTATAGTCTAGACTTTGAGAGAAATCCTCTCTCCACCCACTCTTTCCCCACCTGAAGAACAAGAATATTTTTTGCCTTTCTCTCCACAGCCTCTACAGGGACTTTGAGAATTAATGCTTTTAAAATGTTTTGTAGTGAAAGCACACAGCGAGAGCTGCGCCCGCCTCCATATCTCTAAGCACTATTCCTCCCCTGCCATCAAATCTCTGTGGACATACTTACACAGTCAATGTTATCTGACATATTCAGGATGATGTAGTTTTTCCCCGCAAGGTTGCTCCAGTCTTTGCAGATCACCTGGAAAGACAAGACAAAGACAGCTGGGTTTGCATAGCAAATGCAGCTCTCCTGCTGAAAGTACTGGGTACAAAAGAGGCTGTGCCATACCCCAGAAAAGTGCTTCTCAAAGTAACTGTACTCTGACTTTTTGCACTAGGAAGGATTCATCTATTCGTAACGTGGGACGCCAGGTGTTTTCATTTTAGCAGAAGCACATGAGGTAAGGACGAGGTTGCTGTGCCAGCTTCCCACAGTCCATCTTAACTTTCACCTGTACCTACTCTGGGGAACTCAATGGAAAACTCTCTAGCCTGCAGCCTTATTCAGTATGTGATCAGCACAGCACAAAACCTAACAAAGAGCCTGTGCAGTCCTTAAACTGGTGAAATAAGTCCGTAAACTTTGTAGGCAAGATAGTCCCTCTGTGCTTCCAAAGCTCAGGGTCCCAAATACCTTGGGGCAAAAAGAACAAAAGCTTTCTCTGGCACTTTTTTTCCCCCCAATTTGATCCTCCTACCTCTTGTCTTTTTACCAGCTGTCAGTCTGCTGGAACTGCAGCTCACCTCACACCTCCTCACCTACGAGCTCCCCTAGACAAACATCCTCACAGATCCCTGTACCCTGCTCCACCTGCTCTGCAAATGTTATCTGCATTAAGCAACAGCAGCAGCAAAAATAGCACTTCTTTCTCACTCCCTTTCCAGAAATCCTTGGGGCCATTTTTGTCCTGACACTTCCAATAATGAAGGCTGAGGAAACAAGGAGCTCTTGCTGCTATGTGTGCCCCAGAGGGTAGGTGTTTTTTAGAAGCAATATTTTGGGCAGCAATTCATAAGGGAAGATGGGAAGATGTGAGGGGGAAGGGCTTTCTTCAAGAATCATGGACACCCTTAACAAACGCTGCGAAAAACTCTCCAAAATTTAGTTTTAGCTGAGTTGAGCAAACAGAAAAGCTACTTCCACCAGTCAGACCCAGGGTGGTGGTAAGGTTAAGGAGTTCAACACCCCATCAAATATCTCTACTGTTACCCCTAGTCCACTGCCCACCTCCCAGTGCTACCTGTGCTGAATTCCAGGGCACTTCTGTCGGCAGCATGGCCATGCGGGCATCTCCAGCCTGTGGTGACAAGCTCCCCTCTGCTCTAACAGTCTCTGTTGCTACTTCTGTGTCATTCCAGACAGGATCCAGCACAGGCTCATCAGCCCTGTCCCACGGAGCTGCAGAGGAAGCTGGATGATGCTCACCACCAGAAACAGTCTGTGTGTACGCAGAGCTGCCTCCAGGAGGGATTGTCCCCACAGGCATCTCTGCTGTCTGCTCCAGTTCAGTTAGCACTGTGGGCTCCATCATCTCCCACCCCACTGTTGTCTCCAAGAACTCATCTCTGGCTGAATGTTCTTCCCCACCAGCCTCCATCGTGGGTTCTGAAAGCTCTGCACTTGTGGTAGCCACAGTCTGTTCTGAATCCGCTCCCTCAACAGCCCACATATCTCCAGTTGTTACCTCAAATTGCTCTTCTGAAACACCAGGGGACTGTGCAGGAGTAGTAGAAAAAACAGAGGACACAGGCAGAAGACCTGGACCCATGCTGCTCCCAAGGTCTAAGCCAGGAGAAACAGAGTCCTCTTCTTGCCCTCCTATGGCAGCCTCGGTCACAACATCTGGCCTGGCAGAGGCTGTGGAAAACAGGAGGGCAGACAAAGACTCTTCTTGGTCCACTGGCTCAGAAGACGTAACCTCTGGCTCTGAGGTCTGGAGGCTCTCCAATCCTCCTCTTGAGTGGTCTATAGGGAGCAGTCCCTCCTCTTCCTCCAGCGTGCTGGAGAAAGGCGTGTGCAAGTCAGGCTCTACAAATTCTGCTGGTGTCTGGACAGTGGCTGCTTCCCAGTTCTCTTTTGTCTGTGTCCCATTCCCTTTCAGCAGGGCCTTCTGAGAGGCAGCAGAAAAGCTGTAGTCTAAAAAAGAGATCCAAGAGACTTCATGTCAAAACCTAAGCACCTGTGAACTTCGAACAAGAGAGCTGTCCCCATTGCATGCATCTAGCCACAGACAGGCTCTAATGGCAGAGATCTTTAAGACAGGACAGCCTGTCACTGAAAAGAACAAACCCACCTGGTAAGTGCAGTGCAAACTCTGGTATTTACCCAGCTTCTTGTCCCATCCCAGTGAACCCACTTTCCCTAGGGAAAATTCACATATTTACTCCTCTCACTCCTTTCTGCCCTGAAGGTGTTTTCATAGACTTGCAACTAACAGCTTCGACACCTGGTATCTCTAAGGTGAGGTTATGAGTGTTAGGAATCAGGCTGGGACCCAAGGATTCATTCCACATGGGATTCAGAAACATGATAGATTGTAATAGCAGACACAGGCTAAACAGAAAATACTAGGGAAGAGAACAACAGCACAGCAAACCAAGTCCTTTTCCTTGGTACGCCCAGGTTATAGCACCAAAACCTGAATTAACCTAAGCATCTTTGAAATGTAAAATTCCAGTTTATACAGCGCTTTGCAGTGGAAAAGCCATCCCACAAACATCTGCATAATTATATTCCCATGTCATTAAGGTGCAGTTTTGCTGCAAGGAAACAGAAGTCAGAAACAAGAGATGAACTTCAGCCCCAAGTTGTTCTGTGGCTCTGACAATGAATGCCTGTAATATTGCTAGACAAACACAGAGAAATGCTTGAGGAGAAGACATCTCACAAATGTGAGGTCAGAGCAGGCAGTGGAAACCCAAAAAAGGAGTAGCTGTAGAATAAGGAGACTATCCATAAGATCAGACACATTAAACTGGAGTCTTTATCTTTCTTGAGGAAACTGTCTGTTATCTGAGTAGCTCCATTTCAGCAGCTTGCTTCCTAATTAACTCCCTTTCTCTCCAGGATGAGCACAGCACATATTCTGAGAAAGGGAAGGAAGGGAGTCCCTCCGCAACTAGAAACAAGCACCCTGCCCACTCTTTGGTTATTGTTAATAAATGACAGTCTTAAATCCCCAAGGGCTGCATCTCTTCTCCTGCCTGCCAAAGTAGATGCTTCACTGAGTGCTGCAGGCAGCTGTCATCTGGATGCCTTACAGAGAAAATCTGCATGAACCATCTCTGTACACGCCTGACTCCAAGCCATCGAGCACTGCTGCTGGAGCAGGTGCTGAACTCTCAGGCAGGGAGGTCCACATCAGTAAACACTTCCATTGCCTTGGATGTGCTCTGGCAACAAGGGCTGCCCATGCTGCTTCTGCAACCTAGACTCTGCTGCTTCCCATCCTTCCTGATGGGAGAACCGTGCTGCTCCATTCAGCCCTAGGGAAGATGCACATAGATGTTCCTGTTCAGCTGAGATGTGGCTTTCCTAATTCATGCCCATTTCCTTTCTGTTGCCTGGTCTTCCCAAAGGTCTTTACCAATAGCTATGTGTCTCAGTGCCTGCAGAAACACAGTTGCTAGTTAATGGCAGATGTGGCCACAAACCACAGGATTGAGGACATTAGGTCAGGACCCTCTGCAGACAGATGGTGAAGGTTTAGTGCATCCCCCAGGGCTCTGCTGCTGCAGAGATACTCCAGGTCTGTACCAAAAACATGAACCTCAGCAGCAGCCCTGCCCATCTTGACATGCTGTGAGCGAAAAGTGAGGGAAATGCTGGTCTCACCCTCTAAAACAAGGCTGTCAGATGAGGCATTATTTTAAAGGATAAGTGACCCATTCTGCTACCTCCCTTACCTAAAGACATTCTCAGCTATTCTTGACTCTTCCCTTCCCTCCCCTGCCTCTCTTTGCAGCAGGAGGAGATGGGCACAGAATAAAAACAAATGGGACAATAGCAGCATGAGGCTTGCCCCAGAGGAGTGGTGAATGCTCCCAACCTATCAGCTCTCCTTTGAGGTTACAGATATAACCTTTCCTTAAGGTGCTCTGTCACCAATTAGCTGGCTTCTGAGAGGGGAAGCCTCCATAGTACAGCCACGCTGCCTTTTCACAAACAAGATCTAAGGAAGTCTGAGGGACTGCTGCCTCTGCCTTCTCTCCTGGGTGAAGGAAGCTCAGGAGAACCGATCCCACTCTCCAAGCAGGCTCCTGTCTTCCATGGCAGCTGAAAGTTGAAACTTGAGCTGCTTCTCAGAGGCAACAAATCAGTGAGGTAGGAGCAGACAAACTCCTTGCTAACTAATTTCACATTCCCACTTGCCACCAGACTTTCCACAACCCTGAATCCTAAACCAGGAGCATCCTCCTGTCTGCTTCAGTAAGACCCTCACTGTTCACAATCTTAACTCCCTTCATATCTTGCTCAGACTGTTATTCAGCTGCTCACCTTGCAGATAGGGCAAGAGGCAAAACAGAGATCTTCATGGAGAACATGAATCTTGAGGTTTTCTGGTCAGAGTTACACTGCTGTGTGCTCCTTAAAACAAGCTGCTCTCCATATAACTTAGTTCCCAAAGGAGTTCAATCACTTTCCAAGCATCGAGGTTCAGGGATGGTTATTGAACCTTTCCTTCCAGACTTTTCAGATGACACTTGGTTCCTGTCTAGAAACATCTTCCACAGCCTCACTACCTCTCAGGATCACGTCTTTTTAAAGTACTCATATTTCAGTTTCTTTCACCCTTATTCTACAGTTGAAAGGAATTTTTCCACACTGTCCATCTTCTCAGTATGACCTCAGTCACCATGTTGGTCTTCTTCCCACAGCTCTTCCCAGACAAGCTGATTTCTGTCATTCACCTATGCAATGCAGAGCTAAGTGCTTCCCGAATGGAAATGTCTCCTCAGCACTTCCCTTGATTTCCCCTCCCCTAAACCCTATGCAGATACCAAAGAGGACCTCCACTTTTAGCAACTTACATTCAGCTAGCAATTCCCTTTCAGCAAGCAGTTTTCTAGACTGTGCAACCCCCTGGCCCTCCTGGTTGTCCTCTCCCTTCATCATACCCTCTACAACTGGTTCCCATGCCCTGGCCACATGGAAGTACACCCATGACCGTCCCATCTACTTATGTCGGTGTTGCCCAGTCTCGTATCAACCAGGTTTGCTTGAGGCCCATGAGAATTAGAAGTCATAGAACAGAGAGGCCAGCAGCCTCAGATGGTGTATGTTCCTGCTGCAGAAGTAGGGCAGGGCTTTCTGTTAAAGGAATTATGGAACTGGCCGCATTGCCAGATCTGTCAAGCTAGCTTATCAGCTCAAACTGCAATAAGGAAGCAGAAGGCTGCCAATCAGAAGGGTGTCCGGGAAGGGAGTAAATAACAACTGCACGCATCATTATCTCTATTCCTGCCATGGTCTGTCTCCCACTGAGTTCAGCAGTCGGCTGAAGAATGAGAGGAACTTGTGACTGCATGAAGAGATGGTATATGGTACATACCCATACAAGCCATGAACAAAAGCAGCCAAGTCGCAACAGAGCCAACCTGCTCCCAGAAGAAGAGAGCTCAGAATTGCCCATGAGACCGTTTCAGCATCTCCAGCCGTACAGTCCTGCAGGGACAGACCAGATGAGGTATGCCTGCGTGCTACACTCCGCATCATGTTCTCTTCCAGATCTTCTCAGTCACAAACCCCCTTGGGAGTCCAGTTCACCAATATGAAATTCCACACCTTCACTTCACCTCCTTGCCTTAGTTATGCGCCCCTAATGCTTTCCTCCAGTAGCCTTATCGCACCATAGCATCCAGTTGTCTTCATCCCCACCAAACCACAAATATTTTTGCCTTCCAAGCTCTTTTGAAAAGACCCTCAGGCACAATTTTCCATAGAAATCACCTTGCTATTCTGCCACTCCAAGTCCTGCACTCTGACATACACCAGGCAGACCTGAGTCTGGGTCGCACAGATTCATATCTTTTGCCTGTGGAGATGATTTGCCCTGGGAGAAGCAAACACAAACTCCAAACCTCTGTGAGAGCCCCCATTTAGGCTGTGTCCTGCTTCCTCTGAAATCAGTACCGAAACTTCCCTGACACCAGATGGGCCAGAACTTGGAACTCTGCCAGAGCACGATTCCCCAGCCAGACATTTAATTCATTACACTTCTGTTTCTCCTTCATTCAGAAGAACTAGTCTCTGTTATTGCCCTCTAAGGTTCCCTAACCTGTATTTGCCACTATTAGCTGTTTAAAGCAACTGAGATAGCTCAGAAAAAGGGTGAGTCTCATCATTTTTAGTACACATAACCTGACCATAAGGTCTTTATTGGATTAAAGTGGAAGATCACGTTAACCAGTGATTGAATTACTGATAACTAGAAGGCAATGTAATAAAGACAAGAACATTCCTGGGCTCCCATCACAACAACACAGCTCAAAGTGCAAGACACATTTTAGCTGCTGCTTAAAATGCAGACAGTTCTGAGGTGGTATCTTCTTGCTGGTTTACAGTACAGAACAGCAAGGCTTACAGTGAGAAGGTATACAACGTCTAATTAAAATTGCAGGGGGGTTTCAAGGAGGCAAAATGCAATTACTGGTGCTGGAACTGAGCCAGTTGGGGCTAATACCTTTATCCTCCAGAACAGGTATGTGAAGTTACGATCTGCCACTCCAAGATGCATCCAAAGACATCATAGTTAAAAGAGTCCAAAGGCAGCAAACTGGCTACATCTCATTATGCTTGGAAGTTGCCTCCGGTGGATACTGGGCACTTCAAAGCACTGTAGTTGTTTCCAAACAGCCCCATGCCTTTTTCCTGCTGGATGCATCTGCAGTATGGCTAGAAGAAACCAGCTTCATCCACACATGGAATCAGTCAAAAATAGCTGCACCAGAATAGTGCTATGCACGGAGAAACCCCATTTGTCGCACATCGGTCTTTGCAAGCAATGGCTTGGTCAAGATCACTTGTCCCAAGACAGATCACCTAAAGTGTTAGTGCACATTAAACCAGGGCATAAACAAGAGGCATCTTGGGAGCTGAGCTCAGGCAGGGGGCTGCTCAGCACTAAGCTTCTTACGTAGACAGTCTTTACCAGGTGCTTCATTTCATTAAGGCTCAGTAGAAGATGGTATTAAGTACTGCAGCTTTGCTGTCAGTCTGGATGAAGAGGCAGCAGATTTCAGTAAGGCTGGGTGAGACTGAGATCTTTCTGAAAAGAGGCAAATAATTCATCAAGGAAAGAAGTGAATCTCACTGTCAGAGAAGAGCTGGAGATGGAAGAGATTTTATCCCAGTAGTTGGTTGGAAAACTTATTTTTCTTTAGATACAGTGCTTCTAACTTCCTTGTCCTTCTACCACTCATCCTAGCTCTCATGGAAATCTCTTCCAGTAATTACTATGAATAATTAAAAGATTACTTTTCTTCCTCCTCCAAAGTGCCACATGCCACCCTAGTGACTCACCAACCCATAAGACTAGATTTGATAGCTCCCAGCACAGTCATACCATGAACTTCACAGGAACAATCTTGGAGCCAGAAGTGCAGAATCTGTAAGGAAGCCCAGCAATCTCACGCCAGCCCAGCAACGTGCTGGACGCTGTAATGATGCACTCCAGTCCTCAGAGGCTCAGCTTCTGGAGGAGAGGAACTAAGTGCTTTCATTCACCAGTCTCTCCCAAGTCTTGGATCAATTTTCAAGAGCCCACACTTCCCACTAATTAATAATTAGGCTGCCTCAAGTTAAAGACTTCACCGAAGTGAGAACGCAAGCCAGGTGCAAACAAGGGGTCATACCAGGATGGATGTGACACCACACAACTCCTTTTTCAGGAGTCAGGGACTTGCGTGAACCTGCAGTCCTGATGACTCCCATCTTCTACCTCTAAAGCTAGAAGAGATGTTTCATCTTTTACCCACAAAATCCATCAAAATAGAAGGAAACACATGGGTATGGTAGCCTTCAGACAAAACAAGATGGAAAAAGTGGAAAGGAAGATGAGCAAAGCCAGATGCAAGTCCCTGCAGGTCCACTATATCTTTAAGGTTGAACTGTGATTCAGACCAACTTGATACTAAAGGTGAAATAAAGCATCTAACCCCAAATGTCAACCTGAGCAGCTTTTGAGTTTTCCAGAAGCCAGAGGGCAGAAGCAGCACGTTCACAGCTCCTCCGACCTGCCTTTTGGCTGAAGTACAAGTCATCCACCACTTCTTTCTGTAGAATATGGCATCCATTTTCCCAACAGACCTAACTACTTCTTCCAGATGCAGCTCCACCTGGTAGTAGCTGTATGTGAACAACAAAGCCAAGATAAACTGATAGGTTAGCACACATTGCAAGTGTGCACTTCTGTGTATCCTCTGACAGAAGGAGATAAATCTTAGGGCCTTTCCACAGGCTGACACTCACTGATGTCAATATAGATTTACTGTTCTGTAGCATAAATCAGCAAAGGCACATTATTCAAGGGAATCAAAAGCCCTGGGCTGAGCTGTGCTCTGCCAGAGGGAGTTTGTTCTCACTTTCTAATGGACTAACAGGTGGCCCTACATGCCACATGTTTTCCAGAAATATTTTTAAAGGATGTTCAAGAGCACTTTAAAAAAAAAAAACAAAAAAAAACCACAGCAGCTGCAGAATGTTATTGTTTCTTTATGTCTCTCAGCCTCAGAGTCACAAAAAGGCAGAGCAGTTTCCCCACACAGACTTCAGAAGAACAGACAAAAAGGAGAGATGACTAATACAGTTTTGAATTCTCTGGAGATCTGGCCTATGTGCAAGAAGACCACCAATTCCAACCCCAGTGTCTTTATACCAAACAGGGAAGGAAGCCAGCACTACACATCTCCTTTCATCACAGTGAATTTTCCCTCTCTAGTAGTGTAACATCCTGTTTTCTGCCTCAATTGATACAGGGTCTCAAATCTGTGCCTGGGGCAAATCTAACAGCTATGCCAGGCTACACTCCACTGTCATTCAGAGAGAAATCCTATGTAAGGAGAACTTACACTTTTTTTTTTTTTTTTTTTAAACAGCAGCTGTTTGAAACTGTTTAATGGATTTATAGCTTGAAAATAAC
Source organism: Tragopan temminckii (assembly GCA_028571105.1). Taxonomy (NCBI): domain Eukaryota; kingdom Metazoa; phylum Chordata; class Aves; order Galliformes; family Phasianidae; genus Tragopan; species Tragopan temminckii. The sequence continues at coordinate 8,873,570 of JAOWBP010004220.1, forward strand.
CTAACAGATGTCATTACACAGTTCCACAAGGTATCACATGGCATCTGTCACACATGCAGAACATAAGATCCATTGGTTGCATGTCTGTCTCATGTACAGGCTTTGCATGGCAGAGAAGGCTGCCCAATTTACGGATGCTATTACAATATCCTTTATTGTAAAATGACACACAGCAGGTTTCTAATTAAATTTTAAGTAGAAATGTGCTCCCAGCTCCTGAATAATTCAAACTGTTCTATTAACCAAGATTCTGAAATACCATTGAGACATGAGCTCTGGACACAGCAATGGCCAGGGAAAAAACAGTGCTTGGAAGCACTGAAGTGCTGGGCAGCAGATAGGGCAGGGTACGTGTAAAGGACAGCTGAAAGAGCACATCTGTTCATGTAGGAAAGCACTGCAGGCGAGAACGGAAAGAGAGGTGAACGTGTTCTGCATACAAATGGGGCGAGGCACGTGCAAGAGGCAAGGCTGGATTTGGTACCCAGTGCATCTCGCTCTCAATGCACAAGCACATGCTGTTCTCCAAGTCACGTCCAGAGCTGCGAGTACACGCAGGTGCCTCCTGGCACACAAATAAAAGCGTTGCTGAGCACGCTGCCAGCTCGTGAGGGAGATTAAGCCAGAGCATGTCCCAGGGATGCACTGGTGGGAACGGGCAACATCCACCATGAGCATCACCGCAGAGGAAGCATCTGCACAGCTTCCCCACGGCCAAGACTGCAAGTACCCAGGAGCTGCATGAACAGCAGGACAGCAGGAACACGGCTACTTGCGTTTAAGGGCAACACCAGTGAGGAAAGGGCTTCAGAGACATAAGCTGGGAAGGCCCTTGCTCTCCACAGCGTGCCTGAGGCCCCAGCGGGCAGCCTGAGCCATAGTGCTGCTAATTACTGCAGCAGTTCTCACCCCTCTGTGAGCACAGGTCTTTTTAAGGTCAGAAACGGGTATGAAGATAAGACTAACACAAGACTTGTGCCTTCTAAATCCAGACCTGTGTCAGACCTGCTGAGAGGGACACAGCGATACCGGATAAGTGAGGAGGGATAGGGCTGCAGACCTGGCCCCTGGTAACATTTAATACATGCCTCACATAACACTTAAGAGCAGGAGCACGCAAAATAATCCCCTAAGCTACTGGAAACCCTGCAGAGACGCCTCCTCCTTCCTCCCATCATTCACCCTGTGAGTGTCTCAAAGCCTACAACAAATCTGGGAGGAGACCACTGAGGGGATCAATAATGAAAAATACCCAAAGAGGACAGCAAGCTGAAATGCTAACACAGTTCATTTGCTCAATGGGGAGCAGGGAGGACAGCGTAAGCAATGGGACAGCTGCTGTCTTCAGTCAGGTCAAATCCCTACTGAAGTCACAGAGAGAGGAATCCAGGATTTGGCCTGGGGGATCCAACCAGGACCCAAATCCTAAGATGGTCTTGATCTCTGAGCCCGGGTCATGAGACCTTCAGATCACAATTAATTGACAGCAACAGAAAGAAGAGAGAGAGAGAGAGAGAGAGAGAGAGAGAGAGAGAGAAGGGCTAGAGGCAAATGGAAAAGTAGGTGGAAGCAATACTTTTCCCAGCTCGGGGAACCTCACAGCAGCTCAGGAAAAAAGACTCAGCTGGAGCATGGTTTCTAAAGCCTGTGCTTGCTCAGGGTTCACTGGGGACACATCAGGCACTGAGGTGAGAAAATAGAACTGACGTTTAATCTCACCCCCTCTTAGGGAGAGTTATGTCAAAGCAGGAAAAGAGATCCCTGCATCCCTTTGCCTCCCCAGAGCCCTGGCAGAGAGAAAGAATGGGGTAAGAACAGCCTACCTGTTGCTGGTCCCAAGTCCAAGCTGGATTCGTTGAGCTCTCCCCCATCTTCCCAGAAGTACTGTGGAGGCTGTAAGATCTTGGACTCCTCATTCTCCTCGCTAGCAAAACCTGATCCCGGGGCAGCATGCAGAGAACCAGGGATGAGATCAGGCTCTGCAGTCTCAGGGCTCGTTTGCTCATGGGAATTCACTGCCTCCAGATGGGACATAACGGCAAATTCCAGCAGGGAAGTTGAAGTGAGGCCATCAGTGGTCGGTTCCTCCGAGGAGGCAAGGCAGAGGCACAAAGTTCCTGCACAGTGACAATAAATCCATATCAGCGAGAGGGAACTGACAACCAATAAGCTGCTCTTCTCTATACAACCTGCCTTTGGAGTAACTTGCCCCTCAGATGGGCTGCACTCTTAGCTGAGGAGGAAAACCAGGCTATGTGGGGAAACATTCAGAAGCATACAGAGGAGCATTCACATCCAGGAAGAGTCAGTGCCAAGTAGCCTTGGGCACTGCAGTGGGGCAGTGATGGGGCAGCCTTCTGGGGGTTTTTGCCTCCTTGAAAGGATGGGTTGCCTTGTTAGTCATCCACCCTGCAGAGGAGGTGGAACGTCTTATACTGAAGGCATAAAATCCTGGCTCTGCAAGTCAATGAGTTTCCTATTCAACTGTCACCCAGCCAAGATTTCATCCTAGTGCTCCCAGTCTGCATCTATATTATATGCAGGGGGATTGATTTAAACCAAAATTATTTAAATCATCAATATTAATCATGTTTTAAATCGACGGCCTGGAAATCTATTTTTAAGCCATTGATTTGAACTTAATTTTGCATTCACATTTTTTGTTTTCCTAAGGATAAGCTGACTATCACAGGTAAGAATTAAGGCAAACACAGCAGAAAACTACCGACTGTTAAGCAGGAAGGCAAGTGACGTGCAACACTTTTGTTTCAACAATTATATACTTGGTATTTCCATTTTACACAGTAGAAAGTTTGACTGACACTTCTTGATTCCTAGATGAGCCTTTAACTGTGATTTGTGTCAAGGTACATTCACATGCATATCGAACTTCAATCAAAATGCAAGAAAACAGCATCTGGAACTTGGCTTTATTCAACTGATAAATACCACCATAAGTATGGAGACAGAAGGAAAAACTACATTTCCCAAATCATGCTTTGCATTTAAAGCAGTTTTGTTAAGAAGGGAAGTAACTAATTTGGGTGAACTGAACCAATAGCTTCCCAGCCCTCTGTTCTTCAGCACGTTAAAACTAGAGGATCTCATCCTTTCACAGCTGATTTTTATTCATAGATTAAAAGAAGAAAAAAAAGACAAGCTTTCCTGCTTCCTCAGCTTATGCTCAGTTTCTCAGTTCTAAATGAACTAGTCACTGAACTGAACTAATTGAATAAGCCGAAATGAAGACTAATTTGGTATCTTTCTTTGATAGCTGATTTTCCAGACAAAAGAAGTGCAGCAGATCTAATCCATCTGGGCTTCAGTAAAATATCTGCTACGATGGCCCACGCAGAATTACAAGAGAAGCAAAGAAAGACAGCAATTCGTTCAGAAATTGTAAGGCAACTGTAAGGCATTGGCTACAGGAAAACTGACAGAGGCTTGTGCTGGAAAGAGGCTATTAGAGGAAATCCTCAAGGTCTGTCCTTGGACCTGGTGCTGTTTAACATTTTAAGTGACCTTGGCCCAAAAATCGGGAATAAAATCATAAAATTGGCCAAGGAAACAAAGCTAGGAGATATCCTCAGTACACAGAAAGACTGTAGTAGAGCCAGATGACCCAAAGAATGGAAATAACAGAACTGTTATGAAAAAAGGAACACCACAAAATGATAAGTTACCAGCCTGAGAACTAGCACCAGCTATTCTCTGACATAAGATGTTTCTAATGGATGCTCTCCTAAGAGGACAAACACCTGTATCAGAAAGAGCTCTGAGATATCACCAGAACGCACACGTGAAAATGCTTGCAGTCCTGAAGCATCTGAAACAGAGATTTTATAAAGCACTGCTGAGACATCACCTGAATGCTGCATGCAGATTTGGATACGTGTGGCCTGAAATGAGTTAGGCAGAGCCGAATCTGCCTTCAGGCAAGGACACTGACTGGGCAACTTCCTAAGGTTCTTTCCCACCACTGTGTCCTATGACTCCACATCCAAGAAGGACAAATCCAAATTAATGCAAGTACCAAGAAAAGTTAAGAGGTGACAGAAGACGGGCTGGCCCCTGTGCTTTCACTGAAAACACTGGCTTCTTAGAGCAAAAAAATACTTTGAGATTGTTGCTTGCTTGCCAGGTTGGTTACCAATCCTGTCCTGGGAATGCTGGAAGCCCAGAAACACCTCATGCTTGCTCTGACCTTCTCCATCTATTTCTGCAATTCTCTGAACTGAACAAAAAACAATATTGGTTACTCTTTCCCATATTCACTTGAGTCCAGCTTCTGCACTTCTCTGTCTCATCTGTTTATTGATCCAGTGCAAGATCAGCTGAGGCCAGCACAGCAACAAAAAGCAAGTGGCAGGGGAGGCTGAGCACCACAGGGGCAGGAGGCTACTGCAGCACCACGGGGCCAACCAAAGCACCCTGGACATCCCTGCAGGCAGGCCGACTCCCAGAAAGCAACACACACAGTGATGGCTGTGGCTGGAAATGAGAACTTGCAGGCCTCATGGGTTGGAGCAGTGGTCTGGAAAGCCCCAGCCAGGCCAGCTCTGTGCTGCTTCAATGGTGCCCAGCAGGCTCTGAAGCACTGGTACCAAGACTGGGCTTTTCCCGACCTGACATAAGACACCTGGCAGTGTCTGTATCGCTAACAGGGAGTGCTGCTGAGCCCCGCGCAGCTGAGCCAGAGACAGCACTTATCTGGAGGAGCTTACAGCTTAAGTAAATATGACAGAGAGCAGCGGAGGGGAGAAAGGGAATGCTGTTCTCAAAGTTATCAAGAAAAGTGGAGGTGAAGGATGGAGAGAGATTGCAGCAGGCCCAAGGCCACGTGAAAAATTTGGTGTAGCTGGGGGCAAAACTCACGGCTTGATCCTATTTTAACTCTTCATCTGTCCCAATGCCTCAGTTTCCTCCAAATCCTGTGAACACAGATGTGGCTGATGTTACTCTCCAGCTTTCCAGCCACACCACAACAGCCACTTGCAGCCAGCTAGCCAAAGCCTTAAGGCACAGCTGTGTGCCAGCTCCAAAGACAGCTCAAGCCATTCTGTTTCCACCATTCGCACACCATTCAGGATACCTGCAGGCCACAGCCCATCTCAACACCATACAACAAACACCTCATGGCAGATGAGGCTGGAGACTCAGAGAGCTAATCCCATTCCTCCGGGAAGCTCAGGCCCTGGGACTTTGTATACCCTCATTTAACTCTGAAATGTTTACGCAGTTTAAACCCCCTAAGCTGCATTATCTTGTTTACTGAGCTACTCTGCTCTCCTCAGCCCAAGATAAAACTACACCATCTCATCACTAGGAGTGAGGCACTAACAGGCACAACCTGAGCAAGCCAGGTTTTCCTGAAGTGGATCTAGGGTAGGAAGTCAGCTTGGGACCTGACCCACAAGCACGTGGTGCAGAGGTTGGCCTGGGGAACCCCCCGTCCAGCACCAGCCCAAACACCACAGGGAACCTTCTCCAGACAGCATCCCGATACCACTTTGTACCTTCTACAGCAGCAGTGCTAACAACCCAAACGCTGGGTTTGGGGCACCAAACAATGATTTGCCACCTTCCCCCCCCCCCCCCTCTTCCAAGCATCTGATAAAGGAGCTCAGTGCAGCTGTCAACTCTGAGGCAAAGAAAGAATCAAAGCACAAGCTGAACAGGAGGCAGGGAAGCAGAGTCAAGAAATATAACCCAAGGAATCAGAGGATAGCCATTTTCCTCTTAGGATGAGGAACGGAGATCAGGCGACTTCCATCAGCCTCCCAGTCTGGTATATTAAAAGGCATATGAAGCAGTAGGAAAAAAAGAAACACAAACGAATAAGACCCTGTGACTGTAGATGGGAGGGAGCAGGGAACTGAGCCAGGACTCGCCAGCTGCTTCAATGGGGCGTTTGTCTTTCATTTCTATTTTTGCGGCACCTCTGCGTAACCTGGAGGAGATGAGGCTCTGCATGCTAAAGAGGGCAGTCAGCCTTCGGGAAACGGCAAGGATGTGAGCAGGGGAGTCAACACTATGCCCAGCTCACAGACAGCAGGGGTGAGAAAGGAGAGAAAGTGGGAGAGGTAAGCAGAGCCAGGAGAGGGAACAAAGGCAGGGAGCGTGCAGCAGAAGCAGCACAGAAGCTCCTGCGCTGGCTGCAAACTCCCAAGCTCTCCAGCTGCCAGCACCCTCAGATGTAACACGTGGAGGGAGCAGTGACCTTGTTGAAGACGCTTCACCTCCACAAGGAAGGGAATGGAGATGATTTCAACAAGAGTAATACTGCAGTGTTACCTTTCCAAGGCAGCTGGAAAAGCGCCAGCCTGGAGCATACACATGGAATGAGGTTGCTGGTTGCTGATCCCACCAGTGCCTCAGAAAACAGCTCCAATTCACAGCAGTGAGGCTTGCTCTGTTCAGCATAGCTGAGGATGTGACATACCAGCCCAGACAAGGCAGATGGAGGAGTTTTGTTCAGTGGCAGGAAAAAAAAAAATCTGAGAAAAGAATACTTTCAACCTATCTCCCAAAGTGCTGTGAATAAAAGCAGCTTCACGTTTCTGAGCAATTCTAGGAGAACCCCAAAGTATTTTCTACACTAGACAGTCAAGAAGCACTTTATCCCTTTGGCAGAAGGCAAGTCACCTCTCCACAGGATGGGGCAGCTGTTTAAGAGCTCCCAATTGGCCTACTGAATGGGGCTAGAAGTGAAAGAGGAAATCAGTTATTTCTGTATCCAGCTGAAATTAGAGGAGGGATTTAGGGACACGGAATAGAAGCTAACTGCAACTGTGTCGAACAGTCTTCAAAACTGTCTTGCTTTTTGATTAACAACAAGCAAACCTCAGTTTTATCTCTAAGGAGATATACCAACATTCCACAAGACATCAGTCACATGGGCTTGAGTTTCAGAGCAGCTTCAGTGCCCACCAGTTCACCCCACTCCCCAGCTGGATAAGCTGGATTTAGCTCTTCTTGTGTGCTGCAACTGTACCACACCACCATCATTCAAGATCAGCCCTACTTGAGATGAAAAGCATTTGCCAGAGCACGCGCTCTAACTTTCTTGGCTCTCAGCATCAACTAGCAGCGTCTGCCTGTAGAATACCACCCAGACAGGTATATGTGGAGGAGGGGTCAGGGCATCTCCATATCACCAATGCAGCAGCCACAACAACATCCATCTGGTCCTGCTGCTGTTGACCTTCCTTTCAAGCCCAGCCCAAACCCAGCAGTTACCAAACAACGTTATTTTGTAGGAGAGCTGGGTCAGGAATGGGTCATTTGTTGATAATTGGTTAGGATAGAAACACAATGACCAGATGAGGGAAGCATCTGCCAGGGATATTCCCTCCCTCAGACCACCTCCAGGAAAAGCTGCGGAGCATAGCCTGAGGGCAGGGAGGAGAGAGGCCCAGGGGCAGAACAGCCAATGTACAAATGCTTGTTTGCAGAACATAAAAAAAAACACACAGCCAATTGAAATAACAAAAAAAGGATCCCAGCTGCAGACAGTGGAGGAGGTGGAGAAGCTGAATGCTGTTCAGTTGAGGGCTGTCCCAGCTGATTCCCCTGCACTCACCTGGAGTCTCTGACCACACAGCTTGCACAGGGAAGCACAAATGACAGCCATGTAACAGACAGAAGTCACTTTGGTGCTATTTGGTTACGGCTACACCTCTTCAGCCCAGCTCCCACCCAGCCCTATTGCTGCTCCCACACTGCACCAGACCACTCACAAATTCAGCTGGGCCCCTAATCTCTGAGAACATTTCTAATTAGGGCTTCAGAAAACAAGATCAGACTGCCATCCTCCTCAGTATTGTCAGCAAGCAGGTCCCTCACGCTGCATCCCTTGCAGCCATTCACCTTCCCACGGCCCTAATATGCTTTGCAAAGCAATGGGAAAGGCAATGCAGGATCCTGCTTTAATTGAAGAGAAGGTGACAAGGCATAGCTGAAGAAGACCTCACAACTCTTTAGAAGGAGATCTTAAAGCACACAGTAGTTGTGCCAAGCATCTTTATGCTTTTATAGATCTTTACAGTTGGCAGAATCAGAGAGCTCAAACACTGGGGCGCAGCACGTGCCTGGCTGCACATACTGAGCACGCACTACCTTGCCATTTGCAAAGGACTGCAAACATTTGCTCCCTTGACATTTCAGCAGAGAAACACCGACAGCACACAGACGCAGGTACAACACTGGGAAGCAGCCAGGCACTACCCCCAAGATGCACCTGCTTCCAGTGATGGTTGCAGAGACGCACCGGGGTCTGACCTTCGGGGATGCAGAAATCCTCAGCCCAGCACCATGAAACATCAGCTCTCCCATCCTTATCACCAGTAACAGCAAGACAGCTCCAAGCACCACCACCCATCTCCGCAGGACCTTATTCCCCGGAATAAGGTCACAGCAACTCAGCTGAGTCCATCTTCCCCCCTCAGTCAGCCACTGACGCCAGGATCACAACCGTGCTCGGTTTCAGTCTCCCAGACTGTTTGCCTTCGCTCCCTCCCGCATCGTCTCGGAGCCTTCACACCTCCCTCCTCCACTGCTGCAACGTCTGCTCTCCTCCGCGCCTCTCGCTACAAACAGCGGCAGTTCCCAGCTCAGGGAAAGAAGAAGCCCCCGGGGAAACGGCACCAGGAAGGCAGCTGCAAACAGGAGAAGTGAATTTACTTCTCTGTTACCTTTCCTAGCTCCCCTCAAAGCAGCCCACAGGCCCCCAGGGGTTAACAAACTGTAGATGAAAGCCACTGATCTAGGGAAAAACAACACAGCCCACAGATTGCTTTGCTCTCTCACAGGCCCAAAACACTTCAACCGCCAAAATATCACCTTGCCAGGCTCACACTTCTTGCTCAGTCTCGATCTGGACTGTGCATCACACGGAGCTGAGTCTGATTTCCAGCACACATAAAGGCGCGTGGCTGTTCCGTCTGTGAGCCTCCCTGCCTGGGCAGAGCAAGTGCTACCAGAGCGGACATCCCTCCAGGCGTGGCCAAAATGTATCAGAAGCCTTTGATACCCAGCTCAGCCAAAAGAAGGCTGAAACTCGCCAGGCAGTTAGGCTCAGCACCAGCAGCAGCGCAGTGTTAATCACCTTGCTGAGCGCGGCCCCCAAGAGGCACCAATTCCCAAACAATGTCATGCATCTGAGGCAAAAAAAAAAAAAAAAGCTTCAAGCAAAGTCTCAGTAGTCCTGAGCACACGCATGGGCACCAGCTACCTGCACAACGCCCCAGGTCGAAGAGGGAGCTGAGCACAGTTGCTGTATATTAAGGGAAGGCTGCAAAGCTGGCCTACTGACAGCAAAAAAGAAACCCCAGGACTTGAATGTACCTCTAGATTCTGAGCTTGGCCAGGCACAGGGGGTATCGTTGGGGCCAGCATCCCTGGCCCCCCACACAAACCAGTGCACGTGTCTGCTCTGTCTCTGCGTGACTCTGACTGGGCTGTGCTCGTGTGGCTGACAAATGGCATCTCTCCATTCTTTTGGGATTACGTGTTTCAACTGCTGGCGAGGACTGGAAGCAACCCGTGTGCCAGTCGTGGGCTGCGATGCACCTTCCCGCAGCCCCTTTGTTGCTGCTGCTCGCTTTATTTACCCGCAAAATGCCAGAGCGTCTTCCCACGCTGAGCAGAGGGGAAAAACTTTTGTGTGCTCTGATCTGTGGCTTTTCGCCTGCAGCTTCCCCTTGAGGGCTTAATGTAGTTATTTCTACCCCTGATGCCTATAATTAAATGAACATTTCCTTATGGCACTGAAGAGGCCAAGGAAAAATTGACTACAGGGAATTTTCATCCATCCTGATTTATACTCCCTCAGCTCAGGCTCATTCACACAGTGTTAACGAATCTTCTAAGCAAGCAGAAGGGAAAAAATAATAAATAGCCCATATGCAGACAAGCACCTCAGGGAACGATGAGAGGGAAAAGACCACTTCCCTCCTCCCTCCCTTTGCTTTTAACCACATCGTTTTCCTAATTGCAAAAGCAAAGGGGTTCAGATACCAGGAGCCTGGGAAGGTGTTTCCGTGCTCCACCACCAGACTGCCACTGCCCAGCCCACTGCTGGGACCCTGCTGCAGTGCATGCTGTGTTTCAGCCCATCCTGCAGGTCTGTGGAGGCTCCTGACCCTGTAGGAAGGCATCAGGCTCTGCAGCTCTCAGGCTTTAACCATGCCTGTCTTGAGGGACTGGAGGAGCGAGGCCACAGTGCACTTAATTATTCCAGGCTGGAACAGCTCCTAAACCACTGAGCAAAGCTGCCAGCCAGAATGGGGCTCAGTTTATAAATTCTCAGCAGTCTTGGTCTCCAATTTGAGATTCCTCCCAATCTAGGTAGGGATCCAGGTCTCTCCAGAGATGCTCAGCTATCCAAGTCCAGCCCACCAAAGCCACCACACCCCACCAGGATTACCAGTTCCACTGGATTAGGAACTGAGCTGCCCCTTGCCTCCCACCTCTATGCCTCTCTGCTAGGGAAACAGAGAGATCACAGAAATCTAAGGACCCAAATTCTCTATATCATCACCAGCTGGATAGCAACACTAGAAAGTTTCCAGCAGTCCCAGCAGAAGAGGAAACACTCCCTCAGCACAGCAGCATCAGCTGTAGTCCTTTTGGCCGCCAGATTTTAAAACCACCATGAGGTCACTGTCCATCCTCCAGAGCAAACGCAGCTTTCGAGCAATGGGGACGGGGCCAGGCTGTGCTAGTAGAATGGCGGGTGAGAATTCAGCAGGTTCTCCCCAAGCACATTGCTCGGCGGATGGTTGGCAGGAATAGGGAGCGCAGGTGATGAGATGCAGCCCAAGGACTTTGGCCAGCTGTGCCCCTAACACAGACAGCCTGCCTCGAGAAACCCACAGAGCCATTTCCCAGCTCAGGCACTGCTTATTGCATCGGTGCCACAAAGTATTGGCACAGCACCACAACAGGTTTTCTGATCCGTTTTGCTCTTTAAGCTCACTATTGTTTGCAGACCTAAAAGGCTTTATCCCTTCTCTTTAGGGAGCCCCGGACCACAGGGGCGAGGCATCATACAGCCAGCCGCTCAGGGGCAGAGCGGTTCCGCAGCGCTTACAGATGGCACATTCCCCCACGAACGTTTTCGGATAGGGGTAACGAGATAGGCACGGCGGGGGGCCGCGTGTCACCGTATCACAGCTCGGTCGTGCTGGAAGACAGAGACCGGTTGAGAAATCAGCCCTTCCCTCCCCGCCGGAATGACTCAAGACAAAGACTCCCCCACACTCGAGACGTCCCTGTTCTGAACTCCTGCTCCTCAGCCTCACTCAAACCAGATTTCGGTACAAAAGAGATGGTGGCAGGGAGGGAGAGCGCAATCCCAGCTTCACGAGTCCCGAAGCCCTTTGTTGGGAAATCTCCGCAGATTGTTTAAAAATAGGAGCTCAGCCCTCGCAACTACTGAGCGCAATTATTCCTGCACTCCATTGCCTTTCCCTGGCACGCTGCCTCTCCTCCAAATTTCAAGAGGAGACTCTCGGGGGGAGCAAGGCGCAATTTGCGGTTCCCCCTTCCTTTGTGGCAGTTTGGCGGCAGGCAGTAAAACCCCCCCGGCGCCAGAAGAAGCCGTTCCGTCCGAGAGAGCGGTTTGGGGGCAGCCCCGCGCGGCAAGGTCTTTCCACGGCGGAGCACCGCGGGGGGCAGCGGGCGACCTACGCCGTGAGCGGACCCTACGGCGGAGCAACACCGACCCGCGCCAGGGACTCCGGTGCCCGCGGGTGCCGGGGGACAGCAGCCAGCCCCGCGAGCGGCGCTGCCCGCCGAGGGAAAACACGACACGCGTCCCGGGGCACCGCGACGCTCGGGGCCACCCGCGGAGCTGCAGCGCCCCAAAGGGAAGGACGGCCCACGCCCACCGCCGGCGCTCCCATCCTTCACTCACCGGTGGCCAGGAGGAGCAGCGGCAGCAGCGCCGGGGCTCGGTGCGACGGCTGCATGGCGGCGGCCGCTGCCCTGCCGCGCCGCCTCTTCACGGGGAGCG
>JAOWBP010004220.1:8885698-8903766 GCA_028571105.1 Tragopan temminckii
GCGGCGAGGGCGGGAGGCTGCCGCCACAGGAGAGCCGAGCGCCGAAGACCTGGTCCTGAGCGTCAAACGCGGCAGCGCTCCGAGCCGAAGGACGCAGACCCGCGTCAGTCCCTTTCCACCGGGCATCGAGCTCGCGTTTCCAGGCTTTCCCTCACAGCAGTCACGAGGAGCCTTTTCTTCGGTTCCAAGATAATTTTCCCTCATCACGCAGCTCCAGGAGAGCAGGCAACGCCAAAATCAAACACCTCGTGCTCCGTGTGAGGAGGAAGCCGTGCCCACACCAAATGCCTTCACGCACACCATGTTTGTTGCCTTCAGTCAGGAAGGCGTGCAGGTGGCTCTTCACCTGCTCCTCTCCTCAGCACACAGGGCAGAGGTGTGCAGCTGTCCTCTCGCCCATCTCCCATCTCACAAGCTGCGGTGCTCCCCTTCAACCCGAAACAATAGGTCTGGAGGCAGTCGGGAGTTTAGATCCAAACATTCCTAACTCCCAGATAAAGGCGTTTTTTATTCTTTTCCCTGCAAGAACTGGATGTTCTTTGGTTGAAGATTGAATCTCCTGAAACCTGATGGTACTTTCTTTCTGTTGTGAACATGATGGTTTTTCAGTCTCCGCAGATGAAGACAAGTGCCTTGCCAAGGCCCACCACACCCTCTCAGTAGGATGAGGGGGAAGGGCCTCAAGTCACAGGTTCAGGTTGGATATTAGGAAAAGGTCCTCTGAGAGGGTGGTGAGGCACTGGCACACGTTGCCCAGGAAGGTGGTGGAGTCACCATCCTTGGTGACTCCATACATTTCAAGAAATATGTATATGTGGCACTGAGAGACATGACTTAGTAGTGGTGGTAGGTGGGTGGTTGAACATGATGTTCTTAGAGGTCTTTTCCAATCTGAATGATTCTGTGATTCTAGTGAGCCAAAACAACCAGGCTCAGGTCTTTGGCACAATCAGTTACTGGCCTTTGTAGCTCCTGCCAGACCATCACCACCCCTTGGTTTAGCTACTTCTTTTTTTTTGCCTTTCTTTTGGGCTGTTTTTTCCCCTCTATCACCCACCCCCATGCAGCAGTTACCCCACAAGGGCAGGTGATGGGCTGGCAGCGCCCGTTACCCAGCACAGCAAGGCAAAGCCAGCAGGCACGAACCAAAGCACTCGCTTTTGGCTTCTTTTGGACCACATCCTCCAGCACTCTGAAAGTCCTTTTTATTCCAGAATCAATGCAGCCCCCAGCCCCCACCGAGCAGGAAATGCAGCAGGAACTTCTGAGCCGCCGCTTAGTCCTTTGCTGAGATAAAAACCCCTCAGTGCACTCAGGCTCTAGCCCATGCACAGCATTTAATGAATGCTCTTGTCATTTTTCACTTTTCTGCTGGTAATTTGGCTGTCCCAGCATGCAGGTGGCTTACTATGAGCAAGTAACTAAGAGCCTTTCAGATCTCCTGACCCTGCCACATCCAGCCCCCGAATCTTAGAAACTGGATCCAGTGTCTCCAGCAGCCCAATGGCATCAAAGGAAGCGCTGAGACGCCCTCATGAATTACACGGCCTCACATCAGGGGAAAGGGAACCATGCAGGAACAGCACTGTGCTTCCTACAAGGCTCATGGTGCTCCTTGGTGCTGCGTGGATTCATTTTGACATTATACATCAAGAAAAGGGGAATATGAAAAGAGAAGATGCATCTTAGACAAGGAAATGAAATAAAATCAGTGGTAACATCGATCAGCCAGCAAAGCACAGAACAGCCAGTAGGGATGGGCAACACCAGTGCTCTTTAGAAATGGCATGAACTTAAACACAGCACAGCCCATGTCTTCATTTTACACTGCTTCAAATAGGGATGGCTGGCTCAGCTCTCCCGAGGTATTGACAGCTTTATAGGCAACGGCTTGCCATTTCTCCTTTGATCTTTTCCAGCCCCCTACCTGGGGTTTGTTCTCCAATGATGTTCAGAGCGTTGGTAAAAGGGGCTTTGCAATTGCACTAAATGCTTTTTATAGCTGCTTCAAAGCCACTGAGAAAAGTGATAGCAGGAGAAACTTTTCTAGGTATTACCATTATCTGCGCTTTTCTGTTCTCCTTCAAAATTGTTCAATTTCACAGTTACATCTATTAGAGGGAATCAAAAAGGAAGTATGTATTTTAGGTTGGCAAAACTGGAAATCCTTCTGCTGTCTCTGTAAGTTACCGTAACAGCTTTTGCCTTCAGGAAATTCAACCAGCTTTCTGATTTCAATTTAAGGGTCACATTGTGTTTCACAATACTTGCAAACAAATGCTACCAAAGTAGAAGAATGAGGTGATAGTTAAGGGAAAGAATTTGGTGCCTAGAACTCGTTAATTAAAAATAAATTAAACAGGAGTCTAATCTCAGCAGAAATAGAATTTGTTATGAAGCTCCAGTTTAAAAAAAAAATTACAAAAGCAACACATTAATTTGAAATATGCTGTTAAGAAGTTTTATTCTCCTAAATACAGCAAAATTGAATTCACCTACAAAGATGAAAGTGATCTATTGCCCTTGCTCAGCAGAGAAAGAAAATAAGCAATAAGCAGAACAAATAAGCAGTCAGATGTTAAGCTCTTGCAGTGTTAGAAATGTAGGATGTCACTAGTACTAGGAAAAGGTTTAACCCTATGTTGTTTGCCCTCTCACAATAGTCCATACAACAGAAAGCTATCTGTGGCCATTATTACAGCAGGTGAAGGAAAACAAGCTACTTTCAGATCTTGTCCAGTTACTTTGATTGCTGGCTTTTTGGGACAGAGCCTCAGTGACACAGCAGGTTTGTGGCACACCAAGTGGTTTAACCCCGTCTGCTGTGAGGCTGAACAGCTTTTTGGCACCTTGTCCCACCTTGAGGCTTGAGACTCCCACGCCCCTCCTTTCCTAGGCACAAGGAAGGATTTAACCTCTCCCTTATTATTATGTGAATTTATTTCAGAGACTCTGGCAAGCTTTATATAAGCTTGTTTGCTGAGTTAGCCTTTTTAATGCTGGAATACTGAAACATTCTGACTGTACCAAGAAGGGGTAGGCATCCGCTACTCCTATATAGCTCAGGCACGCAGCTGCTCTGTGGCTTCTGCTCTCATCCAAAATCATGCTGGGAAAGGCATATAACAAACACTTAAAGAGGAGAAACCTGGAGCAGTTGGTGCCTTCCTGGATGTGCTGTAATTAGAGGGAAACTGAATCTGCTCTACAGAGAGCCTGGGAGTGGGAGCAAGATTTTCTGTATCACTCTGAGCCTTTCTTCATATCTGCACCAGCGTCCTCCCCTTAGGGGATGCTGCTCACCTGGGACACAGTGCTGTTACCAGTCCTGCTTGCTTCCCACCCCCTGCTACGATGTGGTAGAAAAGCAAGCATGAGTTGTGCTTTACTTTTTCTCCCAGTTTTCACGCTCCCCCTGCTGCTTCCCCTCCCTGATGGTCCACATTTCTCTCCTCACTAAAGCAGAGCCTATTGCTGCATTAATAGCCATGCCGTTCTCCTGCAGCAGGCTCTGACAGCAAACCTCAGCGGACTCCTAGAGGGCAGATGAAAACAAAGCTATATTGAATTTGATTAAGGGGCCAGAATAACCTTTAACAGAGCCACCTGAGGCAAGGTGACAGTCAGCTCTCCAGCTGAAAGCCAAAGCTAGTTCCCTCCCATCACAGGGACAGAGCTCCCCACTCTAGAGAAAGAGCAACCCAATTCCATTACTGTTTTACAGCAAGCATGCAGAGGGATGGTCACAGCACTCAACTGACACAAGGGGTGACTATTGAGCTCCCAGACAGGAAGGATGTGATCTCTTGAGGCTATTTCACATCATTTGAGCTGGGTTTCTGCATGACATAAAAAAACTCCTTATTTCTGCACTAAGCTTAGAAACTCAGTCCCTAAGCAGAACCCAAATGCCCTTTTATAAAAGGTTGCAGAGAGATGAAGAAATCTGCAAAATTACAGAAAACTAGATATCATAAGAGTAGGCAAACCTCAGATTTGCTCAAGATTTTTGCAGGAACAGAAGTATAAACAGGCTAAAGCCCAGCAGAGATGAATAGTAATGTTTCTACTCCCAGATGGAGCTTAAATAGAGCACTTGGACCGTGCTGAACCCAGGTGATGCTATTCAGGGTAATGAAGGCCTTCTAGTACTCTCAATGCCCAGACACTGCTGGTTTTTCCTCCTTGTACAGGAACCTGAGATAACATTTAGAGGGATTGTTGGACCCTCAGTGAACAAAGTGTCTTCTCTGGAAAAAGCCCTGAGTAGCTCATAGATTATGCTTTTCCTTGCTAAACTGGAAAGCTCAGTGTTTCTTTGAGAGAAACTCCTGGTTCCTCAGCAGTTGGCTAAACTGGGATGCTGTCAACTTCAGAGCAGAGGGAGCAGCCTGCATCTGAAGAGGGCTAATATCTATTGACTCTGAGAATAAACATGTACTGTCTTATGGGGACTGTTGGCACTCCTACAGCTGTGTTTCTGCATGGTTTGATGGGACTGAAGATCTTCAGCATTTTTTATGCAGAACTGTTATTTTCAAGTCTCTCTGAGCACCAGACAACCCAGAAGAGAAAGCTGGCAGCTTCTCTAGTTTTCCCCCACAACCCACTCCTCCTTACCTTTAGTGGGAAGGAAGTGCCTTGTGAGATGAGCAAAAAGAAGTACAGCCTGCTTCCGAGGAGCTTTTGCTCTAAAGATGCAATGCTCAGCAGCCCCTCAAGGCTCCCTAAAGACATTTAGTTATGGCTGAGGAGTGTGCTGGATGGCTGAAGTCATTGGCAGACCAGTGCTCCATGATAATGGAGACATTAAATCAGTCATGGCAGCATGAACTGCATAATAGATGCAAAATACAGCAGAAGTCTGATCCAATTTCGGCTCTACATTGTTAAGTGGTGAAGTATCTCAGGGGATGGAAAAATACTAGGAAGTTTGGAGTGTGTTCCCCACACAGCAAGGCACAAGAGGTAGCATTCTATTTGCTGTAACTAACTGTAGATAGAACTTCCATATACATATTCCCATACTGTTTTAATGGCTCTGCAATTGCATGCTGGAATTCACTTGATCAGTTCAGCTGCAGTCAACAAAGACAGAGCACACAAAATGGCCCTCCTGGTTCAACTGCAGCTGGTTGGTCTGCTCTAGGACAAGGTAACCTTATCCAATACTGCCACTTCATCTTGAGCACTGTTGTGCTGCAAAAGTTTTTGACAACCAGCTTCTAGCCAGCTCTACAGTAAACACACAGGAGATGGAGATCAAGTTTCAGCCAATATCTGCTATAAGAGAAACTGAAATAATGCTGGCCCAGAAATGATGTACGTGCTATTTTTTTCCAAGTGGCTATGGCTTTAATTTGGGGAAAAAATACAGTGTAGTGGAGGTAGAACTTCCTGTACTTGGAGGGCATCTGCCATTTGACAAGCAGACTCACGAACAGATGCTAGCACATGGGATACAACCTGGGACCTGCAAATGTAGCATAGTTGTTTATGATCACAGTAAAGACAGAACCTCCCAAGATTCTAAACCTTTTCAGTAAGCAGGAAAGGGCTTGCAAGAAGGAGGCAGGATTTCCATCTCCCCGTTTTTTCCACCTCACATACCCTAACAAGTTAGCTAGCTATCTGAAGGCACCTGCAGATACAGCGTATATATTTGTATATAGCACAGAACCACAGAATATCCTTTGTCCCAAGGGACCCACAAGGATCAGGCTTACACTCCATCTAGGCAGAAAGCTCCATGCTGGGCTGAGGACAAACAGATTTTTATGAGATGCAGAGCCATGCTGTTCTCTCAGGAGTACGTACACAGCATATTCAAATTAAACTAGATCAGGATCTGGCCCATTGTGCCCTTTTCAAATCAAGTTGTTTTTCCAAGCCTGACTAGAAGGGACGCTACCTGGCATCACAGAGCTCTGCCTGCTTTGTACAAAGCAAACCCATCACCTTCCCATCTGTGCGCAGGAACAGACTGCTGTGGACCAACCTCACCTCCCCAAAACATTGCTTTTGCCCCAGGTGCTCAGAGGCAGTGCACAGCATTCAAATCTCAGCAGCGAGAAGTCAAGTGCTCAAGATTGACTAAATTCAGGGTTGTCTAGGGAGCATCTCCTTGTTTCATGTGTGGCTTGGCTAGCTGATCTCCAGAGCCCTTCAGTAAAATCCTTGCTACACTCAGCTGGAACATGCCCCCTGGCAAGACAGCCTCTGCTCAAAGCAGCATCTATTTTCACCCATCTGCACCTCCATCCAGACCAGATACCTGATGCTGTCAACAGCCAAAATTTTCTCCAGGGAACCTGAAAAGCTCAGTGGCCGTGAGAGGAGGAACATGCCTTCAGACTGGCATTAACACTCCACTGAGCGGCTCATGTCAACGTCGGCAAGGGCACAGCTGCAAAAATTCATTGCTCTGCTGGATGCTGGCAGCACAAGGTGGAAAGGCATAACTGTCTCCATAGTGAGGATTCAAGATGAGGCAGTGAGTGAAGTGACAAACAAGTGACTCCAACAGTGGCATCCTTCTGTTCCACAGATCACAACGTGCACCAAGTGAGGAAGGACAGAGGACAGGAGGCTGGGTGGATGAAATCAGGAGCTCCACTCTGTTCCTCTGTATTGCTTCACAGGTTACAGTAACATGTTTGCACAGGTGTGCAACTGTCTGGGTCGCTCCTTGCACAGCATTAAGGAAGCATTTTATATTTCTCCATACAATACAAAAACTCTCCCTCCTTCCACGCTCAATCTTCATCCCATGACACCAGTTCAGTTGTTTGACAAGCTTGTTGCACTCCCTATTACTGCTGGATTTCCTCTCTCAAGGCTAGCACTTCCTCCAGCAAGGTCAGTGGGTTCCCAGAGAGCTGGGCATAGCTCAAAGTTGCTGTCCCCAGGAACTGCCTCTGTGCCTGGCCTCTGGCACTAGATGAGGTGCTAACAGAGCTGTGCCCAGAGCTCAGAAGCCACTCTGGCTTTCAGCAGGACCTTACTCCATGGCTCCAGGCACACAGGAGTGCTGCTATCCCCACCACAGATCTGACACACGCTCACATTCAGAGAGCAAAGGGCAAGATTGGCCATGGAGGGCATGCCAGGAAAGTGACTCTGAAGGCTGCCTGCAGAAAGCCCTGGTAGACAGAGACCCAGTGGGAAGGGAAAAAGCCAGCCAAAACAGTTAAACAAATACACAGGAGGGAGCTGGCAGACAGAAAAGGCAACACACTGAGCCAGTTTCAGGCTGAGAGTCATGTGCTAGGCCCCCAGCAGGGTTCAAGCTCCTGAATAACAACCAGGCTGAGAGGGGACACACACACACATCACCATGACAAAACTCCACAATGCTGGCAGCTAGGGACGTGTCTGTTTGGCCAACACAGAATTGCAGCAGGCAGTTTACAAATTCGCCTGAGCAAAGGCAGGAGGAGGCTGGAGATGCTGTACAGTCACCACATCCAACCAGAAAAAGCACATACACTCCAGTAAACGCTGGAGAAGTTTTACTGCTTCTCCTGGACTGGTATCCCCAAGTGCCAGCCAAGGTGGTAGATAAGTACTGTTCTAGAACAGTCTCAAGGTGACAGTAGCATTTAAGGGACAGAGTTCCACATAGGGATGAAAGCTCCAAGCTGGAGCTGGGTGGGAATGGCAGCACTCATGTGACTGCACTGTGCACAATCATTCCGTGGTATCTACCCCCAAGGAGGACATGCAATAGCTGAAACCACAAGGCAGGACTTATCTCCCTCTATTTGCACAAGCAGTGCCCACTAACTTGAAGACCAAACATAGCATGTATGTACCCAAGCCATAAAACACCAGCAAACTACTGAGCAGCTGGTGCAGTTTCAGGTTGTTCAGCTATGCTCTTCCTCCCCACCATAACTGCAGGAACTTTAAAAAAGAGCGAAGGAAATACAAAAGTATTGGAAAACAAATTGTATTAAAATGCACATAGTAAGAAAATTGCATGTGAATTATCAGCCCAACTTGCCCTCCCTTAACATCTCCAGCTCAGGGCTTCTCTCTACTGCTACCCTTCAAAGCAGCAATCTCAGTAAAAGGATATGAGGTGCTGTTCAGTTCAGGTGCCAGCACTCGGATAGAGCTGTAAATTCACATCAGCTGACAGCTGTGCAGAGCTATCACCCACTGAGTCAGAGGAAGCCCCTTCCCTGAGGCTTCTAGACACTGCCCCTACATGTTTTGAAGACACTTCCACTGTCCATTCAGGTCACCCCTAATATTAGAAATGGTTAAGTTTTATTTCATTTCTCATCTTCCTCTGCCCCTTCCCTTTCACTTGCAGAAACCAAGCAGGTCAGCCCATGTGGGCACCTGGGGAAATGTCAAGTGTCAGGTGCAAAGGCCTGGAGCTGAGCAGCTGGCTTGTTCACAGAGAGTTGAAAGCAGTTTCAATTATCACCCAGCAGGCTGCAGAGTCACCAGAGATGGGAAAAAAGAATCCCTGAAGGTGCTCACAATCCAAGGGGCATGGATAAGGCAAACAAATGCCTTTCAAATGCTCCCACTCATCCCTCCTGCAGATGAGCTCTTAACAACTAGGGATAAATAAACAGCAAACATACCATCTATGTGGCCAGCAATTCTCTCCTTGTTGGGCTCAGCGACAAAACAGAACAGCGAACAAAACTGCTAAACAGAATTGGCTGGGCATTTAACTACTTAACTCTGTTCTATTTACAACATCTTCAGCAGCTCAGCAATTCCTTAATCCATAAGGCACAAAGCAAGCAAGAGAACATGTAGCTTAGTCCCTCTGTATAGTGAACTCTGTAGTGCAGCCAGGTGGACAGAAGCACAGAGGGTTCATCTTGCACTTGGTGGGCTCTGCTGCCAGCCTCAGAACTGCTGGACGATCAGCTTCCGCTTCACATCACGGCTGAACCTGTTCATCTTGAACACCTCGCTGTCATAGAAGGCAGAGAGGTTGTGGATGTTGATCTGCCGGGCCTGGGAAGAGAACAGAGCAGGGGGAGAGGTAAATGCTTATTCAGAAAAATAAGCGCCATGTGGTTTTCTACAGCAGAGGGCACGCAAAATTTGTCAGTCAGCAATCTCTGCTCAGCAGGAACCAGAACTGCAGTACCAGGGGAGACTGCAGGTCAGGAGAATAGAGCATTGGCAGAGCTCAGCTGAGTGAAGAGAGGATGCTGGCTCAGCATCTGCCTGCTCTCAGCTCGTCCTTTTACTTCCACTAGAGGAAAAGCATACTCATTAAACCTAGCTATTATCCCAGAGCTCCCAATCCTCATCCAGAGAGAGGCAGTTTTGTAGGATCTCTGACAGGGTGTGGTCAGGATTTACCACTTCAACACTTCAAAGCTTTATGGGAGTGCACGAGGACTGAGAAGGAAGAATATGGTACTCCCAGGCAAGATAGGAGTAGAAGCAAATGAAACAGCCTGGTTCTAAGTTGAATCGTGTAACACCAGGTTTTCCTGGTACACTGACTTGGGAAGATATATGCCATGAGAACACCTCAGTTTGAGGCTGCTAACACAAAGCAGGAACCAACCCTACAGAAGACTTATTAGGATAAGCTCATACCTTATCCACCAGATCCTTCTCTGGGACTTCTATGGTGTCTTGCTGGGCCCCATAGCGGTTTCTCTGGTACATCACCTGCTCTGCAACCAGCTGCTTCAGGATGAACAGCAGCAGCTCATTGTTGTCTCGCTTGAAGGAAAGGTAGCGGGAGAATGTCTGGGAAGGAGGATGAGACAAATCAAGAGGGTCAGGAACCCAGTGCCACACTGCAGGTCTCCTGTGCCTGAAACCAACCAACCCTTCTCCCACAGAGCACAAGGGGAACCAGATGACACCACTGTCACCTGCATTCTTAGTGTCTCCTAAGGGATTTCAGCCTTGCCAAGCTGCCACCTGCACATGCAGTAACAACACAGCCCTGTATTATCCAAGACACTTCTGCCAGCTGCTGACACCCACACAAAATCTCTGGAGAGACCTCAGTAGCAGCCCTGAAGCCTCCCAGGGGCTGATAGGGTACCACTGAGGAGGTTTGCTGCCCTTGAGGAAGGGTAGGGCACTATCCCTTAGTCCAGACTGCCTTATGCCCTGCAGACTCTCACGCCTGGCTGGCAATTTGCAGCTGAAGAGAGAGGCCACGAGTCGCCCAGACTGAGGGCAGGCACTCTGTGGATAGATGCCAGGCTGTGCCTGGCCAAGAGCTGCTCAGAGCCAGGCCCTGCCGCTCAAAGGGCAGCCTCTCACTGAGCTACGGTGTGAGCTGCACTGGGATTATCCATCCCCTGAGAAGTTCTAGAAAAACTGTGGCAACAGTGGAAGTGCTGGGCCAAAACAGGAGGAAAAGTGGCAAAATAAGAGAAACACAGCAGTGTTCTGGATACAGAGGCTTGGGACACATCTGTTCTCGCTGTTATCTCAGCCCTGACAGAACATCACTGCTAAGAGAGCCCTTACGTGCCCCACTACAGACTAGCAAAAGGCAGTTATGCAGCAGTGCCTTCAGACTCACAGTTCTCCATTTGCACAGACATGACACCTGTTTATGCAGAACAGACCCCTACAGAGCCTGCAAAATCCTCTTCCGACAGCCAGGGCAAACAAGAGGACTGCAGCCCAACCCAGAGGGTCAGGGGAGAGCAGCTCTAAGCTCAGCTGGTACCCACCTTGCGCATGCTCCGCATGACACTGAACTTCTGCGTGTCAATGAAACTCTCCAGCATCACCCGGATGGCCATATTGACATCATCCTCCACCACATAATCCCTCAAGTGCATACGGGCATGAGCCTCAGCCATCCGGATCATGGACTCAATGTGCCGCACTGTGATGGGGATGCTGCCAGTTGCCTAAGGAGGGAGAGGAAGGAGAAATTCCTTAGTGAAGGATAGAAGACACAGGCTGGTTTCTGTGTCAGGACCTGCTTTGCACTGCAGGAGATGGCGCTTGGACCCGAGACTGTGTAAAGCTAAGTAGGCTCTGCCATCTGCTGGCATATCCTGCACAGTATGGTACAGACTCCAGTATTTAATATTTTAATTTGGTAGAATATGAGGCAATGCTACATGGGGTCCCTCTCTGCCAGCATTTAGTGCCTTTCCAGGAACAGCAATCCTCAGTTACCTTCAGCAAGTGTTACATGGAGAAACTAAAATGTTAGAGAAAAACATTTCTCAAACTCACAAAGTCTGATCTCAAAAAAATTCCACGTGTGATTGGAGAGGATGAAACCAGCCTGAGAAATCCCAGATAAAAGAGGATACCTCTACAGAGAACAGCTCCTTGTAAAATAGCAAGAACACATGGGTGAATGCAGACATCTCCTGTGGGCCTGCC
Source organism: Tragopan temminckii (assembly GCA_028571105.1). Lineage (NCBI taxonomy): Eukaryota > Metazoa > Chordata > Aves > Galliformes > Phasianidae > Tragopan > Tragopan temminckii. Next base: position 8,897,054 of record JAOWBP010004220.1, read on the forward strand.
AGACTGGGCAAAAAGACAGAAAAAAGACTCTGCTCTGGCAGACCCTAGTATGTATGTCCAGTCCGTATCACTATGTATTATCTACAAGCAAGACCCTGCATCTAACTGAAGAATCATCTGTTCAGCTAGATACTGTAGAATCTGCCTGTCTCTCACAAAAAAGCAGCATAGACTCTTGTGACATGAATAGCTAGAATGTGTCAACCTGTGCTGGAGCAGTCACAGGCTGATTTGAGGTCTGGATACACACTTATTCCCCCTCTTTCCTCACTATTCTCACCATAGACTCTTTCCTGAGGTCACTGTACATCCGGGCCACCTTGTCCTGGTCCATCTGGTTGAGTTTGGGGTGGACCTTCTCTTTGGCATAGACGATGTATTTCCTCAGAACCTCCTGAGGAATGGGTTCCACTCCGTATGTATTGGGAAGAATAACCTCATTGGCATCTCCATTCACTGCCTCCTTGCTACCTGGGTGGTGCTTGACATGGCTGCCAACAACAAACCGGGCAAGCATTTCATCCTACAAGAGAGCAGTGTAATAACAGAACTGAAGACACCCAATAGACAGCAGAACTCTGTAAGCAGCTGCAGCTGAGCATCCTAACAGCCCAGTGCAGACACACTGACAGCATGATTTTACCTGCACAGGGTCCACTGTGTCTCTCACCACACACAGGATATCGAATCGAGAGATGATGGGCTCTGTCAGGTCTACATTCTCCGAGAAAGTCAGTGATGGATCATATCGACCACCTGGAGCACAGACAAACCTCAACATCAACCACAGGATTCAGGGCTGAAGCTTTGAGGTAAACATCAGTCTCCTTCACAGAGAGACTTTACTGCTCGCTTGATTTGTGTTCCAGACTGGAGAGAAGGGAAGCTGCACCATAGTTCTTGAGATAACAGGACTGATGCTGGAGACATGAGTATTCCTGTGGCTCTCAGCACTTACCTATGGGATTAGCAGCAGCAATAACAGTGCAGCGAGCCTGTAAGGATGTGACAATGCCTGCTTTGGAGATAGAAATACTTTGCTGTTCCATGGCTTCATGTATGCTGGTCCTGTCCTGGTCATTCATCTACAAGAAAGCAAAGATGATTCACCTCAAGTCAATGTTGCCCAGTGCACTAATTAACTTGCATGGGGTGCTCTGAAGAGATAGCAAACTGTACTACGCAGACCAGCAAGGGCCAAAACAAACTGCAGGAAGCCCAGTCTGCTGGCAGATGGCACCCCAACTTATCACATGTCCTCATCACAGAGGTTATGGCCAGCCCCTCCACAGCTCAGCCTTCCCAAAGAAATGCAGCTGGAACTCACCTTGTCAAATTCATCAATCAAGCAGACACCTCTGTCAGCCAGCACGAGCGCTCCTGCTTCCAAAGTCCACTCTTTGCTGACCGGGTGCCTCTGAACATAAGCTGTAAGGCCCACAGCAGAAGCACCCTGGCCAGTGGTGAAGATGGCCCTGCTGGACACCTTCTCTATGTACTTAAGAAACTGTGACTTTGCAGTACCAGGATCTCCACATAGAAGCACGTTGATGTCCCCACGGACTTTGTGTTTGCCACCTACAACAGTAATGGGAGAGACACAAAGGCAGCTGAGTCCTCTATGCACTGCTTGATAGCAACCCTACCCTGAACACCACAAGCTGAATGGAAGGGAGAGTATGCAGAAAAACCACTTTACAGGAAAATTGAGGGAAAGATCAGATATAGCTACTGTCATATTTTGTTACTGTTTAGAACACTGAGAAGAACCAAAAGTACTCAAGGATCAAATACAGCAGCACATAAGAACTGGGAACAAAGCAGAGCTTCTTCCTTTCCACTGCAACTGCAGCTTTTTAAATTGAGTGTAAAAAAAGCATTTCTAACCCTGCTGAATGCATTCTTTTAAGATGATAATAAATCAGGACACCAACAGATTCAATCTTTAAAGGGGCATCAAATATGACTTCCTAGAGGAAGAGGGATAAAAACATGCCTAGGCTTGCAGCAGGAGCTGTTTTCAGTCTTAGCATTTCTACTCTCACACCAATTTTCAGTGTGATAGAACAGCCACTTCAGTCAGATTTCCTCAGTCTATTCACTTGTCTGTCACCAAGACACACAGACAACTCTAACCACTCATTGCAACAGCACTGACAAACCCACATCCATTGAATCAGCCCTGCACAACACATTACACTACCTGGGTTTTTGGGCTCTCCACCAAACAAAGCTAAAGCCAAACCCCTCTTGATATCTTCATGTCCATAAATAGATGGGGCAATGCTGGCAAAAATCTGAAAGGAAAAGCAGAGAGTTATCTAGGGAGTAGCATTTCCCAGTCTGGGCAGAAAGCGGCATGAAAATCAGCTTGGATTTGGTTGCCATTACTATAGAGCTGTTTTTAAAGAGTCTTATTGTCCCTGCTGAGGAGGATTTTTCTAAGGTAACTATCAACCCAGAGTCACATACAGTTGTTTCAAAAAAAAAAAAAAAGAAAAAAAGATGCCATTGGATCACAGGAGACTGTATAGTTTGGTGCTGGAAGCAGCAGCCACTGCCTCTAGATTCCAGCTGCACACCACAGTGGCTGTTATCACCCACTGCAAAGCTGGAGACCTTGATTCAGTTTGAGACCTACTCACTGCACTAGTCATTGGATGGGCTGTGTTACACATGAATCATGGTCAAATATGATGAACAATAGGCTTATTTTCTCATGGGCATTCTGATAATAGCCTGACACTGGAGACTACTGATTTTAAAACAGTTCTGACTTAAACGGAGCTACTCTACCCACCAGAAAAAACACAGTCAATATTAAAAACTGTGCAACCAAGGCAACAGAGTGAAGTCTCAACACTGGAGAGTTTAAACTCAAGTGAGGTTGAACATGCACCAGTCCAGAAGCCTTCTTTAAAGTATTGTATTCAGGTCTCAGCATGTGGAGACAGACAAAGCTAAGACCTCCAGCACAGTTTAGCTAGGTAATAACATCTCCTCAAGAGGATCAGTTCTGCAAGCGCTGGCCCCTCAGAATACCTCCTCACAGTTTGCTTTCAGGATATAGCAAGAGAAACTAATGATCAAATATAAGCAGTGTCTAAGCGCCTCTCACCCGTCTTCCAGCCCTATGGCTATGTGGAGCCTCAGAGAAAGAAGGGGAGAAACAGAAAATTTGATCTCCAGAAGGGCAAGGAAAGTGTCATGTTTGCATCTCTCTCGTAACTCATGTTAATCAACAGCTGAAAGATGACCAGAAGAGCACCCAGGGAACTGAGATTTCTGAAAGTCCCTTCACCCAGCATTTAGCTAGCTGATATCTCACATCACTTTCTGATTCAACTGCCAGATGATGGCTGGCTCTCAGCAGGAAAAGGGTGTATCAGTGACAGACCCACCTTCTCCCCAATTTGCTCATCCTTGGACAGAGCCACAAGCATTTTCACATCCTCATCAGTCAGCTCCCCGACAGCCAGCTTGTTGTCCTTCTTGGCAATGTGGTTGGCCAGGATCACGGTCGCAAACACTGGGAACCCATTGGCAGTGTTCAAGGAGCCATCATAGTTGTTGTGATAGATCCCTGTGAGCTCCTGGGAAGCAGGAGATGGTCTGTCAGTGCACGCACAGTATCAAACAGCCCCCTCTTTCCATTTTAAGACATCAGTCTTGACAGCAGTTGCCCAAATGCATCCGAAGACAATCTTCCTTCCTTCTCCTCTGATGCAATTACTGATGTTCCCTTGATGTTATTGTCAGAGAGTTTACAAGTGCTCTGTGCTCACTCCATGTACTTACAATCTCATCCCCTGGCTTGCAGCTATCAACCAGATCAGCAAGGAGAATGGCATCCTTGGAGCGGGGCAGCCTGCCAGCAGCTACCTTCCCAGGGCTCTCCTGGATTTTGATGCGCTGATAGTTCTGATAGACTGTCTGCAGGAGGAAAATAAAAGTTAACCAGCACTTCTGGATGGCATTGGCACTACCACTCTTAAAAGGCACCTCACTGGAAAAAGTCTATTCAAAGATTTACTCTAGCTAGAAAACTATAGGAGCACAGAAGTTGACAGGAGCAATTCCAGACTGTGACAGACAGCAACAATGACAGATCTTTTTTCCACACCTGATCACTGAGTTTCAGTTTCTGTGGTTTGTCCAACCTGGATCAGTTCCTGGGAGAAAGACGCTCCACTCACGATAGTTAAAAATATCAAAGCAAAGAATAAAAGCGAGATGCTCCACATCAGGGATTTTGCTACAGTCTTCTAGTTTCCTTAGTTGGTAGATGTGGAAAAACTTGGAAAGGAGGACAGCTGGACAGCTTTTGTCCAGCCTGGGCAGGACCAGCAGCCCGCTGTATGTGTGCAATTAAGCAGCTCCCAGACACCCACATCTCTTACCTCTTCCATGTTGATTTCAAAGGGACCAAGAGATTGACACTCTGGGCAGGAACCAGGTTTCACCTCCTGGTTCTGGGACTGGAAAAAGGGTCCCAAGATGAATCTGCACTTGGTGCAGTTGTACTTGACCATGCTCAGCTGAGGCAGGACCCCCGTGCAACTTGTCACCACTCCGCTGGTCCGGATCAACTGGTTCAAGTGTAGTTGCCTGAAGAAAGAGAGATACTGGATGTCTGCAGGGCACAGAAAGAACACCACCCTGCAGACACATTTCTGCTTGAAGGCACATCCACCACAGGCCTTTTAATAAACAATTACTGGTGGAAAGATCAAGGTTTGTGTTTTCCCTTAGGGGACATTGGAAGTTCATCCTTAATCAGGCTCTTTTTCTGTTATAAGTTTAGCAGTTCTGTTGGGTTTATCTGGAACTGTAGCTTACAGACTAGTTCTCCTTAGCACCCCAAAGCCTACTGTAGGTCCTGTGCCACTGCTGGTAGTTCTGCTGCTTACCTGAGCGACCGCAACTCTTCCACCAGAGGGAGGTGGGAGATACGAACATGGATCTCTTGAGCAATACGATCATACTTGGGGTACATGGCCAACACCACTTCCTTGGCTGCTTCATCAAAGATCTTCAGCATTTCTGCTGGGGCCTCAGGTAGAAAGTAGGCAAGGACATGTTCCTGGGCAGCCAAATCCTCGTAGTTCACCACTAGACTCTCTCTGTTCTCTTAAGAAAAAGAAGGGGGGTATTATATTTTCAACCTGTTCGCTTTTCAAGAAGCCTGTAAAAGATATCCAGAACACACAAGCCTGTTTTCTGCAAGCTGCAGCTTGCAGGTGTCTGCATCTCTCCTGAGAAATGTGGAGGTCACCAATTTGAAAATGGCTGGAAAAGTCTATTAAAGTTATTTTTCTAACAGTTTTTTTCATCAGTACTAATTCTGATTATTTCTCTCCAGTTCTGTAGGTATTTCTCAGGCTCAGTGTTCCTGAGACTTGAAAGCCTCAGCCCAACAAACAACTCTCACACAGACTCCAGGTAACAAGTTAATAGCAGAGACAACCGCACTGAATGGCTAGCAAAAATCTTCTGCCTCTGATGTTCCTGAGAAGGATCAAGATAAATGCCTTTATTTTCTAACTGTATAACACTGACCATGATCCAGTTCTCAATATTCTGACTCAGCATAAATAAGAAATATGAACAAGTGCTGTTACAGAAGTTGTTCCTAAATGTGACAATTTCAGCTTTTAAAAATTTTCTGTGACAGTTTCTGTCAATGACTGCTTCTGTCAGTGAGTAGTCAAACAGTGCTGTAACACAGACATGATCTTCAAAGTCACAGAATCTATTTGTGGCCCCTCACTGGACAAGCCAGTTTTCAGTGTGAGAAAGTAACTGTCACAGACAGCAAGTAATTGTTGTCTCTTTCAGTTCACAAGCATGCAGCCCACTGTCTGCTGCCCCACATACTTTTTGCCAGCATTTCTAGGATATGAATATTAATGAGTAGCAGACACGAGGGGCCTTCTAATTAGTCAGACAGAATCAAAGAAGGTAGTCATGATGTTTCCATTATTCATTTATCTCTGCTAGCATCAGTTTCTTAAAGCGTTGACTTGGTGTCTGGGACAAACGGGACAGGCAGGAAAAAATCCACCTGTGGGCTGAATCACTGCAAAGTACCACAGTCCACATAAAGAGGGTTATCATCCAGCTGTACCTTTGCACATGTCGCTGATCCTCTCCTTGAAGACGTTGTGCCCATGGTCATCCACATGGGTCTTCAAGAAGTTCTTGAAGCGGTGGTAGATCTCAAGCCGGGGAGCTGCCATGGAAACCCACTCCCTCACTGAGTGCCCTTTCATGTCTTCCAGATTCTCAATGCTCTCGATCATGTCTTCATCTTCCTCCTCTATGCCATCGGCAGCCCGTTCTGCCAGCCGCCTCTTCCGCGAAGGACGGTCTTCATCTTCATCATCACTGTCTATGGGTTGGGAAGACAAATCGGTCAGGGCTGGGTTTCTCACTCCCCCTCCCTGCAATGGTCATGGATGAACTGCGCTGGCTGAGGAAGCAAAGAGGCTGGCACTTACAAACCAAAAACCACCCCAGGTCCAGCCCAACTCCCGTTCAGCCTAGTTCCTGCACCTTCCATGGCAGCTAAAGTCTTGAAGGGGGATGGTTTGTATTCAACAGCACTCAAACACGTCCATTAACATACCAAGGAAGCAAGTCCAAACAACATACTTCTAAGTGCATTAAAGGCCCTCCCACCCGGCCCACAGAAGCCTCTGTCATCTCCACCT
>JAOWBP010004220.1:8914202-8926248 GCA_028571105.1 Tragopan temminckii
GGTGGGGACCCTTGTGGGTCTCTGTGAGGCCCTATGGGGCTGGGGGGGACCCCTATGGGGCAGGGGGAGGATCTGTGGGTCCCTGTGGGGCTTGGGGTTATTCCCTATGGGGCTGTGGGGGATTTGTGGGTCCCTGTGGGGCTGGGGGGGGACCCCTGTGGGTCTCTATGGGGCCCTATGGGATCCTATAGGGCTGGGGAGGACACCTGTGGGGGATCCATGGGGTTCCTATGGAACTGGGAGGGATTTATGGGGGTTCCCATGGGACTGGAAGGGATCTGTGGGGTTCCTGTGGGGCTGGGAGGGCTTTATGGGATTCCCGTGGGGCTGGGAGGGCTGTATGGGGTTTCTATGGGGCTGGGAGAGCCCTATGGGGTTTGTAAGGGGCTGGGAGAGATCTATGAGGTTCTGTAGGATTGGGAGGCATCTATGGGGTTTTCCATAGAGCTGGAAGGGATCTATGGGGTTTTTTAGGGTTGGGAGGAACCTATGGGGCTCTATGGGGTTTTTATGGGGCTGGAAGGAACCTATGGGGTTCCTATCGGTCTGGGGGGGATCTATGGGGTTCGTGTGGGGCTGGGAGGGCTGTGTGGGGCGCTGCGCGGTGGCCGTGCTGCTGACCCCCCCGTGCCCTACAAGTGCTCCTTCGGGTTCATCTTCGAGGCGGAGCGCGGCCCGGCCCAGTGCCCACAGTGCCAGCAGAGCTGCTGCCCGCGCTGCCTGCGGCCCGTGAGTGACGGGGGCTGTGGGGGGCTGTGGGGACGCGGCTTGGGTCTGGCTGCGGTCCTGTGAGGCGGTGCGGGGCTCAGGGGCTCGGTGCGGGAGGTTAGGCTCCGTCTTCCTTTTCCCAGGCCGCCCCCCCGCTGTCCCGGCCGGGCTCGGGCCTCGGGCGCTGTGCTCACGGCCTGTGCCCGGGGCTGCGTCGCTCTGGAGCGCTCCGCTGCCTTCAGCTGCCCTAACGGCGGGTGGTCCTTGTTCGTGTGAAGTGTCCCCGTGCTGCTCCTGTTCTTCCTCTGCCTTGAACGAGACCTAGCGTATAGTGTTCCCCTGCTTGCTCCCGAGCTTGGTGTTCTGTCCTGTTTGGGTTGCTGGTGCTTTTGGGGCTTTTTTAGTGCTGTAGTTCCTCTCTTTTAGAGTTTTGTCTTGAAGCAGAAGCGATAGTGAAAGTTGGAGAGAAGGGCCCTGTCAATGCAGACGTGTCACCTGTTTGTTTGAGACTGCAGTGTGAATGGCAATGGCTTTGATCTAGGGGGAGATCTGAACAATTGTCTTTAATGGGGAGCGAAGGAAATAGGTTTCCCCTTCTCCTTTAAAGCTATGTAACCTATTGGAGTAATGCTTTCATTTAAGCAGGAATCTGCTAAGCGTAGCTCTCTGTCACTCACATCCAGAATTGTAGGGAGCAGTACCAGCCCTGATGTGGTCTGTGCTTTCCAATGCTGTTTTCAGAAAGAAGGAAAACTGTCAGTTTTTTTAAACCTGGAACTCTGGTAGGTGTGTGACCACCTCCACGAGGTTGAGTTTTGAGACTGCAGATAACTGCTGGTAACCTGAGTCTCAGTTTTCATTGGTTACAGTATGTGTCCTGAACCAAAAGAGCAGAATCCCCTTGCTAAGAGGCAGCTGCCTGCCAGGAGGTGCAGCTGAGCCCCCTCCAGCACTGTGTCTCAGTGCCTGGACAGAGAAACACTGCTCAGCCACATCAGGCTCGCTTCAGCTGTAACACAGCAAACTCTTTTCCTTTTATTTTCTAGTGTATGGCAGTTCAGGCTGCCTGTCAGAAGGAAGGCTGGGGTTGGGGTGTGGGGTGCTGATGTGTGGCTGTGGGGAGGCTTCAGCTCCTCTGTGTGGGCTGAGCTGGTGGCTCTGGGCAGGGTGTGGTGAGTGATCCCTGGGCTATGCTCAACTGACCAGGTTAGTTCAGATGAGCTGGAGCATGGGTTGGAAAGTGCAGCAGGGAGCAGTGGTGCTGGGTGTGATGAAGCCGAACTGTTTCCCTGGCATCAGTTCCCAGTGCCATTGCTGTGGGCTTGTTGCTGGTGGCCTCGATCAGAGCAAGGCAGTTCTTGACATCCTCTCTGTAGTCTTTGGCTATGAGAAGAGCATGAAGTGTGCTGTCAGACTGATGGCTCTGGCTGCTCTTTTTGTAGCATGCTGGGCATTTTGCTGCTCTGCCTTTGTAGGATACTAATACCAGGTCATAGTGAGTAGCCTGGCATGGAGGTAATCTCAATTCTGCTTTGCCCTTTGAAACCTTGTGACTGGGGCTGACTGTTGCATGTGGCCAACTCCTCTCCTTATCAGCAGCTCACTGCTGTTGTGTGATAGTGATGGATTCTAGGGAAAAAGGTTGGAGTCTCCTTGTTTTTTTTCTAAGAACATGTTTATTTTTCCATGTGGGTCTGCAGCTTTATAATCAAACCCTTTTCACTGGGATTTCCCAGGTCAAATTCTTTGTCCCAGTAGCAGTTAGAGGTGTGATGGTTCACAGCTGATGTAATTCTACCCATTCTCTGTGAGTTTTCTCCATCCTTCCCCAGCATTTTTAAATTTTAGAAGAAATAAAATATTCTTCTGCATTGGTAAATATGAATGTATTTGTCTTTGCTGCTACTGAGATGCAGAGGTCAGTGAAAGTGTTTCAGAAGAGGAGAATGGAGAAAGTTATTTACAGGAAATCCTCAGTGGTGTCAGAGGAGTGAGTTACTGGAGGGAAGAGAAGACACTTCTGGGGAGTTCTGCAGTGTGGAGGTGGTTTGCTGGAACCCCCGCTAGAACTAAGATCATTTGGCACAGAAATTACCATCTCAGCACAAAGTTGATCTTTCCAGGTCTCTGTGTGTTTATTTCGTGACGTCTCTTGTGCAGCACAGCATATGGCAGTTGCACAAGAGAATCTCATCCCAGTGAGTATCTGTCAATGTGGGTGAATCTAAGGGAGGGTTTGTTAGCTGGGAGAGGCATGGGTACTCCCCGTCCTCAGAAAACTTAAGACAAATCTCAGCCTCTGAAGAAGAGTCTGTGCCCTGGAGACCTGAGCAGTTTGTAGGGAAGGTGCTACTGATCTCTGAAAGCTCCAGAGGTGGTACAGGGCTGTGCTGCTTGTTCTTTCTGACCTGTGAGTCGTCCCATACCTACCAGGGAAATGACCTTCTGACTCCTGGCATTGAGGCTGTTGGTTTTGCTATGCCAGCCAGGGTTACATTCAGATGGGGGGAGATTTTTTCTTTTAAGATGAATCCTGGATTGCCTGCAGCACACGCAGTGCTGTCTCTGGCTACGTGCATTTTTGGGATGGCAGTTGGTAGAGATGTTTCAGTCTGTGTCATCTGCAGCCACATCCCTGGAGGGAGCAGGGGAATGTGATGGGACCTTTCACACAGTCAAGTGTGTTTAGCAGTGAGAGTTGCTACTTTAGGGTAAGAAGGGAGAGGATCTGCACAAGGTGACACGCTGAATCAGGAGTAAGTTTACTAGTCAAACTCTAATCCTGCTCTGCAGTGAGCCAGCATTCACCCAAGCTTCCAAGGTGACCATGGAATCAATGGAGAAACTGCAGCTGTGACTTATACTGCTACAACATTTACAAAGCCACTGGGCATGAAGCATGTGGAGCTTTTAATGGAGAAGAGTTTCTCTTCATCTTCTGTAAGGACAGCTAATAATACAGCAATGTAGGGCCTGCGGCTGGGCAGATGGCAGAAAAGATAAGAATGTTCTCTCAGGGCAGGCAATTCAGAAACACCTCATTAGGAGAATGGGAAGCTCTATCTTGTCCTTTTTCTCTTTGGAGAGGGCTAAGATAGGGCAGGCAGACAAGTTCAGCACCACAATTCATTTTGAGTTCAGAGCTCTTTGGTGCCCGAGAGTTCAACCTGAAGAAAAACACATCAGGTAGGGACAGCGTCTGGGTCTGGGTTTGTGAACTCCCAGTGTGCATCCAGGTGCTGATCAGTGTCTGAAAAGTGCAATGTGACCTAGATAGGGGGATGTGAAGAAGATGGAGAACCTTATGCTAGTAGGGTTATAGGAAGATGCCAACTTTCCACATCTTTACTGTTCTGCTTAAAATCAGAATAGTTCTGGTGTCTTGCAGAGAGAAAAATGCTGATTTTTTTTGGCTTTTTTTGATGTTGATTTCTGAATATAGTACATACAGTCCCTGTAGGTAAAAGTATGTGGATCTCTGACTATAGGATTGGTAACAGCAATGGGTTTTAGTTATGAGCCTTCACTTCACTATTGTAGAAATTAATTTGTTGACTTCTTGGGCTTGGGATCTAGAATAATTGATGCTCTGATGCAGCAGGATTTTTATCTGTCTGATGATGCCATGTATTGCTGCTGAGTTTTGATTTATTCTATCAATCTGCCAAGGCTCAAGTAATCACTGTTTTGAAGGTGCATTTTACTCTGATACAAGATGCTGATTTTATACTGTCTACCCTAATGGCTGTGTGCAGAGTGAAGACAGGTGTTATTCTGTTGTGTAATGCAGTCTTTCTGATTATAATAATTTGCTGTAACAAGCAGGAAGCAGTTGTGTGGGGGCCTAATGGAAGGGATATGCTTTTTTAGCTCTGACTCACAACTGATTTAATGTTCCCTTTTCTCTGCTGCTGTTGTCCTGTGCCGCGTTTGACCTGAACTAGCAAGGAGGCAAGATATTCCAGTCCATGATGTCCATGATGAGATTCTCCTTGTCTGACAACATCACACGCTCTACTGCCCTGGTGACAGCACTGGATAATGTGACAACTTTGTCTCCAACGACAGCGCAGGCAATCAATGGCACGAACATCACAGTGCCACACAAGTGCCTGCTGTTGCTCTATGAGGACATTGGGAAGTCCAGGTGAGAAAGACAAAATGGGATCACAGTCAGACTCTGGGATTCTTGCTTTCTCGGTGTTTGGGTGAGCAGGGGCTGGGCCGGTACCTGGCCTTCTAGGTGCTGCAGAACAGGACAAAACTTTTTTATTTACTTTTTGCAGAGTCCGCTACTGGGATCTTTTGCTCCTGGTTCCCAATGTGCTTTTCTTTATGTTTCTTCTCTGGAAGCTGCCCTCTGCCAGGGCCAAAATCCGGGTCACTTCCAGCCCAATCTTCACTACATTCTACATACTAGTGAGTACTGCTGTGTGCTTTTGAACTGATTGACAGAGTGAGTGTTTTTTATTACCACTCTTGAAAAGTATCACTGAACCAGTGGAGAGAGAGAGAGAGAGAGCCTAGGCCAAATTTAACATTTGAAGGTGTACTACCAGGGATATACTTTTTGCTGTTTGAACTCTACTTTTCAGCTTCTGTTAATGTCCATATCTAGATATGGTGGATTTTTTTCTATGGTGATTTTTTTTCCCTGCATGCTTTCTTCTATTTGTCGTTGTCTTGGAATCCAACATCTTGTATTTTCCTTGTTTCTTGCATTAAGTCACATAACACAAAGCCATTATCTCACTGAGTTCGTGCGTGTGAACCACTGAAGAATAATGAACAGCTCCATACACAATTGCTACAAAATTAAAAAATATTACTAGCAGCTTGCAATCTGGACTTAAGTCGTCTTTTACATCTCCAGTAATACAAGGAAGTTCAATAAAAAGCTCATTCTGAAAACTCTGAGAAACAAAACTCCTCAGAAACCACAGGGGAAAAAAAGTGAGCTGACTGCTGTTGGCTCTTTCAAAACAGTTGAAGTAGAAAGTGATCAAACAGTCTTAGAGAAAAGTGCTTTTCAGTCAATTTGATCTTCTGGATTATGTTTTTTGGAAATGAGGGTAAATATGCTCAGTAAGGATTTCCTCTCAGGCAGTTGTTTGTCACATTCTGAAGGAATGCTTTCTTGTGGAGTCAGTGATTAAAGCTAAGGTGATAGCTGTGTAAGATTCTCTCTCTGTTTAGAGGAAAACACACCCTTTTTGCTTCCTGAGTTGTTGCTGCTCCAGAACCCTTCTGTAGGACCCTTCTTTTTTTGTCGGTGTTTTGTCTAAGTTTTCCACCCAAGAAGGGAATGTCATATTGTTACTCTTTGAACTGTTTGCATCTCCTTTTTCTTTAAGGAGGAAGCATTCTGCTGTAAGTGGCTTATTGGTTGATTTCAACCATTTTGAAATCAGATTGTACTTTTCATTCTGTGTTAGATATGACTGTTTCATACCTTCATCGTTAGTATATCTAAGCCTGTAGCTTGGAGAATTGTATCTGGAAAAATGTGTTTTCTCAGAGAGTAGGTCTGCCCAGCAGAGGGTAGATGTGTCCAGCTGAACTCTTAATTGCCTAGTATGGCTGTGGCAGCACAGCGACTGGTGGGTTAGCCTTGCTGAGCTCTGTTCTGTCATGCTTAAATGGTATGAGCTGGTATCTTAATACTGCACTGTGCAGTAGGCTAAGATGCTTTAAAGCCGTTACGTGCATTGCCTTATCTTTTGCATTCCTGAGCATTGTCAGTGTTGAGTGGGGGAAAAAAACCAACAGTGTGGATTTCAGCTTTATCACAGATCTGAAATGTGGTAGTTGGTTTAAAGTGGCTTCTGTTATCTGATGGGATTGGGTTATTCAGTCATACCAAACACTTGATCTTCTTATTTGGAGAGATGTATTTTCATCTGATTGCCCCCAGTGAACTGAAAGGTGGGGAGAATGACTGTAAGAGCATCGTTGTAAGGGAGTGTTTAGTCTGATAGCTGAAGAAATGTGCACCTTTGTAAACTCTAAGCCAGTATTCCTGTACCTGACAAGCCTTTGGGAAATTAACTCAAATGTGTTATTTGAAGTCCTCAGTGCACATTATCAGGATTCAAAGCTGGCCTGGAAACAGTATTCCAGAAAGGTATCCGATCACTACTGCATATGTGCCTTTTGACTTGAGCTCTTTTTTGCTACTTTTTTCATGTAGGTGTTTGTGGTGGCTTTAGTTGGTATTGCCCGTGCTGTTGTCTCCATGACTGTGAGTGCCTCTGATGCTGCCACAGTTGCTGATAAGGTAGGTACAGTGCTTGTTCTGGAGGCTCTGCTTTGTGTAGTTCTGGCCACGGTGTTTTGCTACTGCTTCCCATTTATGTGCGTGCAAGAAGAATGTATTCTTATTTGCAGTGCTCATAGCTGTGTTTACTATGAAATCCTGTTCCGCTAGCTATATCTAAGCAGTCACAACCTCTAAGACTGTAAAACAATGCACTTCCTAGTTTAGGCACGCAAATGGTGGTAAAGCTTTCCTGTTGCAGAGATAGAAAGCTCTGTCTTGCGAGAGCTAAACAAACATTCAGATATCTTTAGTGGATAGGCAAAGTGTGGCTTTTGATGCTCTTGCTCTGTTTGAAGGGCTCTTGGAAAAATACTGAACTTTCTTGTATTGAAAGCAAATAAAACTACTTTTCCTTTTTGAACTGATAGCTGAATGTCCTTGCAGTTACTCTGAGCACAGGGTGAGCCCTTAACAAACAGGAAATAGCCCTGTGTGTGCTGTTCCTTTGTAATCATGAGTTGCAACAGAGTGTTACCTAAAACAAAAAGCTCTGCTGATTTTAAGGTGCTGGAGGGAGAAGAGCCACCTGTGGAGTATGAATCTTCTGCCTTTATTGTTGAGGATCAACATGGTTGTTTTGCTTTTCCCTTTAATGTTACCTGCCAGAGCATTTTAAGGCACTGCTTGTTATGTGTGGCTGGATGTTTGTAGCATTTTCACTCACCTCTGTTGAACAGGCAAAAGTCCAGGACTTGAATAATGGAGAAGAGACGAGAGGTGGTTGTTCTCAGCTCTGCTGGTACTGCTGCAAAGTACAATTGCTGAAAAGTTGTGCAGAAAGACAGACACTATGTAAATTCTTTCCTGCAGAAGCCTTTCTTATTTTTTTTTTTTCTTTTTCCTCATATACATGTTCGTATTGTGTTAAAAGCATCTTATCACTTGCCTCTTATCTGTGTATTTTCAAAACAGTGCCATTGGGAACTTGGAGAAAAAGAATTAATAAGCCAGAATCTGGGTTCTTGTACCCAGGTTTGACATTGCTTTATTGCATGACTTTCTGGAAAGTCACTTGACCTGCTGTTTATCTGGTCTTGTTTCACCAAATAAAGTATGGGAATGAAAATGACAAACTGGAAGCTATTAAAGGCAGTGTTGAATATACTTTGAATTTGGGGACCCCACTGTCTTTGAAGGAAGACATAAGTCTTATTCAGTCTTCACTTCAGAATTTACTACTCTAAGAATCTAAGAATTGGCACTGTTTGATGTTATAGCTTTAAGATCATTTTGAGTTGCTTCTTCTTGGTAGTACAGCAAAAAATGCACATCTATGGCAAGAGACGGATTTGTAAGTATGGCAGACCATGGCCACATTGTGTCCCTGCAGGCATGCTGTTTGCTCTCATAATTGTTCTGTCCAGGCAAGGTCAGAGCTTGAGGCAAGTGTAGAATAAACATCCTACAAAGCATGAGGAAGATTTGTTGAAATAGCCTGCTTCACTGAGAGGCAGCCATCCTCAGGGATAGAGAACAGAATTTTCTGTATTAACTTATAACTGGTTCCTGGCTCCTTCTAATCATGTTTGTCTGGTTTCTTTATACCTCAGATCCTGTGGGAGATCACAAGGTTCTTCCTTCTGGCGATCGAACTGAGCGTGGTGATTCTAGGCCTTGCCTTTGGTAAGTGTCAGGAGGTTTACTGAGCACTGTGAGTGTTTCCTATTCCCTTCCTTTCCTCAGAGACCGCATCTGTAAGTGTGTACATTAAGGAGCTCTAGAGTAAAGACAGAAGACAAACTGGACAGTTTGTTTGTAACAGTTGAAAGCCTGGTTACATTTACAGTTCTGCAGTTTGTGTAGTTTCAGGATTTATTTGTGCTTTATTTGATTTGCATGCGGTGAAGGAGTGTGTGACATGTTTACAAGACCTTTATACAGAGATCAGCTGTCTGATCTTTGCATAAAGCACATCTTATTTAAGATAATTGTGTTTGAGGATACTTCTGTTGCCTTACCCTTGTTTAGTTTTATTCTGTCCTGGCTTCATTTGATTCATTTAGCTGTACCTTTGTCACTCTGCATTCAGTTGTATGAGTGAAAATACGTAGCTGTACTTGGAGCACCTCTTGCTGTGGGGAGAGCGAATTTAGTAGGTGTCTCTGCTACATCTGCAATTGAGACATGAACACTGGTTCTTAACAGTTTTGTGGGGTCATAAAGTAATTTAGGTTGAAAGGAGCTTTTGGAGAATGATTGCTCCATCATGTCTCAGTGTAAATATTTCTAGATTATGTTAGGCTTTCCCTCCACTAACCCAGTCTCTCATCACTGTTTTTCCTGAAAAGAAACTGCAGTCTGTCTCTGTAGCTGATAATGGAGTTGTTCCTGCTTTTTTTTTTCTTTTGGTCTCATAATCCCAGTGAAAGAACTTGTTTATTTTCTGTATATTAGTGTGGGCAGGAGGAAAGCAAGTTAAAACCTATTGTTTTACAAGTTCTGTTTTGTGTATAAAAGGATCAGCTCTCCAAGTGGAAGCAGTTAGCAAGGGTTAAGTGAGCTTCAACCTTCCTTTGAGGGCCTCTGGAAATGCAGATGTTTTATTGTATTTGTTTTGGGGTGAACCGATTTTTTAGCACATCCTGATTCAACCTGTGTTCCTTAATTCCAGGTCATCTGGAGAGCAAGTCGAGTGTGAAGCGTGTTCTGGCAATCACTACAGTGCTGTCTCTAGCATATTCTGTCACTCAGGTGAGTACATTAGAGCAGAAGAGGTTAATTGGCTTGAAGTCAGGTGTGGGGCTTCTGCCTGGAATGTGGGGAAAAGTAGCAGCTTTGCTCTTTGGACTAGATTGTGGGGGAAGACTGGATTCTTGTGGTAGTGTATGGGGATCCCCAGAGTATACACTAGACCATATCACACTGTCCTCTTCATGGTGTGAATGGCTCAGCCAGAGTCAAGAAATGAGGAAATTTAGATGGATGGTTTTGTCCAACAAATCTTGGAACAAGAGTTAGAGTTTCTCACATCTGTGCCACAAATTTTGAGTTTAGCTTCAAGTGCAATGCAAACTAGATGGAGACAGCCCAAGTGTGCTCATCAGGCTGTGCACTGTGCTGCTTGTCTCCTTCTCTTGAGCTGAGAGCTCTTGCTGGCTTGCTAGCTCTGTTTATTAGCTCAGTCTATCTCTCTGGACAATGCAGTATGTGTCTGGTGTTGTTCTTCTCACTGATACATAAGTGGCCAGCCTTGTGCCTCTATTTGAGGCAGTACCAGAATAACAGAGACAGTTGTTTGGTGATCAGGCCCTTGCGTGCAGTGGCAGTGAGCTGATCGTTACCACATGACACTTAATTGGGCACCTACAGCTCAAACACTTGATACACTGAGTCTGGGTTCAGTGATGCTTAGAAGTGTTTTTCTCGCTCCACTGTCTGTATGGTAGCTCCTGTTCTTAATCGTCTTTCAGAGATTCAAATGAAGGAGACGGTCTCCTTTCCCAGCTGTTACACAAATGCAGGCATTTATATTCTGGGTACAGCAGGGAAGGTGTGCTTTAAAGATTGGAATGAAACTGTTTGAAACAGAGGGCTGTGTCCACTCTCCTCTTTTCACTCTGTCTCTTTTTCTGGAATATCACTGATACAGTTTTCCTTTAGATACTCATTCTTGCCACTTTGTTCTCCTCATGTTTTGTTTTCTGTTTCTTCCTCTTCTCCTGGGTGAACATAACTTGGCCTAAGCAGGGCAAGATTTGTGTTTCAGGTGGCAGAGACGACCTTTATTTGAACTTTGAACATAGTCTTTTATACAGACAGCTGCTGTAATGAGGATGCTGACTATAACAGTACTGTGATGGTGCCATTTCTTTCCTAGGGGACTTTGGAAATCCTGTACCCTGATGCTCACCTCTCAGCTGAAGACTTCAACATTTATGGCCATGGAGGGAGACACTTCTGGCTTGCCAGCTCTTGTTTCTTCTTTCTGGTGAGTATGAGGCATGTATTAAACACTTTGACAGCCTCTGTATTTTCTGAATGGGACAAGGAGGATAATGTGAGTATAATAAGGCCCTGGGCCCTTCCTGCATGATATGAAAAGCATCAGTACTGCACTGCATGAGGCAGTGAAGCTGAACCAATAAAGGTGTAAACTGTAACAGCTGAATGCCAGCTGAACTCAAGTGTTCCTCACTCCCTTGTTTCTCAATGACTAGCTGTGCTGATGAGGTGAGGTGTGGAGCTCTTACATGTGCACTGGGTTTAATAATGGAGGCCTGTGCCACTAACATGAGACACCTAGGAGGTTCATGACACAATATTGTGCCCCTACCGGGCTTTCTGAGCCACAGAACAATCTTTTTTTTTTTTTTTTGTCCCAACAGGTCTATTCCTTTGTGGTGATTCTTCCAAAAACTCCTCTTAAAGAGCGGATTTCTCTGCCCTGTAAGTGACTGTAGTGTTTCCATCACGTAAGTGGGGGCAGCACCAGGATAAAAAATAAGTGAGAGGAGTAAAGAGGTTCCTGTATGTGGCTGTGCTATGGATACATCCTGCTGTCTCAGCTGTGGAATTTTTTGTCTACCATGTCTTTGCAAGTGTTGCTAGGGCCATGTGTTTTCAGAACTCATTTTCTGTGTTTGCATGCATACACATGCAGAAGGATATGTTTAACCCTTTATACCTGTCAGTCCTGGCAGAATGGGACAGAAAAATTTGGCCTTAACTGCTAAAAGTTTATAAATAACCAAGATGTTTACATTGTGTTTGCTGTCTCTATTGAACAGAACCTACTGTTTGCACTGTACTGGTGCTTATGAGGTTGAGCTTCATCTTTATGTCCATGTCTTTCTCACAGCCAGGAAGAGTTTTTATGTTTATGCTGGGATTCTGGCAGTGCTGAATCTGGTGCAGGGTCTGGGCAGTGCCCTTCTCTGTGTGGATATCATAGAAGGACTGTGGTATGTATGCTGGGGAAGGAGTCTAGAGCCTGCTTTCTAATGTTGCATTTGTGTTCTTCAACAACGTCTCAAGAAAGCAAACTTCTGCAGTGCTCCTAAGGAGGAATAAAGCTATTGT
>JAOWBP010004220.1:8937777-8955914 GCA_028571105.1 Tragopan temminckii
CCTTTTAGGTATTGAAAGGCTGCAATTAGGTCACCCCGCAGCCTTCTCTTCTCCAGGCTGAACAAGCCCAGCTCCCTAAAACAGATGCAGAGTGGTTTGCTCTGCTCAGAAGCAGCCTGCTCAGCTGCTGCAGAACAACTCTCACCAGTTTATATCAGAAAATGTTTTGTTTGTGCATCTCTGCAGGATCACAGTGCTGGTTGAACTCTTCAGTAATTTAATGCCACAAGTACTTACAGGACAAGGATGATACGTATGGTACTTCAGAGCAAGCCCTGCGGTGTGTAACTAATGCTTGTAGCATGCCTAAAGTCTCATGTGCAATCCACAGGAATCAGTCCATCCATCTTTTTTCTAAACTGTAGTTTGAGAAACTTCTGAAGTTGTCATAGTCAAGTTATTTAATTCCTTGGCTGTGTTGTGAATAGTCTTGCATTTTCCAAAACCTCGAATCATTCCTTTTCTATTTCCAATTAATCAAAACCTCATCTCTTAACTTTTTGCTGCTTCTGGCTTTTTTTTTCCTTACCAACGAAAGAAACTTTGTGAGCAAAGCTGCTCTTTTTTCTTTTTCCTGCTTTTGTAATCTCCTAATGCTGTGCAATGTATGCACTGTGAGCTATCGTCTCGCAGCTGGTGACTCCCAGCCTGATGGCTTTTGCTGAAACCTTTGAAACAAATCAATGTGGGATGGGGCTGGAGAAAAGCAGAAGCTGGTAGGGGGAATCGGCGCGATTAAGCGAAGACATCTCATTACTCCTCTAGAAAGGGAGGATTATAACTTATAAAATAGGAGGATCTCATTTAGGGGCCATGTGTGCCTGTGTTATCAGGACAGAGGGAGAGCAAATAGAATAAATGAAATTAATACTTTGAAAAGAAGCATTATGCGGATTTCAGAATCGAACTAATATAATTTGTGCAAAGTCCCAAGTTCTTATCTCCCCATTTAATACCCCTTGGATAATGGCTTTGTCAGAGTTATTGACCAAGAGTCATCGTCTTCCATACCGCTTGGAGAGAATGAACTCAGAAATGGGGTGATGGTAGAACAAACTTTGCACCATAATTAGCTGTTTCAGGCAAGACCGAAGGGCATCACTTGCTGTGCAAGAACAAACTGGACACAGTTCCTAAATTGCTGGGAAGTCCTTTCTCTGGCTTATGATGAGGGATGGCTTACCGCTCCCAGCCCTGCTCTCTAGCTGGCTGGATGGCTGCCTCAGCTTTCTGGTGGCTCTTTGTGGTTACTCTGGCCAGGAACACGTGTGGGATGAAGTCCTTGCAAGCAGCAGGGCTTGGCCCATCCCTGGGTGCTCCAGCGGCCGATTTTGATCAGTCATAGGCAGCTGGATTCCTTTCAAATGATCTATTGCCCAGAAATAATGTTTGCTTTTCAGAGCCTCTCTTCATCCATCCCGGATTGAAGAGAAGGGTTGGAGACAGTGCTGAGTGGAAATGCCTGTGGTGGGGTCAGCAAGTTTTGATGTTGATGTGAGTGTGGGATTCTGAGCTTCAGGGCTTTGCACGCAACTTATGCTAGGCGTATATGATATGTATGTGTTTAATGCATACCAGCTGGTATTTCTTTAGCCTGTTGGAAGGAATTGGCCCATTGGTGGAAAGCTTTCTTTGGTCTTCTGGTGACTGCTGAAGCTTCAAGCTCATCTTGCTTATGTTCTTGCTTGTTATTGACCAGTGTTAACTGTAGGAGCAGCTGAACTGGAACTGAAAATGATTTTAGAAAGGGTGCTGAACATGACTTAATTTCATTTACTTTGTGTAAAGCTGGAGCTCAATTTCATCCTGGCTGATCAACCTATAAGTAGATATCTCTGGTTTACACTGTCATTTCTTACCACTGTGATAATAAGCTGTAATGACTGACTGAGCTCCTGTAGTAGCAGAGTGTGACAGCATGGGGACATCTGTGAGGTGAGACTGTTGTTTCTGGGCTCAGGCCTCTATCATCACTTGTGGCGTTTTCTCCTCCCCACATGCATGATTTGATGCAGTGGAAGGTAGTGATCCTGTCAGCCTTGCCTTGTGGTTTGGGCACTGCTCATGGCCTGGCAGTTCTGTTGGTCCTATTTGCTCTGTGCTTAAAATGTAGCACATTAAGCTCAAACCATTCTGGTTTTAAATTTGCAAATCTGTGTTGCTAACACAAATCTTGTTTTTCAGTCTTTAATAGTATTTTCTGTGCGAGTTTCTTGATTGAAGCTTTTTTTTTTTTTGTGGATGAAGCAGAAAACACTGGCTTAAATCTGAAAATATGGGCACTTAGTTTTAAATTACAGTGCAAAATGAGGGGAAAAAATCGGTTACTTTTTTCATGTTTGATTCTTTTCATTGCTGTTACAGTGATTAGCAATGAGCAAATACACGTGCTTACTGCAGGAATGACACCTTGCCTTAGATTCATTTTCATGTTTTTGTTTGGAGTATGTGATACATCTTAGCTATTAGGAGCTGAATTTGTAATTTGGGTGCTGCCAGTTGTGGGGGCACCTCCTTTTAGTGGGCTGGCTGTTTGCAGAGCACCGATGGTCTGTGTCAGGAGCTTATGTCTCCTTAGAGCATGCCAAACCAGCCAGGGAGGCTGCCTGGGTTCCTCCAGGTGGTGTTGTCTTGGGAAGGCAGTAACTTCTGCTAGTTTGGAGTTGTGACACGCACAAAACTTCAGGAGTAAATGTATGCCCCAATAGCTGAAATACTGTAGCAGCTCAAAGGGAGTTCAGAGCTTAACCTGTGGTGTCATAATTTCTGGTTTATTTTCAAATAGCCTTAATTTTTTTTAAAAACCTACGTTTAACAGTTCTTTGGGTCAGCCTTGGTAATTAACAGATGTGCAGTATTGCTTTACCTTTGCTAACGGCTGGTTCTGTCTCTGAGCTGTCTGCCATTAGGTGTATGGTCGAGAATCGTGGGTGCTTCTAATTAGCAGACAGTGACACACACTAAGTGCCAAAGGTGTTTCCAAAGAGTCAGACAGCGCTTAGTTCTGCAAACTCTCTTTTTATTTTAATATTATTTTTTGACCTAAAAAAGTCTATTAAGCAGTAGCACTAATAAGGTTGTGTTCCACTTCTCTGCATTTTTAATGCCTGATACGGAGACCTGCTGTGTGCAAGGAAGAGTCGTCGTGCTTGGAAGCAGTCTGCAGTGCTTCTCTGGCTGAGGACTCTGCAGGGTTTTTTATCTCCATTTGTTGCTTCCTATGTTGCAGGCTATTGATAAGTGAATTAACTGGCTGGATTGCAAGTAGCTTCTGATCCTGTTCCTTCTATTCATCACTCTTGTTGTATGAGTTATGAAATGCTTTTCCAGTCTTTCCTTTGATGTTGATCAGTGGACTTCAAAGTTAGTGGCCTCTTAAAAAAAAAAAAAAAACAACCTCTGAACGGAACACCCCTTGTTTTCCTCTATGGTTGGTTTTCCTCTTTGTCTACTGCCTTCTGCTATGGAAGTGGGTGCATTTCTGCAGTGAAAGAATTCCTTCTTTGCATGGAACCATTGAACACTTAAGGAATCCCTACACAAAGTAATCTTGCAGTATTAGATGGTGAACGTCTGATCTCTGAAGCACCAGTGATGTCTAAATTTAACTAAGACAGCTGTAGGGAATGTTTATTCCTATGAACTAACATGTGAAGAACAGTTATTTCTCCTTTTTCTCTTGAGGGAAGGCAAAAGTGTTATCTGGCTTAGGGGTAAGATGTGGCATCTTTTCTCCTTATTTTCCCCGCTACTGCTGCTATGATTTGTCAGACACTTTTATAGCATTTTTCTTGAACAATTTCCAATTTCTGCAGCTAGTCTTTTATCTCCTGACTCTGAAGGTTAATTTGTGTTCGGAGAGTTTTTGCAGATTTCAGCAGCTGATGGTCGGTTGTGAGCTTCTCATTTTTGTAGTCTCTTGGGCTAAGAGACCTTATCACAAGGTTGGGCTCTTTAAATCCTACAGCTGCAAGAAATTGAAGTTGTCTGGTGCTGCCTAATTCCCCTCTCTTGGCTTCGATTCTTCTCTCCCCCAGTTTCACATCTTTTTGTCTACTAAGTTACACAGAAACTTCCTCCAGATTCACTTATTCTAATTAAGGGTTACTGGAAAGCCATCCTGTCGTTTAAGAAGCAAAAGATAGGGTTAGCCTTCCTTTTCTTCCTGTCTGTGACCAGATACTACACTCAGGAATGCATTAGGAAAGCAAAGCCTACTACAACACCCTATGAGCCACTATTGTGCAAAAGTGTTATCATGGAATGAATTTGTTGTAGGTATAAAGGCTGAGAGCGTTACAACAAGCTAGTTCCCATTAGCTTGGTTAAACTTTATTTTTGGATTATAACTTTGCTTTTCTCTTTTGTGTTCTTGGGATATTACATACAATGAGGGCAGTGAGGCACTGGCGCAGGCTGCCAGAGGAGTGGTGGGTGCTCCATCCCTGCAGACAGCCAAGGTCAGGCTGGGTGGGCTCTGAGCACCTGATGGAGCTGTGGGTGTCCCTGATGGTTGCAGGAGAGATGAACTAGATGGCCTTTAAGGGTCTCTTCCAACTCAAACAATTGTATGATCTAGCTTATTATTTGGTTACACTTTTCCAGTATTTGTTGTATTCTGTCTACAGAGTGATGGTGTTTGAAACCTGAGTTGATGGTCCTTAGGAAAAAGGTTGAAAATTTTCTTGATGTTTCAGAATTGAAGTGTTATCTTCAAAAGATTAAGATAATGAGCTTAAAGGGCTAATATAATAGCTAGGAAATAAGTTTGCAGTGAGTGGAAAACAGACTGATGTTGCACTCCGATGTGAGGTAGGTGACCTGCCACTGGATATCATTTCTGTCATTCCTTGAACACCATGAGAACTTAATTTGATGCTTCTGCCTTGCCTTGGAGCTTCAGTCTGTATGTCTTGGAGTGACCCTATCTGGCAATGGAGAGGGTGGTGAGGAAGATGCTCATACCTGAGTTGGGGAGAGCATCATGCTCTGGGGATGCTGAGAGAGAAAGGCTGAGGGGCCTTTCTGGATCTTGGTAAGAAAGACTGACAAGTGTCTTAAAGCAGTTGTTTAAATGAGACGGAATAGAAGGAGGGATATAGATAGTGTATTGATAAGGTGTTCAGTTAGCTTCCTAGCAGCCTGGAGCACTACCCGTGTGTACCCATACACAGCACAGCCCTGCGGGGTATCCCCGTGGGTTCCTGTGCTGCAGCTGCTCATGTAACAAGTGGGCTTCTCAGGCCCTGGATAGAGCAGCTGTGTCCTGATCAGAGGCACAGCTCCTCAAATCAAGTGTCTTCAGCAAGGCTCCAGTGCTAGCTGAGTGTACGTGGTGTGATGAGAGAAATCAAAATAAGCACTGATGTTATTTCTTTAATGTTCTTTAAAGATGAGAAGTAAAGCAATCCGATACAAAGAACAAATTTCACTGAGGCTTTTCCCAGTTCGGTTACACCCTCCACTTCTGCTAGGCTTCCTAAAACCTGCGTCTGTTTGCTGATGAAGTTTATTTTTGTCCTTATTTGCTTCCCTCTCCCTCTGTCTCTTCCCCAAACTGCAGGGGTTGGCTCTGCTGCTGCTCGCTGGTGGTGTTATCAGCCGTGTGTGCAGAGGGTGAGATTGCAAGCGCCGCTGTTCTCTGCGATTCTAAGTATCAGACAATGTTTTACACGGCGTCCCATTCTCTAGCTGGCTGGTTGGACATGATGTTGGTACCTTATCTTCACGCTGACACACACTGGACATTAATAGAAATACATTGCTGAGGCACATGTGTGGAATTTCAAGCAGGCTGTCTAGCTGTGCTTTAGATAGTCTATTGTGTGCTTAACCTCTTGGAAGAGGTTTTGATGAGGAATGCATTATGTTAACTCTTGGGCAGCTGGGTGGACTCTCTTAGAGTTTCTTATTACAGTCAGCATAATATTTTTCTAATTGTGTGCTGCTGATGGATTTTGGAGTTTCAGCAGTTTTAAGCCTATCTTTCCATGAGCAGCATTCCTGCTTCCTAATGCAAATTCATAGAGTAGAAATAGCTATGCATGCTGCTCGTGGGGAGGGGGATCAGAAGGGAGTGAGCTGCCAGCAGCCTCACTTAGCTTTGTCTAAAGTCTGTCCCTGCATTATTTTTGGCTCTCTGATTGACTCGCATCAAGTAAAAACACGACGTGGATGCCATTGCTGCTATTTGCCAGGAATTCCTTCTGCTTTTGGAACACCTCAGAATTTTTATTGTTTACTTTGTGCTATATACGTATACTTTCTGTACTTATTTGTTATGACCATCTGCAATTACCTCTATTATTTATGAGTACTGAGTAAAACATGATGAAGAGCAGCTTCTTAAAAGGAACTGTACTAAAGGAGAGGAAGTGAGCTTATGACTTTCTCTTTGATTTTTTTAGACAATGAAAATAGAACACCTGCAAGGATATGAGGGAGAGAAGGAATCGGAGAACTAGCTGGCTTTTGTCTTTATGTCTGCATGTCACACTGGGGGCTTTTTATCCTCAAAGATACGACGATGATGGACAAACTTGAAGGATGATGCTGTATGAGTTGAGAGTAAAAGCTGATCAAACAGATGGATAAAGTAGGCCTGTGTGTAATTAGTGTCCGAAAGTAAAAAAGCTCCACAATTTAATACTTGCCCAAATAGTACATTAGACTAAGGATACATTTGTTAAATAACCAGTGCTCTTGCAGTTAGGAATGAGTGCTTGCCGTGTATGTTCACTGTATCTTCAGCCTAATGGTTTTGCTGTGGAAAATGTTGTTCACTGTCTAGGAGATAACTTGAAGCCCCTTTTCTTTTTCTGTGCACATAGACTCATATCTCTTCTCTCCGTTTCCCTTCTCTCTAGCCTTTGAGCAGAATGGATTTATTCCTCAGCGTTCATCTCGCTATAGCTGTAATTTGGCAATGTCAAGCTGAAACACTCTCCCCCCCCCTATAGTTTCTGAATGTCCAGTGCACAAGTGGTTCCTCACAAAAGATGTTCTCTTCTCTGTTGCAGACCTGAGCAATCAGTCACTTTGTATTTTCCTATGATATGCTGTCCTATTCCAACAGCTAAATAAGGGAACAGGCGTTTGGGAATGCTTTTTATTTTTTTCCTCCTTTAAACAACAGAACCGTGTGTGTTGCAATTAAACACTAATATTTCTTATAACCTATTCCTTGATTTTTATTTTTTTTGGCAGAGTAAAATATATTTTTTTAGGTACAAAACTTGAAAAAAGCACAAGAGACTTAAACTGTGAAGCAAACTAAATCTTCAAAGATAATGAATATCAGTCCAGCCTGTAGTTTTCTATCATTGAGAAAGTTGCCCTTCCCACCTCTGATGCCATTTCCTGCTCAAGGCTCAGCCTATGGAGCGTAACTTTTCAAAGCTTTATGCTACTGGAGTTTATCATAGCAGGTTAAAAACCTAGTTGCCTGTGATATCCTGTTAGAGGGTGACCTGGAAGGGGTGATTCTCTGTGTTCCAATAAGAACTTAACACTATTCCTTTACTGGTAACAGAAGCGAGATGCATCAGCACCTTTTGCTTCTGAACAGTCGGCAGATAATCTGCAGCTACCAGGCTCTCAGGTCGCTGTGGCCTTGTTCCAGATGCTGTACAAGGTTCAGTTGCAGTCTTGAAGCTGTTAACAGCCACTTGCGTTTTCTTTTCTTTAGAATAGCCTAGATGTACTCTGCTGAGTTCTATGCATCTGGGGCAAAAATGAGTTTTCATTGTAATTAATCTGGAGTATCAGTTTGTGCTCGAATTAAGTGAAGCCATTAGCCCTGCTCAGGCTGTAGCAGGCTTACTTTGTAAGGTTAATAAGGAATGTGTTAAGGCACCTGGAGGGAAAGGAGCTCTAATGGTCTTAGCTACCATTTTCCATTGTGTGGATGGCACTAGTGCTTGGTAAATACCTTGCTGCCTCAGGCCTTTCCCATGCTGGCTGTTCCCTTAGGAGAGGAAGTAGTTCAAGGGGTACCTTGGGTCTTCTTCAGATGGAATTAGAGCAGTTAGATGGAAGACTTTCTCTAACACAGCCTGACTAACGTGAACTTTAAACCCATCTTAATTTCAGTGTTTTGACGTCAAATATCTGGGAGGTAGGTAATGGTAGATGACAGATTTGTCCAATTGCATGTGTGTGTGCAAGAGCAGACCAAGCTCTGCCTTTGTGTTGTGTTCACGTGTAGCAGTTAAATCTATTTTTTGCACGTGAGATATGCCTCGCTGGCATTCTTAAGCTGCAGTGAGAATTGACATCTTTGTTTAAAAAAACAAAGCCCTTCAGTATCAAACTAGTCTGCTGCTGCTGCTCATCGGCCAGCAGATGTTGCTGTTGAGCTTGGTTAGGCTTCAGTGTTGAGTTCAGCAAGTCATTTGCCTATTTTAAGAGCTGTAATGCAGACAGATTTGAACTTAAATTTCCTGCTTGATAATTCCAGTCATCTACTGGCAAGTCAATATAATGGTACATCTTGTGTACTTGTGAGCGTAGATAAAAAAAAGTGATATTAGAATGTCTTTTTTGATCTGTACATTATTACTGTTGTTTTTTTTTAATTTCAGTATTGACTCTGAATTCTTAAGAAATTTCTCACTTTCAGTGAAGCAATTTTTATTTTTTATTTTTTGAAGGAAGGAGTTTGGCTTTTCGAGTGAGTATATAAAATGAGTTGGTGCAAATGGAGTTTAATAAGCAGCATTTCCTCCTTAATAACCCTTTGAATTTAGGATCTGAGAAGAAGTCTGTTACTTCCCTTGAATAGAATCTGGGAGACGAATTATGGATCTTCTTGGGGTCAGAACCACTGCTCAGCCTGGGCTGCTTGCGGTTGATCTTGTGGACTGTTCTGCTGTTCCATTCTTTGGGATGTGATTCTAGGTGTAGCACTCTTTGTGACTGGCGATTTTTAAAATACATTTTGGTTGCCTGGCAGGGCTGATATCTTCACTGAACTCATATGCTTTTTCCTGCTGTCAAAAGCAGTTTCAGAGAAGCCTCAAGAATTTCCAGAAGGTGGCAGTGAAAGGACACCCACAATGGCTCTGCCAGGAATTGGCCAGGAACTGCTGAACTCTGATTGCTTGCATACCAATGAAACGTCTCAAAGTTTTTACTTATTTGTTTTCATTCTGACTATAGCTTCTCCTGGAATGAGTGTAATATTTTTCAGAATGAGTTTACCCTGTGTGTTGCAGTCCATTGGTTTCTGTGGAAATACATCACTTAGAATTGTGAGGGCACTGTGTGCTGACATAGTTTACAAACTGGAGATCTGTGTTGAGTGAACTGCTTCTGTCTTCTCACCACTCTTGCCAGGGCATATTGTCTCGCTGAAATGCGTGGGTATAGCAGCTTGGGAGCTTGCTGTGTGCTCAGGCTGCAGAGAAAGGACAGGGTGGTTGTCAGGACTACACGTTTCTACACAAATGATATGGGATGTTCCTAACCACCTCAGATTCCTCTTTGGTCTCCAGCACTCTTGTTTCCATTAGTACTTTTTGGATGGGAAGATAGCTGCTGACAGCAAGTCTGGTTTTGGAAGTGGTGGAAGGATAGTAGCAGATGCTGTCCTAATGATGTCTCATGCGTGATATCTATGCTGCCTCCATTCCTCTGATCCTCTTGAAGAGTTGCTGCTTTGACTTGTGTCCTAGATCTCTAATCTTATGTAATCTATGAATCTAGGTATGCTTAAAACAAAAAAAAAAAATTATGTCTATTTGGTTATCTGCAAACTGAGAATGTCTGTACTGAAGAAACAGTGGAGTGTAAGCAGAAGTTAGAGATGTAGTGAGGTGGAGTTGGTTTCTTCCTCCAGTAATGGAGGTAAGGCAAGAGGTAATGCTCTCAAGTTGCACTAGGGCAGTTTCAGGTTGGGTTTCAGGAAAAAATTCTCTCAGAAGGAGCAGTAATGCATTGGCACAGGCTGCCCAGTGAGATGGTGGAATCACTGTCCCTGGTGGTGTTCCAGAACTGTGGAGATGTGACACTGAGGGACACGGTTAGCAGGCACGGTGGGGGGTGTTGGTGGTTGGACTGGATGATCTTAGAGATATTTTCCAACCTTAATGATTCTGTGATTCTCTATATGTGCTGTACTGTTGTAAAAGAAGTGTCTTGGGTCAGTCTTTACTGATATTGTTTCTGACTGACTTGAGTGGTTTGGAGTTTAAAACAAAGGTGATCTAGCTGGCCTCGAACAAAATGAATTGCTGCTGCTTTCAGAGCAGAATCTTCTCTTGAGAGAGAAGTTGGTGGTTGGCTTGAATCCCTGCAGATTTTTAGGGAGGAGATTTGTATCTTTTCATCTGTTTTCAAGAGGGAGAAACAAGAGTTATAAAAACCACTTAAAGGTTCAGTTAAGATTTATTCTGGCTGCATAACTGCCTCCCATAATAACTTTAATATGCATCATCCTGAAACTCCTAATTGGCCCTGGTGTTGGCAGGGCTTTCAGACCCTGCAGAATCTCCAATGTTCAGCAGCTTTTAGGAAGGAATGTAGCCAGAGGAGCACAAAAGATGAAATGGCTGCCTTATAAATCCTAACTGACCTTGAGAGTCCTTGTTGTAATGAGCAGGAAGATGCTGTGGAGAGCCATCTAGACAAGAGTGGTGGTGGAAGGCTGTGTAGGAGTGCATTTGGTAAGGTGGGAGGACAGGCCCAGGAGACCTCATGGACTTGGTGAGAAGAGGGTTTTTTATGGGTCAAGCACCTACTTGTCCTGTTGTTTCTCTTGTTGACTGGAGTCTTGCCTGCATTGGCACTGATTAAAGGTGGTTTGTCTGGAGGCTGTTGGTGGGGGTGAGCTATGGAAGGCTGGCAGGTCCCAATAGGAGCTGGTGCCTTTGCTTAGGAAATGATCCCAACCAGTGGTCCCCTCTAGGCTGGCAGGTCCCAGGATGGCACTCACTCGATCAATCGGAGACTGAACTGCTGGGGAGGCTGAAATTCTCTTCAACTCTTCCTCTGCTTCCTCCGTCCCTGGGCGTGAGGTGGGAGCTGGCTGTTATGATACTGTATTGTTTTTGTGAATGACAGTGAGCTGTCATTGTCTCCCTCTTGGGCTGTTAGTCAGGCACCTTTTGCAGACCCTAAATTCTCTTTAAAACAAATCATTTGGCTTAGTTTATTTCATTCCATTAAGTAATTTCACTGCTAATGCATAATTATCTACAGCAGTGACACTCGTCTATGCTTTAATTATCGCAAAGCTGCACAATCTCCCCCCTCCCCCCTGCCTGGAAGTTGTCACTTGTGCAGGGTGGTTTTGCAGAGATAAGTGTGTAATAACATGGCAGTGCTTTGGGCCTCACAGTACTCAGGCAGTTGCTGATTACTAAACGTAGGCAATAGAGAAAGGGAAGATTTTGGTCTCTGTCTTCTGTTAGTGGCTCTTACTGAAGTGGAGTGAGATATTGGGAAGGAGAAAGCTTATCATAATACAAGCTTGAAGATAAACATGTGAGCAAATGCTGATTGGAGGAGTTACGCTTGCAGGTCTTAGGAAAATTTGGAAGCACAAGTATTTGTTTTTCTTCTGAAGAAACTTAAGAAATGAGGTGACCATGATCTTGGGCAGCAGCCCAGGAGTCCTGGCTTTGTTTGAGAGAAAATCTTGCTATTTCTCTTTTTCTTTTTTTTCTTTTAGCCTTCAAGCTTCCAATTCTGTTTTCTGTAAACACCCTCTCTGAGCACAGAAGAGCCCAGTAGAAGTCTTTGATCCAGTCAGTCATTACGAGGAAATGCCACTGAGACACAAGTTGTTTACTCCTAAGTTGGGAGAGGATACGTAGCTGAGTGAAATACCTGCTGTTTCTTAACACCATGCTCTCTCATCTGATAAGGAGTGTTTTTTGTTAGTGGAGAAGATGTGGTCAGTCTTTTGCAAACAAAGGACAAACGGGAGTGTCAAACTTGTGTCACTGGAAGGTAAAGGTCTGGGAACAAAATGTTTTTTTGAGACTTCAAAAAAATCTTGCAATATCCGAATGAGGAAAAAGCTGGAGGGGGCTCTTGATTGTGCTGTCCAGTTTCACAAAGCTGAGAGAAGTGGGTTGTAGATGCCTTGTTTAACTTGCAGTGATGCCCTGAGGCTTGTGGATGAAGAGAACCTGGAGCATGTGTCATAAAGATAGCAAACTACGTGAGGGACCAGATAGAAGTGAGGACAGCATAATGAAGCAAGGTCTGTTTATTATCTTTTAATGGATGGAAATGAGGCCATTTATTGGTGTTATCTGCTGGGAGAAATCTTCTGCCAGTACCTTTGTCTGGAATGCTGACCGAGATGTGCAGTGCAGAATTGTGTTCCAATTTCCATGCAGACAATCCATAGGAGTGAAATTACTCTCTTATATTCAAAAGCATTGAAATCTGTTCTCTGTATTGTTATGATGAAAGACAGTTTCTGGTTGCTGACTGGCAGGAATGAGGAAGGGAGGAATATACAGCTTGTGTTACAACAAACTTCCTCAGTTGCCATATATCTACTGGGCTTGGCTGGCAGCAGTTGCACCTGTTAAAGCAAGATGTCTTTGGCCTAGAGGTATGCTGTATATTTTCTTTGGCCCAAGAGCGTTGTCTTCTGTGTCACTTGAAGACTTCACAGCTTGCTGATCTCTAAATCTTTCTATCAATCATAGGCTTGTTTTCTGTGGTACTTATTATTGATGTTTTATGTATGTTCTAGATAAAACAAGTTGGCATATGGTGGTCAGTTTAGCTTTCTTCCTCTCAGGAAAGGCTATATTAAGGACTGTGCTTCCTACAGGAACTTATATACTCACCCTATAGGAACTTAGTCACTCAAAACTCTCTTTCCAGAAAGCTAAATACCACTGCCCAGTTTCCAGGTGTTCCTTCTGTAATCCATGGATTACAATGGCGATGTATGCTTATGTCTAAAGATTTTAAAGGTGGCAGAATGAATTCCAGAACAAGTGCTTGGGCTTTTGTTTTTGCTTAGAGCATCGTGGAAAACCCTCTCAGAAACACATGGAGGTAAATACTACTTTACACACGTGGCGAGGGGGTGGCATGGGCACCCTGTGAGAGCACCTGGGGGAAGTGTAAATGATTAAAATAAGTTGTGTGTTTGTGGATAATGACCAAATAAACATACACTGTAGAGCCTAGCATGTGCAAGAATAGTGGGGCTAAAGGAGAGATTAGCACTGCCTGGATTTGTGTGTGTATGTAATGCTTTTGCCTCCTGAGTTTGTTAGCAGGTGTGGAAAAAGAGGATCCCAGCCTGGCAAGTCAGCTGCCAGTGTGGCTGATGATTAATTGCCCTTTTTAAATTGCAATTATGTCAGTCATGGAACCCGTGAATATTAATTCCCGATTTGCTGCTTGAAAAATTGAACAATGATGAGATGGATCCATTTTACTGATGTCTCAAAAGTGGGCTAAATGCTACAGCTAGAAGTAATGAAAAGGAATGCTGCTGTGACTGTTTGCATTGCTTTGTGTCTCTCAACTCTTCTTTTTCTGTGTTTCTGTTCCTTTCTTCGGAATCCTCTCAGTGCTTGCAGCAGACTTTCCACATTGATGTTAGTAGGTGGCAGGCTGGCACATGGAGTGAGTTAACACTGCAGGCAATGTTAGTTACCTGGGTTTGGTAGATGGCTTTCCACTCTTGGCTGCTGCTTCAGGAGCTCCTTACAGACTTAAGAATGAAACGGGGATTTAAAAATATTTGTTGATCGCTGCTCCATCTCTTCCTCTTCCTCTCAGATGCGTGTAACTTCTCATTCTGTTCTTAGATCTGAGGTAATTCTCTGGTATCCTTGGAAGGATATTACCAGGCAAGCATTGCTGCACTGCGACTGCTCTCCCTTCCATAATCTGCATGAAGACGTGAATGATGGAAATAATACTTTCTTCTGCAGCTGCAGAACAGAAAAGCCCCAATCCCAGCACCCTCTGAATTTTCGGTGTTTTTTCAGGGTTTTAAAAGTACTGTGCCTTTCTTCTAAAAGTTTTCTAAGCCTTCAGTTACAAGTTACTTTAAATGCCCATGTATTTCATTGTTTGCTTTTCAGGTTGGTATCTGCTGACTTACTAAATTGACTTTTGATTTGTAAGAAGCAGAATTATCCAGTGGAAGTTGTATGAAAATTCAGTCTTCACTATTTGTTCTTCTTTTAGTTGTCCATTTTGTGTGGCAGGTACAAGGTGGCTGCTTCCTGACTAATTCTCAGAATGGAGCCACTGACTGTAGAGCTGAAGCGGGCATGTAAATGACAGCTTATGACTTGGTATTGGCAGAAAATGAGACTGTCACCCGGTGAATGTTCTGAAATTGGTGTAGTTTTTTCTACCTGAAGTGATGCTCCTTCATTTTGATATCCTTGGTGTTCTGTGTACGAAAGGCCTTGTAGGAGAACCATGCATTCATATTTAGGAATATCATTTAGTTTGTTACTTTTGATCAGTGTTTAGTGCTTAGCTTCATAAACCACTATCATTATAGTTCAGTTTAGCCATTCATCAGTACAGTTACTTCCCTGCTGAATTAAAGGTGCTGTGTGGTAACCCATATGGAAGCAAGGGATTGGACTTGAAGGCTGCAGGTTCTGTGTTCAGTGTGCTGGGGAAAGCCTAGAAGACAAATGGCTGCAGCAGGAAATAGATTAATTAAAAAAGAAAAAAATCAGGTTTTGTTTAGTGTTGCCCTTTCCTGGAGGAAAGACACAGGGCAGACAGTTCAACTGACATCAGTAAATACTACTTACCACCAAGTTCAGTGTTTCCTTCTGACTTCCGTTCTCCCCACTTCTCAGCTCTTTAATTGCTTGTTTTCATTGGACCCTTTCCTTTTGGAAAGCTCCAAGTGGTCTTGTATTGCTACTATTACCCTTAGAGGTGAAAATGAAGCAATTCATTTTATAAAACAAGTATGCTGAATGGAAGGCTTTTTAACTACCAAGTTAGCTTCTTGTCACTGTTCTTGTGGGTGTCATTTTTATCCTCCTCATCCTTTCTTTGGTAAGTGTATGTGGCCAGGACTGGCAGGTTGACATCAGAAAGTAAAGGTGTTTTGGAACAAACCACACTCACCATCACTGTTGCGTCAGTGCTTTTGGTTGTTGGGGACTGCTGATGGAAACTAGAACTTGAAATGGCTTTGCATTATTGTACGAAGTAAAGAAATGACTGTAACTTGTAAGGTGACTTAACGGGGCAAGTGGCACTGTGGGAGGCTTGGGAGGAGAAGGGGGGCTGTCTGCCTTTGTCTGTAAATGCGTTTTTCAGTGTGTGGTTTTACTTTTTTCCTTTTCCCCAACACAGTACCAGTAGACCTTGTCCTTCTTTTTTGGCAATGGCAGTGCTTGTGATTTCAAGGTAAGCCCTGCTTCCTCTGGGACTGTGCTCTGTGAGGCTCCTGCCTGTACTGCTCCAGCACTGCGATGGCATGGAGACATGGGGGCACAGGAGGGCCCTGCTGCCTGCCCACCGTTTTTGTCAACAGAAGGAGCTGTGCGAGCAGAGCAATTGTGTTTCTCTTTTGAAGACTCTCTGATGCTAATGTTGATTTAATAAGGTTCTCTCATTCTCTCTCCTTGCTTAATTTGAAACG
The DNA here is from genome assembly GCA_028571105.1 of Tragopan temminckii. NCBI lineage: Eukaryota > Metazoa > Chordata > Aves > Galliformes > Phasianidae > Tragopan > Tragopan temminckii. Next base: position 8,953,382 of record JAOWBP010004220.1, read on the forward strand.
TCTAATTTTGTGCTTCACAGTTCTGAGCACAGAATTAGTGAGGGAAGAAGAGCTGGAGGCAGGGGGAGCAGAGTGCCATGCCAGGAGTTGCCAGGGGAGATTGATTCAATAGAGTGAGAAGGTGCAAAAGGTTATATGACCACAGCTCAGAGCAACGTGTTGGTGGTACTAATGAGAAGGAAAGCTTGGGCCTTTAGAATGTTGTAAGGTCACTGTAGGTGTATAACCAACGTTAAATGGAAAATGGAGCGCAGGAGCATTGGTTCTTTGAGTGGGTTTTTCTTTTTTTTTTTACATATATGTTATGTGTGTGTATGCGTGTGTGTGTATATATATATAACATGACAGGAAAGGATATTACTGTAAGATGAATATGCTTTTAAAGGTTTTTATTCTAAAGGTTGTTTTGCTAAGTGTGGCGTTCGCTTTCGGAAATAGTGAGAGGTTATGACAGATAGTGAATTTGATCTTGCTGATTTATTTTGTCTGTACATGGATGCTTTAGTTTTATGCTAGCAGAAGAAGTTATTGACATTCTTGAACATCTTAAGTTCCTATGTTACTCTAGAGATAAATGTAAACTTTTCAACTCTTCAATCCACAATGCAGGAAGATTAGCTAAAGTATTGTTCAAACCACAGTATTAAGGCAAGCTTTTTCCTTTTGCTTCCTGTGTTGTTAGCTTACCTTTCCTGTACCTCTTAGCAGACCTATGCAGCAGAGTTGAATCCTGATTTGCTTCTTGCTTGATTTGGATGACCAATCTTCTTACAACTGGGTGGGCAGTGTAAATGAGTACAAGTTGTGTTCAGCTTAGTTTTATGAAAAGCTGCCAGCATGTTTCATTGAAAACCTCATTAAATCACAATTAAATCTATAGGAAGAAGTAGACCATCACAGTGAACACTTGATTGATGAGGTTTATAGTTTTCAGCGCTTGCAAGGGGAATAAGCTTCTTTCTGCTGTGGTTCATGGAGAGCTGTGGCAGAGTTTCACTGTAGAATTACCAGTAGTCTGTCCAGAGCACTGGAAGTTGCCTTTGGACCTTATTTGCTCTCTGCAAATACCTCAAAGGTGATTGCATTGAGTGGGTTTGGTTTCTTCTCACTGGTGACAGGATGAGGGGAAAAGGCCTCAAGCTGCACCAGGGTACGTTTAGGTTGGATATCAGGAAACACTTTTACAAAACGGGTTGTTAAGCACTGGAATAGGCTCCCCAGGGAGGTGGTTGAGTCATAATCCCTGAATGTGTTTAAAAACCGTTTTGGATGTGGTGCTCAGGGACGTGATTTAGCGGAGGATTGTTAGGATAGTATGGTCAGGATATGGTTGGACTTTATGATCTTTAAGGTCTCTTCCAACCTGAGCAATTCTGTGATCTCTGCCTGGGTTTCTCCTGTCCCGTGGCCTTGGTTAGATATGTTTCCCTTTCTTGTCCTAAACTCCTGTAGAACATAATTCTCTCCCCTTTTCCTTTACACATTGTTTTTTAGGGTGAGAGGTAATGGCTTTAAGTTGTGCCAGAAGACTTCCACATAGGGTATTAGGAACAGTTTCTCCTCAGAAAGAGCAGTAATGCACTGGCACAGGAAGTGCTGGAGTCACTGTCCCTGGAGGTGTTCAAGAACTATGGAGATGTGGCACTGAGGGACATGGTTGTGGGTATGGTGGGGGTGGGTTGATGTCTGGACTTGATGATCTTGGAGGTCTTTTCCAACTTTAATGATTCTCTGATTCTTAGTAGGAGCTGAAGTTATGTCATTGCTTCTGGGCTGTGCAGAGTTATTTAGGCATTTGGCTGTAGAGTGCACTTGCTCAAGCAGTCCTGCATATGAAAGTTGCAGGGCTAGCCGTTGATACAGATTCTAAAAAAGCCTGAACCCACCTTTCATGATTTCTTTTTCCATTCCTTTCAGGGCCTTTAGTGACAGGCCTTTAGGAATATTTGTCAAATCACTTAGCAGTCTGGTTATTTCTAGTCTACTGCACTGGTCATCTTATTTGATCAATAAATCAATCAACAGGTTCTAAAAATTACTTTCATTGACTTTAGAGGTGTAGCGCACAAAAGGAGCTCACAAAGTAAATGACTATGTGCTCTAACTCTAATTAGAGGGCAAACAGTGTGGAGATATGTTTGTAAATAGTATCTAGCACAATAAATAGAGCAATCTGTCTTTAGGATTCTGCGATGCTGTGAGCTAGATTGACTCTTTCAATTTGCAAACTCATGAAGCATGGATCTTGGCTCTGTCAGGTCATCTAACTGCTATATTTAGAGCACACAGTGTTTTAAAGCTACATTTCAGGCTTCTTGCATTTGATCAGAAGGTCTAGGAATAAACACTTTGGTTCCACGTGGTTGCATGTGGCATCCTGTTAGAGCTTCAGGAACTCCAATGAGAAGGAAGTGTTAAAATTGTTTAAATAAAATTCCTCGAACTGCTCAACTCTTGCTGCTGTGCTCAGTCTATCCTCTCCTCCTTGTCATAGCGGTAACACTTGGCTTGAGGTCTGTGCAGAGACTGACAG
>JAOWBP010004220.1:8973161-8986870 GCA_028571105.1 Tragopan temminckii
GTCCCTTGGCAAAGGTGGCAGGGGCTTCTGTTGAACGAGATGAGGAATCCATTCCCTGAGTTGGGCTCCCGGGATGTTTCTGTATCTGTGAGAGCTATGGAGCACTCGCCTAGCCTTGCAACAGAAAGCTATGGAGAGGTGTTCTTGAACTGAGCCCTCTGCCCTCTCAGTGGGAATTAAACATTCAGTGCCCTTCTCTAAATGAGTTGATAGTTCCTGGCGGGTGTTGCTGACACCATTTATTTTCTCGATAAAATGGCCTGTAACATCTTAGGGCTGTGTGTGAGCTATTGCAGTGCGTGTAATGGCTGCTTTGTTTGCCCCTGGTCACTGTATCACCAGTCGCTAACTTATTGCTCTATAAAGTGCCGTGGGATACTCTGAGGGAGAACAGAGCACGAAACTAAGCAGTTCTCCAAAAATGCCTTCTCCTTTCAGTAGTAGTCCTTGTCCCCTCCTTCATAATTCAGTTTTACAATATTTCCAATTTCCATTTTTTCTTTACCTAATTTGTTGAAATCTCATCTCATTCCCTGCTGCAAGTCTTCCTCCTCCCCAGACTGCTGCAGTGCATTGTGTGACTCTACAACAGCTCTGATCCACAAAAGTGGTTTTCCTTTCAGGCCAGTGGAGCAATATAATGAAGCACCCAGTTCATCAAACTGTTGATTTCATCTTCTGAGCACAGGAAGGTTAATCCGCAGTATAGTTTTCTGAAATAGACTGATAAGATCCCTCCTAATCATCCAGATCGCTTCCCAGTTGCTTGGGCTGGCTGTCTGAGACTATGGTGTTCCCTTTCAGGCTCTAGCCTTGGATTTTTAGAGAAGTAAAATTTTATTCCATTTGTAAGTGAAGTTTCGGAGCAGCAACAAAACAAAATAATAACAAAACTGGAATTGCCATCTGAAGCGCTTTTGACCTTCCATCCTCCTCCTCTCTTTCAGTTACTCACACTAAATGTCACACTGGTGGAAGAGGAGGGGCTGCAGCATCCCTGATTCCTTCTTCCTGCTGGTACCCACAGGGCAGCATGGAGCAGAGGCTGTGCTTCTACTGTCTTCCTGCAGCATCCCTGTCTGCAGGGAGAGGCTGCTTCGTGCTGCCACCCGCTGCCTTAAGCCCACTTCAGTGCCCTGTGCTCAGTTCCCCCGTTTAATGGTTGTTTTGCTGAAAGCTTGTAAAGTTTAGTAGTTAATATATCTCAGTACACCAGCTTTTAGAGATCAGATAAATTGATTGGTAATTTGATGAACTCAAAGAACATCTATAACAGCGTAAATAAAATGCGTTAGATGTCAGCACTGCCTTTCTGCTTTCTCTGCAGCCTGTGTGTTTGCTCTTCAATATGTGTTGACTGATGTACAGTACATTACATCAAATTACGAGCAGCTTCTATGCAAACAGCGACTAAGTGTTTTCTTCCTTTTCAGTCTTCAGGATTAGTGTAGAGATGCATTTGCAGTCTGTGTGCTGAAGGGTGAACTGTCAGCCTTCCGGGTGATTTTGTTTCCCTGGCATTTAGAATACCTTTGCAGAGGGGAGAATGATGCTTATGGGCTGCTTCGTCTTGGAGGAATTCATCCTCAGGCTCGACTTGTGAAATAAATGTGGCAGCGTGTGGTTTGAACTTAGTGTTTTAACACTGAATTTAGCAGCTGAATTTAGATAACAATCTGGTATCTGGTCTCATCAGTGTATCACTATGAAGACTTGTTAAAGGCAGAACAAAAAGACTTAGAATGTAATCTTGTCTCTTTGTTAGAGCTGAGCGCTGGAGTGTTTGTCCAGTCTGGTCCATGAAGAGCAAAACAAGCCATGCTTTTAGTCTGTCCTTTTGAGAGCTTTTTCATTACCTGATGTTTCTGGTGCCAGCCCCCCCCTTTCCTCCCCCCTTATATTCAATCCAGTTTTCCCTCCTTATCATTCATTTTCTTATTGTCTGATAGAGTTCTGTTTTCTGCCTTTGTGCTGTTTATAAGCAGAATGGTATTTATAAATGCATGTACATACAGGTAGCACTGTTAGCAGTAAAGACAGTGCTGCTTTCTTAGTGAAAAGCAGGACACACATGCATATATGTAATTTATATATACTATATGCACATGCACACATGCTTGCTCTGTCTGTCTCAACTATATTTTGCTGTGGTGCAGTGCTGTAGCACCAAGTACGTTATCCTGCTACAATAAATACCAGGGCTGCCTGTTATTTCTGTGTAATTGGCCAACCAGTGTACAATTAATTTTTGGCCCTGTTATTGCAGTATTGGCTATTTTATGAAACTGTGGAAAGCTAGCACAGTGAATTGATTAAATATGTTGCAGACCTTAGGCCGAAGTCTGGGTGTCTGCTGGGATTTGGATGATTGAAGCTTGCATTCCTCCTGGGATATTCCAGATTTAGACTTGGCCTTGGAAATGGTTTCAGGTAGACAGAACTTCCCTGTGTGTGGAGTCCACGTGCATAGGACCTTGACTTTGGGGAACGTGAGATTTCTCTTTCAGCCTGCAGCATTCCTTCTGTGTGCGGTAGGAAAAATGGCATCGATATTGCAACTAAAAATAAAACCAAGGCTTAGGTGCATATTGAAAACGTCCATAAATTCTTGCGTTGCCTTTATAGAACGTGTTTTTATCACATCAATATAAAATGTAGTTAATAATTACTCTGAAAATTGGGCAGAACGTCTCAAATTTGTGCTGAATTAAGTAGAGCAGGGATCAAACTTCTTTTAAAAGGGACTGCCCTGCATTGATGGTGGCTGTACTTCTGAAGGGAGGGTGCTCAGTGGTTTACTGTGGATGTGTTAAATGCGTGTTTCATGACAGCCTAGGGCTGCTTCTCTGGAGGTTTTCCCCCATCTGTCATTCATTTTAAAGAAAATTATAAATAAAAAAGCTATCCCAATTTCTTGAGCATATAATGCATGTTCCCAGAATGACTCAGAAGTAGCTTGTAAATAACATTTTAATATTCTTAAATATGTGAGTGCTGGGAGGCTCACTGTGAGGTCTTGAATCACTGCAGAAAGTATTTGTTTTTGTCTGCCTCGGTGTCCTGACCCCAGGATGCTATCTGGTGAGTTGTCTGCTTGTTTTTTGGGGTTGACCAGTTGTTCAGCTGCCCATTCTGCTGCCCCCCAAACAATTCTCATCTCGGTTTACTATTAGACACCTTGAGTCTAATAATGAGGGTTACCTGAGTCACCCATTCACTGTCTAGCCCCATTATAAGTACAAAATAATGACTAATTTTTTTGGTGTTTCATTTTTACTGAAGATAACTAATGCATCTCATGGACTTTAGTGTGGAGGTCCAACACTGACACATGGGGAGAGAAGGGGTTTGCCCTGTTACCTGCGGGTGGGAGGTGCTGCAAGAGCAGCAGCAAAGGAGAGGCAGAGCCAGAATGCTTCTGTGCTGACAGCCTGCAAGGGGCCAGAGGAGAGGTGGGAGGGGGAAATGCAGAGCTGAGATGAAATGCTAAACCTCTGAACTGAGAAGGCGTCCAAAAAGTACGTTATTTCAAGAGAACAGCTAGCACTTCTTTTCCTGCCCAATTACTGCATCTCAGGTCTTTTCTTAAGGAAAAAAGATGCAATTCCTTCTCCTTCTTTCTCCCTCCCTGTTCTTCTGAACACAAGCCATGCTTTTGCTTATATAACTCCAAGCTGCAACATTGCTGCAAGCTTGCATGCTTGGGTCAATCCAGGAGTGCCTGAATTTATTTTTTTTCCCTTAGGGATGTTTTATGATGTATTGGATGCTATACAGAAATAATTTGATTTGCCCTGACATGGAGCAAGCCTTGAACTGACTGGGCTGTGGTTTCTGAGATGGGGAGGACAACTCACACAGACACATGAACTGCTGTGTGCCCGCCTGGGCATGTATGTGAACTGAGAACTTTCAGCTGCTCTCCAGAGCTGTTATTTTTTAAACATTAATTTTCATAATATCTACGTAAACCCTAAAATTTCCTCTGGCCTCCCAGGGGATTACGAACAATATGAGATCTTTCACATTTAGGTCATTTCTTCAGATAGAGCTTCCATAAGCAGTACCAAAAAGCCACTATTTCCTGCTGGCTAATCATTCACTTGTGTGGCACTGAGATAACATCTCTTTCTCCGGTAAGAGGCAAATTTTTGTTGCAGCAAGAAAAAATAATTGTGTCCTAGCTGTTGATTTTTTTTGATAGGGGATGTGTGTCCCAGTGAGGAACAGAGAATTTGTCCCTGTGAGGTGTGAATAGGGCAGTGCTGGGTTACAGCTTTGGGTGATTGGTCTTTTAATGGAGAGAGGATTTTGCTCCAGGTCTGCAGTCCAGGTTTAGTTTTGTCCCCTCTTTGCATTTCTATTTGCACTTCTGAGCTCCAGCCACCTCCAGCTGAAGGCTTACAATGTTTTATATGTTCCTGGCCAGGAGGTATAGGTGATAAACTCATTCTTTGCTTGTGAGCCTGAGAAGCCTGCTTATGATGCTGTTTCCCAAGTCTTTTCTTGTTATACCTTTATCAGTTACAGCAAGACGCCCTGGATAATTACAGATGCTTATACCTAAATTTTTCTTTTGGAAAACATACTTGTGTGGATTCCTTGTTTAGCTGCAGTGTCCAGGTGTGCTGTCTGCACATAGTATATCTTGCTGTTGGAGATATTGCTCAGAGGTTAAATTCTGAGAGTAGATTTAACTTATGTCTGAGCCTGTGGTATGCTGTATGTGATGCTTTTCCATTTATACTCTTAAGATGCCCTTGTAGCAAAGCCTTACCAGAATTTTCTGATTTGAAGTTAAGATGTAATTATTCCTATTATTGTGTACTGGATCAGAAGTGGGAAACCCCTTGCTCCCTTTCTTCTACCTTGGTTCTGTATCTGGTAGTGGCCTACTGTTGTTGGAAGCTGCAGGTGATGGAGAGCCAGGGCTGTGACCGTCCCTGCTGGAGGATGGAAGGATGAGTTCTGTGTCTGCCTGGGGGAGCTGGGTTTCCATATTGATGTTTCTTTTTCAATTGCCCCACTGTGCAAATGTCTTGCTCCTCCTTTGGCAGCCTGTGGTCCTTCTGCTCAGAGGAGCTTCCCTTTGCAGGCTTCTCAAGAACTTTGTCAGCTACAGAAATATTTCTTCCATGCTTTGTCCTCTTCAGAGGACGCAAAATGACTCTGTTGAGAACCATAAGAAAAGATGTCTGAAAGCAGGGAGAACGAGACCGTCAAATGTTGGAAAAGAAATTGCTTACAAATACTTCTGATTTCTGCCTTATCCCTATTACCATCCTTCCTCCTTTGTCCTCCTTGGCTTTTCTTAGTTTATCTTAGGATAACATCGTATTTATTTTCAGTTGACTGCGGGGAGGATTTCAAACCATTTTGAATAGCAAAATAAATATGGTACTGGTGTTCCCTTCTCCAGGGTAACTGATGCCTTGCAGGAGAACCAGAGGTATCATAAAGGGGGGCCAAAGGGATCTCGATTCTTCCATTTTCTTGTTATCATTGCTTTGTGTTATATTTTATCATCCTTTTCAAGTAATAATCAGTATTTCTTGGTAAAAAGACTGTTATTTTCTGATTGTAAAATATACCATTGCTTTATATTGTCTAAGCGTTTATTAATAAAGAGGAATGAAGTCAGGTTATTCCCGTAAAACTACTTTTGAGCTGTGGAGCTGGGAGTTTTTTCCAGGTATTCATTAACTAAGATTTCTAGATCACTGAAAGATAAGTGAACATGGTCTCATTCAAAAAAAAAAAAAAAAGTGATTCCTATGGTTAAGGTTAGCATTTATCAAAGTAGTTTTTGTTATTTTACTTTCTGGTTGTCCATGTATTGCATTTTTCTTCAGGTGTGCTGATTACCAGCAACCTGAGCTTGAAGTTTTGAATAATGAGCTCCTGAGCATCTCCAGACAGAGCTGCAAGCCAGCGGGCACTTCTGAAAGTATGGATTTGTCTGTGTCATTAACCATGTACAGTGACCTGTAAAGTCCTAGCGGTCTTTCTGGCCGTAATCATTAAACCAGTCTCTACCACAGGATAAAATGGGAAGAGAAGCTGCAAGCGTAGGGAGAGAAACCTGACTGAAAATACAAATATCTTCAGAAAACGCTCTGGGAGTAATAATCATAAAGAAAAAGTATAGTGGCAAAATAAATTGCTGCTGATATAATTTTTCTTCCTTTCCCAAGTTTGCCTCTAGTATGGCAGCTTCTCTTTCTTCGATAAATAAATGCAAGGATGAGAATTGCTGCCAAAAACTGTCACATTTCTGGAACTTTCAGCCCCTGATTATTCACATTAAATCTCCCCCCTCCAGCAGTACGGTATTCTGAATATGTACACCCACCATTCTGTCAGATCTGTGCAGTCTGCGTCTGGTTCATCTTCTGTGTCTTTGATGTGCTCCATAACGTAGGCAAAGAGAGGTCTGATAGTCTCTCTAAAAACCTGACAGTTTGTGTGACAATCTGTCCACGGATCCACAGGCTCCTTGTCAACCAAATGAGCCTTTGAATATCGGAGGTTTTCGGCACAGTGCTTGCAGCATTGCATATGCACTAAGGGGAGAGTACAACAGGCTTCCTTGTAACCTGAGAGATGCCTGCGTTTTCCTTAATCATTTCAGGGACATCTCATCATTACTTGCTGGCTGGTTCTCAGCCCTGCACATGTCGGGGTTATTTAGCAAAGCTTGATTTACTGGAAGCTGCGCATGGAGAATAATTTGCAGTTGAGGGTAGAGGAAAGACCCTGGGAGGGGGTGGAGCTCGCAGGCTTTGGTGTGCTTCTGGCTGTTTGTTTGTTTCTTACTTTTAATGACTCTCTTCCTTGCAGTTCTCTTTACCCATGGATGTGGTGCATTTTCTTCAGTATTTTCCAGTCCCCTCGTGCATTCCTCTGCCTTGGGTCCCTCCTGCTCTAGGATGCCAGTGCGTTGCTTCCTTTAGTTACCTGTTGTGGAAGGGAATGGGAGCGTGGATGTGATTTAGAAATGGGATAGGAGCTGTTCAGTGGGTCGGTTGTCTGCAGTTTATGAATATGCTGAGGGCTATTCTCAGCAGGGAGCTGGAGCTGTCGTGTTCCTGTCCGAGGCAGTGGGAGTTCTGATGGAGGTTCTGTCAAATCCTGGCTTTGGCATGATGGCATCTAACTTAGCTTAGTAATATCCTTCTTGTTTCTTCCTGAAATAAGCTCCTGTGATGGGTCTGATGGGAAAATGTACTTACCATCTTTTTTATGTATGACAAGTTCTTGATGGCTGCCAATTTGCCACTTTTTTGTTTTTAATTCTGAATTGCTGGTCAGCTTCTGAGTGAAACTTTCACTGCAGTGCTTTGGATGCTTTGATAATTCACTTTTTCCCCTCTCCTCTGCTTGCACTGACATTGATTCTCCACATACTTGTCAGTCTCTTGTCCAAGGCCTGGTTGGCAGGGGCGGCACCCTGGCATCAGTCTCTTGCTCCTGGCCCTGTGACCAGCCTGCAGGTAGGAGCTGCAGGGGCACAGCCACAGCGGGGCCTATGGGGCTGTGGGCACTGTGTGCTGCAGCCCAAACAGGCTTCGGAGTTCTCTGCTGCAGATGCTGAAAACCCTTGATGTGTAATCGATGCCTGGGAAGCCTGTTTACCTGCACTTGTCAGGTATAATTGATTCAAGCACTTACTGTGAATTCCTCACCTAGGACTCCTAGCTCTTATATTAGACTCGCAGCTAGGAGAGAGAGGAGCAGGGCTCTCCTGCTGCAGCTATAGCGTGAATCTGGGCCTTTCACATTGCTGTTGCTGTCCTTGTCAGAAAGCCTGGGCATTTGCCTGCTGGCATTTCATGGCCTTTCTCTTTGAAGGTGCTTTTTACCTTCTGGAATCTGTTTAAAGAATTAATAGTGCTATATTTGCAGTCCTTTAGAACAGTGTGCTTTAAAGCAATCTCCTATAAAAGCAGTGTTTAATTCTTTCTGGTGGTTTTGTTTCTTTTCCAGTCCTCCTTCCCTTTTTAATCACCTCTGTAGTAATGGTTTCTTAATGCTGTTGGCTGTCTTTCTGATTTGAAGTCAGTGTGAGGCTTTTCTGCTTGTTTCCAGTGAGGCACTCTCACCCATTTTGCAGCTCTTCAGCAAAGCTGTCATATTTTTTCCATGGGGTATGTGTTCTAACTGGACTCTTTTCAGGATACCTTTGTGGAGGCAGCCTGACTCTGGTGTGCAGTCTTGGTCTGAGACTGCAAACCCATTCTTAGCTTGGTGACGGACCTCAGAGAGGAGACCTGTTTGATTCATGGTTTGGTGTAGGGCCAGCTTCACCTTTTTGTGCTTGTTATCCCTAGGATAAACCCAGCTATGGTGCTTCTCCCCAAACCTACCACCTCAGGGATTGGTGAGGACTGGTATTTTGTGGGATTTTATCTCTGAGAAGCTCTCTAGATATGCTACAGAATTAATATTTTGCTTTCAGCCCAAGATAATGTTACAGTCACGAGAAGAGCTGTTCAAACAGGAATATAATTCTTCCCGGAACTAGTTTAACTTTCCTGTGCTGTTACTGTGGACATTGCTCTTTTTCTGGCTTCTCTGAATCTTAATCCAAAATTTATGATCTCACAGGCCATTGCCAAAGGAAAGAATAGAATGACACAAATTCAATGCTCTTGTTTCATTATTGTTCTCAGCAGGAGGAGTGGATGAACCCACACATGAACAGCAAACAACAGAGCTGTGTTTAGAAGTTGGTTTTGACTGAAAAAAAGAAATATTTTCTCCTTATCAGTAAGCTGTTTGTAGTTGCTTGCATCTCTCCTCTGTTACCTTTTGAGAGAAAACGTTTGAATTCACATAAAAGCGGTTTAACCCTTGGCTTCTGTGCTCTCATGATACGCTTTATATGCAATTTTCTCTTTGTTGTTAATTGGCCTCTGCATATGTGAACTTGCATTTTCTCATTCCTATCAAGCACAAGTGCTGCCTTTTACTAAAATGCAGAGGTTGTTTCTTGCAACATGTCTTGGAATTCCTGAGCTCCCAGTTCTGGGCCAAGGTTGAAAGCAGTGATTGATGGTGTAGGTTGATTGCAACAGATCTAAAGGGTCATGAAGCAAAAAGATGATGAGTTCGGCTCATCTGCCTCTGTTCCTGTGGGAGGGGTACCCGTAGGTGCAGTAATTTTTCAGATCTGTTAGGAGCCATTTGCATGAGACTTCAGAGAGATGAGAACTAACATCCTGATTTATAGTGTGTGTGAACCAGCAACTTGGGGAAGTCTGGGAGACCCTGAATGCATCTTCACTTCCCTAAGGCAGTAATGTGAGCAGACTTCCAAAGCTTGCAGTGACTGAGGATTTTGTGTGGCTTTCTGCTGCTCCCCTGGCTGCACCATGCCCAGAGCACTGCGTTCCCTGTCTCCAAGCACGTGGCCGGGCAGCAGTTGTGTGCTGGTTTATCGGGGAGAGGTGCAGTCTTATTTGTACTTCAGAATCAGTCAGAAGGAGGAATTTGAATGTCACTGGATCCAGGAGCAGTAACCTCTGCTTTCCTTTCCCTCTTCTCTCCCGTAATGTGGCCGTGGCTCTCACACTCTTCCCAGCGTGACTGCATCTTGTGCTTGGAGGTCTGCTGGAAGCTGGCGAGAGCCGACATCAGGAGGGGGATGGATGCGACGTGTCTGTCAGGTGCGAGGCAGATTGTGCCATCTAATCCCTGGCTGTTGTCTGCAGCATTTGTCAAGGCCTCCGCTGGCCTGCTCCGTTTCATCAGAGGTATCGCTAGCATTCATCTAGGCTGGCAGCATTTCAACAGCTGTTAATCCTCTTTGTATCTTTAAGCACTGTGACCGCTGACAAGCTCCCGTGCTTTCAGGTGTCAAAATATCTGAAGATAGCTCTGGTGATTTTTTTATTTTTTTAATCCCAACACCTTCTGATCTATTGACCCAATCTGAACCTGATGGAGAAATCTTTTTCCCAGGCTCAGTTTTTTGCTGCTGCTTGATGTCTGCCAAAAATTGTGCCTCCGATCTAATTCATTTCTAGTTCCTCGTGCTCACGATACTTAGTTTTCTGTCTTACATGTTACCGCATGTTTTACTGAAGTTTAAGGAATGTGGTTTAATGTCAGTGTGAGAATGAGCTGGCAGGGTTTTCTCTTTATGCTTCAATTATTTTCCCTCCTGAAATAGCCCTGAGAACTCCTTTTGCTATGCTGTTTTCTTGTTTCCTTTGCTTTATGTTGTGGAAAGAACCTGGGCATTGTAGTGAGATGTAGTGGTGGAGGAACGCTGGGAAAATACAGCTTCAAGTTTTAAATCCACTTTCCTTTGGAAAGGGAATTTTTGGTCCAAAGGCTTCTAGGGAAGAGTAGGGGGCGAGGATATAGCACTAAGCTGTTGCAGCAAAGCAGCAGGGTAAAGGAAAGTGGTTCTGTTGGTCTTTAGGCTCTAGTTATGTATTTTTATAACTTCTCAGTGTTTTTATTATTTGCTACGAACCATCATTTAATAGCAGGGGAAAATCTTTCAAACTAACATTTCTTTGTTCTGGTTGTTTGTCCTCTCTGGAGAGCTCTCTCCCCATATGACATCTCTCATGTTCTGAGGTTGGCTCCCCTAAGGCTCAGCTTTATTGAGAGAAGTGAAACATTTTAGGTGGTTCATTCATTCTTTCTTTGTCTCTTGTTATTTTAGCCCTTACAGTATCTTTTGGTCATGTTTTTAAGCTTCTTTCTGCAACTAAGACTGCCAGGAGCTTTATTTAATAATAGTCAAGGTCTCATGTTCAACTTTTTCTTTGTGGGCTGCCATTTTATCTCAAGCATCGAATATTGTGGGAGTAAATTAAAAGCTGCATGGGTGTCCTCTAATTCTGTGTTGAATGTTCTGCTGTAAGACTGAATATTGTTTTAGGAAGTTAAAGGTCTTTGCTAAGATCATGGGCAGCTCTGTCTTCCTTTGAAGTGCAAATACTGCACCTTCATCTGGCTGAGGAGCCCTGGTGGGTGGCTCTGCTGGAGACATTGGAAGTTTTTAGGTGGTTCCTGGCTTGCTTCCTCATTTGCAACCTTAATGAGTCGTGCAGTTTGTTAGACATTGAAACTTTGTGCACTGCCAGAGCATAGTGGGGCAAAACACTGAGAGGAAGGAGATCTGAGAGGAGTTGTATAGGTTGAGGATATTGGGAAATTTGTTCTGTGACTGTGCCTGTGCTGAAAGGCTCTTCCTTGCTACCAAAGTAAATGCCATTTTCCCAAGGTAGGAAGAGGCCTGGAGGCCATGGAAAACCTGTTTAACAAGCACTCTTGTTGAACAAACTCGGGTTTAAGTGGTAAAACTGTTTTTCTTACTTGAGGAAGCATTTGAAGATAATGATTCATAGCATCGGAAATAGTGCTTCATTGGGTTTTAGACTTTTTGAAGGGAAAGAAGGAGGAAGAAGGGAAAGAGTTCTGATCCAGCGCAAGAGGGTCAGTTAAATCCCATGCAGTTGAATCCTTTTAATTTGTAAAACAGAGCAGCTTTCAGCTTTAGGTTGAATGTCTGTGCCCCTCTTTGATCTTCGCATTGTGCCATGTTCCTTGTGGTTTCTTTGAGGCCAATCTTCCTCTTGCTGAGAATCTTGCTTCTCCGCTCAGGTTCTCACTTGCCTGCTTTTCATCAGCTTTGGGCTCCGGAGCTGTTTCATACTGGTTTCTTTCACAGCTATTTTTGTCCATATATGCAGCTGATTTAGTTGAAGATGGGGCTGGCTCTAGTACCAGGCAGATGAACTCTCCCTAATAAACTGGGCAAGGTTGTGCTGCATCTACTTTAATTGATGGTGCAATCAGCAAATGAATCTGTTGGCTATTTTTTTTCTTTCTTTAGGTGGGTTAAATGCCAACCTCATGCTGGGTCTCACGTACAACGTATTTGTTCCTGTTTTCCTCTCCTGCTGCTGTTTTACTGCAGAGTGCTGCAAGCTAATAGTATCTGACGGGGCTACTTCCTATTGCCTGAAAAATGTTTAATTTTACTACCTTGCTTTCTTACTTTCCCGCTTTCTCTCATTTTGATCTCTCAAATCCAGTCCCTTTGAGAAATCAGATAGTATGAAATATGAAAATTGCTTGGTTAGTAATTGGGGGAAATGGTGAGGCTTATGAAACCCATGGAGATAACGCTTACATCTACTTACTCATATTATTTAATTTTTAATGGCAAATTTAATTAATGGAGCACAGGTCTTGTGGTTTCATGTGTGAATAAGTAACAGCAGGGAGCTGAAAGTCGTGAGGTCTGTTTACAGGACAGGGAAAAGGCTCCATTAAAAGCTGAACTTTTTCATTATAGGAAGGAATAAAATGGGCTTAATAGCATAGAAGTTTGACCAGTGCGTAGCAAGTAAGTAAATGAAAACATTAATGGCAATTTTGATAGCAAAATGCATTTTGAAGTGGTTACTCATCCATGATTTTTCACTTTAAGTCTGTCTCCTAGGTCAAAGTTTGAGAAAGAAAGTCTATTCTGTGGGGTTTTTTCATTATGTGACATAAATTCAGAGATAAAACCAGAGATAAATGCTTAAATATAGCACCTTGAAGTCTAGGCTTTGAAAACCATTACAAACCTTCCAATTAGCCAAGCTTCACACAACTTCAGTGATGCACGTAGCTGTTATCCCTGGCTTGCAGATGGAAAATGGTGACTTGCCCAAGACTGCTCCAATGGCAGAGCTGCTAACAGAACTTGAGTCATATCTGTCCTTTCTCTAACCACTGAGAAATATGTGTAGTCTAACCATGTGCAGGACCACAGCTGTTTTTATGGGAAAATAAAGAAAGGCAGGAGTAGTGTTCTATTTAGAATGACCAAATTTGGAGAGAGAAGATAGCTACACTTGGCCCTAACTGAATAGCTGTCCTTGCTTTTGGTACTGTTTTGTCACTTCTTTTGTCACTTCTTTTCAGACTAAAGGCCTCACAGATGAGCTTTGAGTGAGGGAACTGCAGCTATTTCAGCATGAAGTCCAGAGGCTTTGCCTGCAGCAGCCCCATCAGCAGTTCAGCTGCTGGGATGCACAGCGGTTCCCTCCTGCTGCTCTGCTTGGGAGGCCTCAGTGCAGCACGGGAGGAATTCATCCTCAGTGCTCAGTGGCTGAGCAGCTCTGAACTAAGACTTTCTGTGCAAGCTCAGGAGAATTTAGTGCAAACCTCTTAAGCCCTGCAGCAAGACACTACAGACTCTGTTTGGCAAAGCCTTAGCTGATATCTGATATGCCTCCCTACGTTGTTAAAAGGGAAACAGGCTGCATAATTTTCTTCTAAAGAATAAGTAACATAAGTAGAAGCACCGAAATGTAAAATGGATTTTCCTGTGCTAGCAGCCAATTTTGATACTTTGCACGTCAGTAACTTACAAGATTCTTCACAGCAATTAATGTAAAAGAACAAAGCACAGCCTAACTCAAAATAACTCAGGGTAGGAAACACCTTGTTTTTGTGGGTATGTGGAATAATCAAAGCCCTCTCTTTTCCTTCACAAAGGTGAAGTGTGTAAGGAAGACATGAATCATAGAATGGCTTGAGTTGGAGGGATCCTTAACAATCATCCAGTTCCAACCCCCTGCCATGGGCAGGGTTGCCACCCATTAGATCAAACTGCCCAGAGCCCCATCTGACCTGCCTGGGATGCCTTTGGAGATGGGACGTCTATAACCTCTCTGGACATGTTGCAGCCTTGA
>JAOWBP010004220.1:8989570-9049108 GCA_028571105.1 Tragopan temminckii
TGAACTGAAATGTAGCCAAATTATGAATGAAGCATAGGTCTACGTGCTTGCAGTGTTGGGTTTCAACAGCTCCTATATTAAAAGCAGATCAGGAGTGGCATTTTCTCCATTTAATGAGGAAAATGCATCTCCTTCATCCCATAGTGTCTCATCCCTGCCTTATCCCATCCTTGTCTCACTGTGAACTCTTAGACCTGCCTCTGGCACCTGCCCATTGTGAGACCAGTCTGCACAGCATTTGTTGCTGTCTGCCACTGTGTATAGGTAGAGCTGATGGATGAAGGGAGGGCTAGAGCTGGGTCTGTTTCCATAGTGAGTGCACTATTTTTTCAGAGTCTGCATTGAAGCAAAGATAAGAAATACCTGAAACAAAAAAAAAAAAAAAAGCATTTTCTTGGCATTTATTGACTTTTGCAAACTCCTTTATCAACATCTACGGCTCTGCACAAATAGTCCATGGAACACTTGACCATTTTCTCTCCTTAATGATTATCAAGCATTTCAGGATTTAAGAATACTGCACAAGCTACCTACCAGTGATGCTTTGCAGCATGCCTGCAAGATAGGCAGGTAAGCCATCTCCATCTGTATAGGAACAGAAGCTAAGTGCTTGAATGCAGAGCTTCATATTAAGTCACTGACACAGTCATTAGCTCCTGGTTCCTACTTCAGGGCAGGATGTCTGCGTGGCCTGGCTGCTGTTATGCGCTTTGTTCCTCATCTCCTCACCTGAGCCCAGCCTGCTCCTGCATTCCTCCCACCTTGGTGTCTCATTCTTTGTTCTGGGCTCTGTCTGAGCTCTTTCTCCCAGGAAGAAGATCCTAGCAACAAGAAACCAGTGAGCACAGCTTTCAGCACCTTAAGCAACTTGCCCTTGTTGCTTACATGCTGTGGTGAATTGGACTCTTGCCACGGACATATTGTTTTTATGATGTTATTATAATTGATGCATTATTATTTTTCTCTTTTGTTAACCAGTAGAATTACTCTGGGGACCTAGAACTTTTTTCCTTCCCTGTTTAGCAAACTGCACATCAGTAACCACCCACAAAAGAAGCAGCGTGTAAATAAAAAGCCAGTGCTCCTCGCCCTTCGCTTCGTTCCACATCCTTTTCTCAGTGCTCATAGAGCCATGACTCAGACTGGGTTTAGAGAAGACAACTTGCTAATCCCCTCCCCGCTACGGAGAATAAAATGGCATTTCATTCCAAGCTCTATTAATGCGCTCGCTCCAGGGATAAAGCAGCACTCCCAAAAGGCAGTGGCCAAATTTTTTTTTCAGTTGCGTTGTCTTTGTCTTCTTTTGAGTGTTACATTTAGATTAGCTTCTGAGGATTAAATGTTATTACAGTCTGTGAATCTGTTAAGGGGAAGGAAAATAAGCATTAGTAAAGAGGTTATAGCTTAGTGCAGGCACTTTGGATTTATCCTCAGAATGCTGGGGTTGTTTTTTTATAATAAATTTGATATCTTTTGTGAAGGTTGTCTTATTTTTATTTTTGTAGTTAAATTTGGTTGTGGGAGTTACCGTGGGTGGGGGATGCAGTTTGCTCCAAAAGGTAAAGCTATGGGAACGGGGTGAGGGGATTAGGAAGCTGTTAAAAGATAAAATTGTTCAGAAGCGAGTTTCCTTCTGACATCTCCCTATGGCTTGCTGAACCCTCCCTGAAGCCACTTACCGACGGCTGTGCTGCGTTGCATGTTGTGCCCACAGAACTGTGTGTGCTCTGTGCTGTTATCCAGGAGTGTGTAAAGAACATCACTATCTTATCCTGATAGAGATCAGCCCTGAATCCAAGGCAGCTTTCCAGAGGGGAAACTGCCAAAGAGATTTACACCACGTGGGACTTGGTATTTAAGAGGTCTGTTTAATGGTCCTGAGATCTTTAAACTTAATGGACATCAGTATTTAAGATGATTGCGTTAGAGAAATTGACAAGTACTAAGTATCCTCCTGGGCTGAATGTGGTGTTGAGAACCAAACTGACTCCTTGGGGTAGGGGGAGAAAGTTCACAGATGGACTGTCTGCTGCGGTGGGGAATTTGTGGCTCACTTTCAGGACTCACAGAAATGAACGTTTTTATTGAATTGTGCAAAATTGCATGAGATTGATGATCCCTCAATTAAAATGACAGCAGTAACTGGTACCTAGGAGAACTGCCTGTTCTTTTTTTTTTTCCTTCCTTTGTGTAGATCTGGAAAGTTTCTAAGATACTTACGTGATGAAACAGGGCTTCATGGTAGATATCAAAATTAATAAACTCCTATCTATTTCAACAGAAGGCTGTGCTCACGAGTTGAGCTCTGAAATAGTTATTCTGTGGACAGTCATGAAGCCTGAAGGAGAAGGGTAAAGACATCACAGTTTTCAAACAAAATTGCTTTGAGATTTCTCCTATCATTAGATTAGATAGATGATTAATTCAGCCTTGAAATTAAGAGCCCTTGCAATAGGGATTTAAGAGTTTTCAGGGATAAAAAGCTGTGATTAGTGCTTAGAGCTTGTCCTCAGCCTTATCTCAGCACAGTGCTTCTGCATGCTGACTGCAGTGATTACATCTTCCCCAAAAATGTTTGCCCCAGCTTGGTCCTGTTCTTCCCTCAGTACTCAGTTTGTGTTGGTGGTTGTTCTGTCTGTGGCTAGTCTGCTCCATGTAAGCATTAAATAAGGAGATGGGTTATTAGCCAAAGCTTTGCTCTTTCTCACATTGATGAAGTTGGTTTTTTATGGGCAGTAGGAATATTGCTGGCAGAGACTACTTTCTGCAGTTATTTTAACAACAGGTAAGAGAGTAGGTGGGTCAGTTTTGACTTTGTGCCATTGCATATGGTGCGAGTATTTCTGGAAGAAAGGCTTTTGGGACTTCGTGAAACGACTGAAAAAGATTTTGACTCATTTACATTAGTGTGTAAACATTTTCTTTACTAATTCTGGAAGGCCTGTTGTTAAGCAACTGTCTACCAGTGCATAGATTTCCAGGCATTGTTACTCCCCCTCCTACTTTAGGAATATGGTTTGTGGTGACAAAAGTCAAATACGTGTAACAGAGTTGTGCAGATGTTCCAGTTGAGCCAGATTATCCTTTTTTGGACCGATCTTCAGTTTAAAAAAATGTATTAGATTGCACGCATTATCCAACTGTTGTGCATTTCTTTCTGAAACCCTCTTCTTGGGGATTACTAAACTGCTGCTTCGAAGGAAGGCTTTCCTTTTGCCCCTTTAGTAAGATGATGTGCTGTTCTGCTGTTCACAGTATCATCTTTCCTTTTATGCATGTTGAGGAATGAATAATAAATCAGTCCAATGAACTGAGATTGCAGTTCTGTTAGTGCTGAAAAACCGGTGTGAAATATTAATATATCATTTCAAAATTGTAAGAGTGTTTCTTCAAAGGTACATAGGTAGAACTTGGGAGTTTATAAAATAAAACCAGAATAGCAAAGGAAGAGGTGCCAAAGACTCCCTGTAGTCTATTAGGGATGTTTCTATTACTATCGATTTTTGCATGGAAAGCGCTTGTATTCTGCAGTAATGTTGCCATTATAAAACTCTTACATCAGGGTTTGTTGGCAGGCCAAATCCAGATTGTTTTCAAAAGCGTGGATGTTTGTGCAGCTGTTAAAACTCAGACATAGTTTGTGCATTGGAGTACATGAAGTATTTCAGCTCAAAACTCTTCATTCTGGAGAATGCAGAGAAGGTAGCAGCAGATCACTGCCCTTGGTTTGGCAGTCACATATTCCACTGGATGATGGAATGAAGATTTCTCCAAGTTTTGTAGTATTTTGTTGAGTATTTAGATGTAATGACGTGTCCACGCTGAAGTTTGAAAGGCTTTTGTGCCTGTGCTCCCATGCTGCCCTTGACTTCAATTAGGAAGAGGTATCATGATTATTAATTAATGACCCAAGTAAGCTCACTCCAGGCTTTTCTGCCCCTGTCCTCCTGCATATGTGTGGTATGGTGTGCTGGAGGTTGGGACGTGGGGCTGCTTTGTAAAGGATAGAAGCTATGGTTGTCTGGGGAAGCTTTCTGAAAAGAGTGGTGAATTAAAGATGTCAGAAGCAATAATGCCTGAGAAACCACTTGTTACCAGTGAATTAATGACTTGTTTACTAATTAGGAGCCTTAAGCAAAGTTGAGGTAACACTCCGTTCAATCTGGTCATTAATTCACTAACAAGTGATTTCAAGGGCAATGCTGCTATTTTGAACAGTAATTGTGTTCCTGATTTGGGATTATATGCTTTGTGCAAAATGTCTTTGCTGTTGAGTCAGCCTCTTCCTGGAGGGATGATAGGAGAGACCAAAGGCAAGTGTGAGTTTCTTCAGAGAGACCATCTCCGTGTTGTGTTCCCATGGGCTGAACCTGACTGTGAGCGCCATTAACAATGCAGTGGAGCAGCTCGAGGTAGGCACTGTTCTCATTAACTCACCTGAGATGTTTCATGTGTTGCCTGCATTATCTAAGTTATTTTTGTAAGGATTTCTTTCGATTTATGGAGGACTTCTTGAAATAATATTTATTTAAAAACTAACAAAAAAAAATCCCAACCTCCCCACCCCCTTCCTCTGTGAAAGCACCATTCCTGCTGCTCTCTGGGGGGGATGAGGAGCTGCCTAATGGGGATCTTGCTGAGTCAGTACTCAGCAAATTGCACGGCGTGCTGAGAGGGGGCACTGTGGCTTCGAAGATTATAGAGCATGTGCAAAGAAGGGGATTTTTAATAAGGTGGATGTTTAGCTTCAGATCCCGCCTGAACTCTTCATGCTGGTGGCTTCGTTCTCTTTTATCTTTGCATCTTCAGCAGATTGCATGCTCTGTCAGTGCAGAACATCCCATTGGTTTCATGTTTTTGTCCACCAGTGCCCCTTTGCGTAGTCTGGTGTGTAACTGAAAGGACTCAGTGCAGTGCTGAGTGACATTTAAGGAAAGTAACTGCTGTTTAAATGAGTGGCCAGGGTTTCTTTTTGAAAAGAACATTTCTTTAGCAGTCTGACATCATTACATGATCACCTCACATAGGAAAGAATTACTGCATGTGTCTGTCCCTCATGTCTTGTGGCTGTATGAAATTAGCATAACAGATACTCAGTTATGTAAGAGTATTTTTAGGAGGGGGTTTCGTGTACCAGAAAAGATGGGGCCAGCATTCTTTCAGCAGACGCTTCCCCAGCAAAGCCTGACATTACAACGTTATCACAACCCAAATATTCTTAGAGTTGGCACTGCACTTCCTGACCTGAGTTCTTAACCAGTTTTTAGATGATGTTTTTTATCTTAAAGAAAATCCCTATTCGGGTCACTTGTTGGGCTGTGTGTTGTTTTCAGATTCAGTTATTGCTTGCTATATTGCTTTTCTGCCTTGTGGGAGCTGAGCCAGCTTCCTTTCTGATTCAGAGAACTCCTTCCAGCAACAAGATTCTGACTCATTCCTGCTTGGCTTCCAGAGACCATTTTGCTGCTAACTTTAGGCTCTTCATCTTTGCTAGTCAACTTTTAGTAGTTTGGCAAAAATGGTGCATGGCTTTGTGGGCAGAAGATCCAGTTCTGTAAACTTCTGTATCTCTTGGCAAGGCAGCCGAGAGGCTGTAGTTTTCCTTTCATCTTCCCTAAAGAAAAAACTGACGGTTTCTTGTAACTCAGTATTCTACCATCGTAATCAGTAAAGAATTCACATCCACGTACGCTGAAATTATCCACTTGTGGGGAGAAATCTCTCATTATTTCACATTGCTTGCCATCTGCCATACGGAATGCTAATAAGGATGATTAGCGATTGGGTTTGCAGGTTTGGTGGGGAGTTGCCACCCCCAGTAAGCAAAACCTATAACTCACCACCAGTGCCTACAACCGTAGGGGTGCTGCTAAGAAAGCCTGCTAAACGTGGTAGAAATTGCATCTGTACAAATAAATATAAATTGAAGTTTTTTGGGTGGCCTATTGTTTAAATGGGGAATGGCTGCTCACATGTGAGGTTAAACCATGTAGGAGCGAGAGGAGCTTGCATTGTGTTGGAATAAGTAAGATACAGAGCTGGAACCTGTGCTGCATAGGTCACACAATCTCTTTGCATGAGTTTCATCAGTGACATGGAGACACTGTTGTTGACTTCCGTGAGCATTCCAAAATTAGGTGTTATAAAAAGCTCTGAAATATTACATTTCACCTCAGTCTGAATGTTTAAAAAGTTGTTTTTGTTGTTGCTGTTTCCTAAAGAAAACGTGGTCAGGTTAGGCTGTCTTCTCTGGAGGAGTTCCAGCAGCACACTACAAGTTGCTGACTCTACTGAGATTCAGACATTTGCTTTTAACTTTTGTTCTCAGTGATAAAATCTAATTAGTCACACAGAAGAAGATTTCAGAACAGCTTCTGGGCATCTGTGATTGGAAAGGAAGGAGTTATCTGTCCTGGAAAGGACGAGGGTGCGCCGAGTGCACAAATTGCAGTGGGGAATTGTGTGACAGCTTCAAACAAGCTGTCAGAAGAGGAACGGAGATTGGGAAGTGTTTGAGTGACAAATTTTTTAAGATCACAGAGTTGCACGGAAACTGAAGTACTTCGTAAATATGCATTCATTAGGCATTTCCATGGACAAGGTAGGGGAAAAGAGAAGCAGGTGACCTGCTAGTGAAGTGCAGTTGTGAAGAGGGAGAAAGAGCGAGGAGATGCTGCACTGTGCAGTAGTGTGTTGCAGACTGTGTGAAAAGACATATGGGAAGGATTTAGGAATGCAGCTACCACAATGTGGAGGTAGTATCCCTATTCCTAAGAAAATTGCCATGAGGTTTCACCTTTCCTTTTAATCCATGTCCTTTATGCAGTATGTTATTCCTACAAACAAAATATTCCATGCAGATCAGTGGCAAAGCTGTTGAAGAGTGTTTTGAATACATGAAACTGATCAGAGATATTTCCTTCCTGATAACGTTAGTTTATTCTTGTGAGGCGTGCAGCTTGTTTACACTATGCTTGGTTATGTAGCTTAAATAGTACTGATATTTTTTTAGTAGATCTTTGGATAATTTATTAGGAATCTTCCATCTCTTATTTTGCAGCTGTTTGGTGAGAGAAATGATTCTTCCCTTTTGATATCGAGCTGACACGCAGGGTCAGGGAATCTCATAGGCTGTAGCTTTTGCTCTGTGATAGCACAGCATCCTGCGATGGAAGTTTGCTTTCTTGGCTGTTTGTTCTGTGCTGATGAGTTTGTTATATGTGAATGAAATGCTTCAATTGTGTTTAATTTTCTGCTGTAAATGTCAAGGATGCAGTAATGAGAGAGGATGGAACCTTTCTGTACACTGTGTATTGCATCTGTCTGGAGTTTTTTTCCTGACGTGTTAAAGAGGAGCCATCAGAGCCAACTGCTACCCAAGGGAGCATGCAGTTTTACAGGTCAGTTAACCACTTAGCAGGTTTGTATATGTACAGTGCAGCACACCACTTTCATGTGACCAAACATCGCTGAGCTTAGTCTGAAATACATCTGGTGTGCCCTGGATATACAACCGTGCTAACCAACTATTTGACACATCTCTGATTCCTTTCCGACACAGGAACTGCTGCTGCATGCCCTGGGCTTTGCTTTCAGTGCAGCCCGTGCACCTCATTGCTGACCTCTGAGGCTGTCTGTGCTGCAGTTACGGTGGTGATTAATGTGGTTTGCTCAAGTTAGCTCTGACACTGGTTGCAGTTGAATAGTGCAGCAGAAAGTAGCTAATCTGGTTATTGGGTTCTGCAGCCCACAGGAAACTTGAGTTTGCTGCACCATTTAGGTGGCTTCTGTACTGGAACAAGCTATTCTGAAGTTGGCTTGTACAAGAAACCCTGGGTGTCTCTGATTTTTCGCTTTGAGTAGAAGTATCTAAATGTCTAGGTTTAGATACCTTCAGTCTCTGTCCTAAGTGTTTTTTCTCAGCTTGAATGGTTTCCCAGAGTAAAAGGTAAAAAGAGAATCTTGCCTCTAATTCCATCTGGAATTGCTGTTCTACCCAGTAAAGCCAAATGACAGCGTGGTACTCGCTGTGGATTTTGGACTAGTTTAAGGAGCTGTCAAGTCCTAAAGCTTTCAAGTTCTATCTCTACTTGGCTAGTCTGATTTTTTCATCAGGGTGGAAATAGTAGCAAATGCATACACATCTTCCAGCTTTCCCTCGCTTTGCAATACCAAGCCCATAATTCTCCTTCCAAAAGGGGAAGCTGTCAGCAGCAACGAGCTGGTAGCCATTGTGCTATGTTTGAAGCCTGCCTGTGGGATCTGTGTACTGATGATACCGCCTTAAATCGGTTCTTGAAATAAGTTTGTGTGTTTGTCTTTGAGAGCCGTGTGGCTCCTTGATTAATTGATGGACATTTAGACCAGCACTCTACTCACTACTGCAGCACTTATGATGGAAATTCTGGAAGAACCTTGCTTTAACCTCCCAGATGCTCAGCACTTCTTCATGGGGTTTATATCCACATAGAAGTGAATTTGCCAAGACAAATGAATGCAGTTATTGACTGGAGCAGCCGTTACCTGCCGCTGTTGAACAGTTAGGAGAGGGTTAAGAAGAAAACCTCTTCTGAGCCACTAGATTGGCCCTGACTAAGATGAATGTCTAATTCACTCCCAGCGTCCTTACTGCTGCCAGTAATAAAAAGCTTGCTTCACATATTCACCCCACTGCAGACGTTTCTCTTAAATTAAATATCAAGAGGACATATAATAGCACGATTCCACACCAAGCCAATATTATCAGATTGATGTCAGCAGTGATAATAGAAGAAGGATAAGTTGATGAGATTTCATTTGTTAAATAAAGTAAAGGGAATACGCAGTGATAGAGAGGATTTGGTAACTCTCGGTGTGTCAAAATGCAGCAAGATCGCATTCGTTCCGTCTTACCTCAAGGGATAGCAGGGAGAAGGATGCCCTTTGTTTCATTTTCAGAAAACCTATCCCTTCTTTTCCAGGCGAAGACCTGATTTTAGATTCTTCAGTGGGAGAGGAAGATCTGAAATCATGGCTTCTGTGTGTATGTAGCCTTCTGTCCCATTGCACAGCAGAGAAGCTGAGGATTTTCTCCACTGTGACTGGGGAGGCACTGCTAATGAGTTTTATTTCTAGATTAATCCTTTTTTCCTCCCACCTATAATCTTTTCTCCTTTCCTCTTCCTTGGTTGTGTATTATTGTTTTAATCTTTCATATTTTGTATGCCCTGCATTTATATCTGGGGTGTTGGCAGAGCTCAACTCCTGTAGCTCCTTGTCTGTGGATATTTTCCTAGCCCTCCTGCTCAGACCTTTTTCTTTCCCCCCCCTTTTTTTTTTTTAGCTGCTGTAAATGAGCCTCCTGCATCTGTTTTCATAATAGCAGTAGCAATTGCAACGCATTTTATTTTAGATCGAGGCTAATTGCCTACCTTTCTTGGTGGTAGCATATTACACTTAAAACTGTGACCCATTTTAGAAGAAAGGTCAGAGCTTACTGTTCTTCTGCTCTTTCTGTATTCAAACCTCATTCCTTCTCCACCACGTTCTTTCCCCTTCATTGTGTAAAACCCTCCAGCAGCAAAGTGTTTCCAGAGAGCAGTGTCCAGAAGATGATTTTTTCCTGAAGGTTAGATACTGCCTATAGCCTTGTGCTGGGCTGAGGTTGAAGAGGTATAGCTGACAAAGCTCTCCCTCTTTTGGAATCCAGTGTACCACTGCCCTCAGCCAAGGTGTGCACCATTGGACTTGAGTGACTTGCAGTTCCTGGAGTGTGCAGGATGTGCTTTCTTGTGCTGGGCTCACGTTTCCTGCCTCTTTGTTTCACAGGTCGTATCACGTTGTGGGCCAGAGGGACAATTCTCTGAGCACTGCCTTCCTGCTCCAAAGTGAGATGTCATTCTCTGTAGGATTTAGCTGGTTTTGTTGAATTTCCAGTTCATTTGTGGATGTGCTCATAAATGGATTTGTGGGATTTGTATTGATAATTACGTCAGCTGATTTTTGTGCTGTGTTGATTAGATTCTCTAAATCTCTTTTGAGAAGGTGGTACAACTGATGCATAGCTGGAGTTTCTCCATTATGCTTGTCGTGTTGTTTGGTTCCAGTGAGTTCAGACCGCTCTGTGACACGCTCTGCCTTTTCCCCCCCCCCAGCCCTCTGCCTGAAAATTACAAAATGCCCTTCAGTTTAACATGGCTGAGTTGGAAAAACCTAATTTTAAAAGTCTTAACTTCTTCAATGAATTGAGGGATTTGATGGTATTTCCTGACCTGGTATTGTTTGGTATCGTTTCTACAGTCTCACTGATTTGATTAGAGTGATATTAAAGTTAGTGACAAAGCAAAATGCCGATATTATGAGTTTTTGATGCTCTCTCTAGTTTCTTTTCTATTCCAAAATTTGAAGATTTTTTGGAATATGGATTTTTCAGAGGCTTTAAAGGTGATTTGCTATGGAACATAGAAATTGCTAATGCATGCTCACCTCTGGGGACTGCATACAAAACAAGTTTCTTCTAAAAGCTGTAGGGTTAGAGAAGAGGGGGAAAAGTCATCTGTGTTGTACTTTGGTGGCTTTCTGATCCAAGTGTTTCTGAGTGTGGCTGTCACATTGTTGCTGATAAATTCTTAGCTGGAATCATAGGATCCTTGGAGTTGGAAGGGACCTTTAAAGGCCATCTAGTCCAACTCCCTTGCAATGAACAGGGACACGCACAGCTAGATTAGGTTGCCCAGGGCCTGATCCAGCCTTGCTTTGAAAGCCTCCAGGAATGGGGTATCAACCACATCACTGGGCAACCTGTTCCAGTGCCTGTTCAAATATGTTACAGAGTATGACTGAGGACTGAACTATTGTTTGGAGTATGTCTCAACCGAACTATTTTGAGGAAGCAGTGGCATTGCTGATTTTCTTCTTCTGTCCTTTCCACTTACCTTCCTGAGTACCTTACCAGAATGAATGTGATTTGGGAATTCCTATCTGTGGTTTCCAAAATAGTTTCGGATGATCTGGCTTCAAGATGTCATGTTTCTTAGAAATCTTTCACCTGAGAGAGAATGAAAGATGTCCAGGAATAGGTTATATTTTCTTTGTACCTGGTTGGGAAACCCTACTGCTTGAATGAGTGACTGTTGTTACTGTGGAAATGAATGTAGCACAGTATAGCATTTGTGCCTCCCCGTAACATCAGGTGCTTTGGAAAGAAGAGGTGCATTTGATCTTTTAGCACAGATCTCTTTAAGCACACTGAGGCAGAGAATGCAAGGAATTAAGTGGATTGATGATTTAGAAGGCAGTGTCTTAGTGCTGCTACTCCTCAGCACGTGTTCTCTGCTGAAATGTACCGTGGCAATTGTGCTGCAAATTCCTGCAATTTGTGTCTGCCTGTCTGTGCAGCTGATGACACTGCTGTTACTGTGCTTGTGCCATTGTGGCTTGGATTATTTTACAATGACCTTCCTCTTATTGGTACTGTTGCTGAAGATGTGCCATATGTACCCATGCACACGATAGACTAAGAACGTCATCTGTAATTGTTCTTGAGTAGCTGTCAATGCTGCTTATGGGACATGAGTACTAATTGCTTCAGAAATACAAAGAAGCAGATACCTGGTCTTGCTATTATTCCCTTCTTTGTTTTGTTTAGTTACTGGGAGAATTACATTACTCACAACCATGCTGGATTTTTTTTTTAGTGTTTAAATAAATGAGAATTCAGTAGGTAGAGGTAGCTCATTCAATGAGTCCACTCACTTCCTTGTCAGCCTGTTACAGATCTGGTGCAGGCTCAGACAGAATTCCTGACTTCTGTCAAAGATTTCCAGTGTGACTTGGGGAAATCATTGACCCTCTTGGAACTGATTTTTCTTAACTGCGGAGGAGACATGGTATTTTATCTATGGGTAAAACAGCCTCCCACCCTGACCTAGTAAGAATACATTTCATCTTTCTGCTTAGTACTCTGGATTTTTCAGCTAGAAGACATCGTTGGTTGTTTAACCCACTTTGGTGATTGCTGCTCCTACTGGTTTCTTTATTTTTTAGGGCTAAGTGACTCCAACACAAGATTAGTGTGTGCCACTAGTCAAGTGGTAGTCAGTGGCTGAAAACTCCCCTTTACACATCTTTCTGTTCTCGTTCTGCCCACAGGAGGAGGAACACTGATCCTGTCTGTGCAAGTCTGCAGTCTGAAATTCTGAAGTGCTATCAAGAAAACCAACGTGAAGTGCTCAAATGCTCGGAGCTGGCTAAAGAGTATCAGCGCTGTGTTAGTGCGGCTCAGAAGGTAATAAAAGCTTCCCTGTTATACTTGCTGGCTTTGCTGACTGTTCTGCATAGTGTTTTCTTCTGGGAAATGTCTCTGGGATCTGTGGTATCTTTCAGTCAAGATGGGGTGTTTATAGAAGACAAGTTTTCCTCAGGATGCACTTTTGCCTATTCACACTGATCCAGTGCTGCCCAGTCTCACTGTGGTATGTCCCAGCTTCCTACGAAAGCAGTAGTGTGGATACTCCTTGTCAGTCATAATGCTTTTCCCACATTTCACCTTCTTGGATGCTGCGTTCTGCAAATGGTAGTTACATCTATTTTGCCAATATTAGCGACACTTTGGGCAGGCTCTAAACATTCCTGCTTTAATTATGGGACCTCACAATTATCAGTCTTGCTTCTTTTCATGGCTGCACTTGTTAAGTAGCAAAGCTGCTGACTCTTGAGGGGTCTACGTGCTTCTAAAAGCTGTCTGTGTTGTGCAGAGGTTCAACAAGCTGTTGTGGCTCTGCCTTCAGAGATGCAGAGCACTCCTAGCTTCTGTTGATTCCTTAGGAGAGTGAGTGCTGAGCACCTTGGAAAAATCTGTGACTTTGAAAGCAGGTGAAGGAGAAAGGAAAAAGGAAGCATTTGGATGTTACAGCTAGGATATGGTCTTGGGAAATGTGTGTGATAAGACATAAGGTGATGTCTGGAGTGTAAAGGATGCCGTTCCCACGTGAGAATTCAGTGGGTCAGATGTCCCTCGAGGGCAGACTTCTTTTTTGGTTATAAAATAAAATCTCTAATGGGTCTTGAGAATATAGTGGGTTTGGGGAAGGGATGGAGTCTTCTGGGCACAGAAAACTGAGACTCCTCTCTTGGGATTATTAATGTGAAGGCGGAAGGTGGGGGGAGGTGGAGATTTCATAGAAGCAGTCTTTCTCTGTCGCATTAGCATTGTGAGGGGAAGCTGTATGCCTGATTTAAGTATAACATGAAACAAGCTGCCAGCCGGCTCCCAGAAGAAGCCCGACAGAAGGAGATGGGAAAATTGTCAGGATATATTAGACCAAATGTTGTTGCTAGTCCTGGTGGAATTTTTTTCCTTCCTGTTTACAAAGAAGGTCTTTGTATGTCTGCAAATCAGCAAGGTTAAAGCTGCCAGGGAAAGGGCTTTTCTCTGATATCTTTAAAGTCCCCAGCTCCCAAAACATGTGGTTTCTTTTTCTTTCTTAGCTCTAAAGTGAAGCAGAGCCTTTGCTGCTGCACAATCCGTGCCCTCTGTTGCTGTGCGCAGAGTGCCGGTGCATCGCTGCCAGCCTCTACTACCTGATGCTTCCTCCTTACCTCTTGTAAATCAGGCTTGTAGCCTTCTTGGTGGAGTATATCTTTAGCAAATGCATTTACCAATACATCTTTATTGCATGCAGTGCGGGCGGAATGTGATTACCAAAGAAGACAGATTGCATTAAACTTCAGCATATTTGCAAGCTGCGGCTCCAAGCCGCCTGAGAAAGGGGCTGGGATGCTGCCAGCCCTGAGTCCCAGCCCAGCATTATTAAAGAGCAAATTGGAAGCTAAATGACTGGTAACAGCAGAGGGCAGTGAAAGATCCTATTAACTTGGAGCTTGCTTAGATTTGTGTAGTGTGGGGTTTTCTTCTTGGTATGTTTTCTTTATAAACCAAAGAACTTGGAGAGGTGGTCGTAGTTTCCGTAGTGTTCAGAGAATTTTTTCCCCCATTCTGCTGGTAAGTTCCCAGAAGAAGCAGTACATAGGACATGAACTTGCTGTGGATGATGGCAATGTGACAGTGAATCTCCTTGCTATGCTTTCAGAAGGGGGAAGAGACACTGAGGCACAGGTGTCTGTATCCAGCTGCAAGGTTCAGCCACGAGAGGGTTCTGCACAAGTGCAAACTCAAATAAGATGTGTGCAAGGCAGAATATCCTGTATTTTCTTTTATCCCAGGACAGCTCAAGCCCTGACAATTTGCCTCGATGCTCTTACTGCTTCCTCTGGCTCCTGAGATATATATGTAGCGATCACAAGCTGTTGTGCTTTTTCCTGGACTGTAAAACTCCCTCCTCCCTTTCCTATTTAAGCTGTTATTTTTCTTTAAGTTTAAATTAGCAGCATCTTCTACCAAATGGCTTTTCGTCTCACGCATTCCTCATTTGGGTTGGAGGAATGTGGGAAAGAGGGGTCACAATCTCTTGATTTCTTGGTTATTTTTTTCTTTTAAACAGAATTTGTTTGCTATTATAGAAAGATGTTGTAATCAAAGCTGGATGTGGGACTTCAGCTCGCTGGCACGCTGGTGGTTTGTTCTTCTGCTTTTTACTAAAGATTTTATAAGGCTTGGTGAATATTCTTTAATGAAGCATCTGGTTCTCTACAAGTTCTTTTTGATGGCTGGTAAAATGTCTCCAAGGCATGGATATATTAGGCTCAGGGAAAGCAAGCTCTAGATTTCTAGGCTGAAAATTACAACTTATAGTGGATGACTGTAATTCCTTGCATCTTCCCCCTTACTGTGTTGCTTTGAGACCATTCCTTTGGGCACCCATTTCCCTTTGCCTGTTGCTGTGCACATTTCTCATCCAGGAGGTGAGATGCAATCTCAATTACCTCTGCCCCACAGAAATATATCAGGTAATAATTTCTGAAATTTGGAAACTTATTTTCTGCTCCTCTTTCCTGTACAGGCCCTCTTGCTGGAGCAGGTTGCTGTAGTGCATGATAGAGGTGTAATTGCTGTTACCTCTTCTGTATGTTTTCTGCTCATCAGGGGACAGAAATAGGCACTACAAGAGCATGGTGCATCACATGCTAGAACAGTCCTCTGAAGGAGGTCAGTGGAATTGCCATCTATGAGTGACTATTGTACTGCTTAGGCACACCAAAGCCATCAACTCCAAAGTTTTAGTGCCTATAGTTGGATGTTATTGGAGTGATTCTCTTCTAGTTGCTAGTCTGCTCTCAGCATTCCCTATCTAACACGCTTACTAGCTTTGCTGTTTATTTGTTCTGAATGTTAAGTTTTGTTTGTGTTCTCATGGGCTCTGGCTTGCTCCCTGCAACCTGAGCTTTGCTTATGTCAGAGCCCTCTGACATCAGAGCATGTTGCTGTAATGCCTCCTGTTTAATTTAGAAGTGTTTTATCTTTTCTGGTGGTCTGTTTTTGTGGCTCTGAAGAACTTCGGCTAAGCATAAGAATTGCTGGTTTTAAATCTAATAAAAGCTGGGATAATGGGACAGCTGTGGGAGGGGCAGTTCCCATTGTGTCTTTTAAAATTGCCTGTAGTTTATTGACCACAAGTTTCACCGAGAGCTACTGCTGCCGTTAGATAATGAGAATTGAAAATTGCTGCTGCTGTTTCCCTGAGGTTTTATCTCGTGCCAATGAGAGGAGGGTGTGGAAGGAAAAGGAGAGTGGGTAGTGGAAATCTGTGCAATTTCTTTTTTTGGACCCCAATAGAAAAGAAAAACAAATCATTTTTTGGAAGTGTAGGTCCTGCTGCTGAATTGCTTTCCTGCCCTGCAAATGTGCACTCACGTGCAAGTTTTGTTAGGATCTCTGTGACCTCCTTTGCTTCCTCTACGTCCTGTTCACACCAGTGGGTGAATCTGAGTTTCCATAGAGTTTTGGATAGTTAATCGGTTATGTAACTGGTGGTTATGTGAGGGAGTCTCCGACCAGCTGCCACCTGAAAAATGTGGCCTCTAGTGACCACATATTGATGTGATTCAAGATTTTGAACAGTGCTGCTTCTTACAGTTGTGTGCAAACAGATGCCCGCTGCATCCCTGTTCTTCCGAGCATTCTCTTAATGTCTCTAGGTGCTCCTCTTTCACAGAGGGACCAAGGTGACATTTTTGTGCTCTAGCTGCTGGCCAAACCAAGTTATAAAGAGCTCCATACTCAGACACGTGTATTCCCTTGTCAGTAGGAAGTGCATACACTGAACTAGGAGCCATTCATAATTCTGCGCCTCTTCTCTCTGTTCTACATCCAGCTTCTCACGAGTCTGCTATTCATAACAGACAAAGGTAAACCTATTTCTATCAAGGCTTTAGGGCTTGTTGTCTGCATAAGGAAATTACAATGCAATAAACTGGTGAGTGAGTTTATTGTATAGCAACTTCTCTGTATGTGAACATACTCGGTTTGTAATGGGAGCGCAGGGAAAATTCACCCTCATTTGCTGTGAGTCACTCTGCTATGCAAACAAGCCCTGGCAAAACACAGACTAGATTCCAGCAGACATAGATGTCTAACATAACCT
Source organism: Tragopan temminckii (assembly GCA_028571105.1). Lineage (NCBI taxonomy): Eukaryota > Metazoa > Chordata > Aves > Galliformes > Phasianidae > Tragopan > Tragopan temminckii. Next base: position 9,006,091 of record JAOWBP010004220.1, read on the forward strand.
TGACTCTACTACATTCTCCTTTACCCTTGATTCTAATAAAAAAGTGCAGTCAATTTACTGCTCCTACTTTTGACTGATCTCTATGGAAGTCCATTTCCCATTCAACACACACAGTGGAGCATTGCAACTCTGCCTGAAGTTTACTTCTGATTTGTGAGCAGTGACCTACATTACCATTGCTGAGAAGATGCAGCTGATAGTCATGCAGTGTCCCTTCCTGATGGAACAGCTTCACTCAAGCATTTGGATCCTGCAGGAGCCTGACCTGCTGTGAGGTGTTGTTTCCCCGACCTGAATCTTTCTGCCAAAGCTAATCAGCTCCAGGAGACACAGGGTGCCATGGGCTGTATTGCAGGTAGCTCAGATCATCTTTAGCTTCTTGTTATGGAATTGTTTCCATCCTGATGGACTGCAGAATGCTTTATAGATTTGTTGACATACCTGTTGAGGTAGAGAGCTTCTGGGAGTGTCCCTGACTGGGGGAACTGTAACCAGGTACAGTGACTTGAGAAATGCCAGTGTTCTGCTTCCCTCACTGACACTGCAGATCTAGATCTGAGCAATTGAAGCCTTGTAGAGAAGATATATCACGAGGTATGCTACTTGAAATACAGTGTATCTAACTTGGAAGGCTTTAGGGTTGTTTGAGCTTTCTGAAATTCAGCTTTGTGGTTTGAGATAAATCTTTGTATTTGGTATCTGGAGTGTGATATCCTAGCCATACCCTCAGCCAGGTATGTGCCTGCCCTGCCGTTCGTCTCTCTGCCCTTGTTCAAAGCAAACGTATCTGTAAAGTGTTTTTCTTGCTTTCTCTGTAAAGTCAATTCTCTTTTTTTAATCTTTCTCTCTTCCAACCTTTATTTGTCCAAATGCTGTGGTGATAACACTATCGGAGGAGTTTATGACTCAATAAATGGCCCCCACAAGGGAATCAGTGGAGAGGCCGCAAGCTGCAGGCAGCTGCTGTTTATTTAGTCGTAAAGGCAGAGCAGAGCAGCACTGGATTCATTGTACCCAGGCATCTCCTGACCTGTTATTTGCAAAGGTGAAAATGATCCATATTTTGCTCCTATTTATAAAAAATGGAAACAGTTATTGTTTAGATAGGTTTTTTAAGATGGCAGTTCTTGGTTCCGTTGGGTCTTTAGTCCTTGCACAACATTTCTGATTCCCAGGAGTTCATCAGTGGATAAACTAAAAATATAGAGCTGCCTGAAAGGACATAAAGCGCCATCTTAATATATGAGGCATGTCCCAGAGTAAAATGCTGGCCTACTTAAAATGGAAATGGCTGCTGCATATACCCAGTATTCATGAAACTGGAGGCGTAAGTTCTTTATTTGCTCTGTATCTCAGCACTTCACAAAGCCCTGATGTTCCCCACAGCCTGGCAAATCGTCAACACTTATTAACCCAACTACCTTTCTGACTCTGCTGTTTGTGGTCCATGTATTATGTAAAGCCCAAACATAGCACATTCTGGAATTTGCCATTTTCAAAGGAAACAACAGCATAAATGAGCTTAAAACTTTTTGCCCAACTTACTGTGCTTCAAGACTTCTCCTTTTCTAGGGAGATTTAGTCAAGAGCAAAGCAACATGCAGGCTGTGAAGTTCTTGTGGCCATTGCCTAGTCTGGAGGGAAGGCATCCTGCCCTCACTCCTCCAAGACAGTCTGTTGTCTAAGAGCCTAACTCACAGTCCATGTGTATTTATTTTTGGCTTTCTATTTTTCGCTTGCTTGGATTTTTTTTTGACATTGTTACAGTGAGGCAGAATTGCCTTTGGGTCTAATTTCTTGCTTAATGACTCTAATCTCAGATATAGTTAAAGGTAAAATTAGTCTAAACGTGCATATTTTACAGATGATTTTGAAGGCGTTGTTAAAGAAGGAAAAGAAGTCCATTTCTGAAGTTGGACATTTTGTTATCTTTAAAACGTGGTCTGTGCTACAGCTCCTTTTGATTTAAAACTTGGTTTGCCTGAACCTGTTTAAAAGCAGCCTGAAAAATAGAAGGTAATGAAAGTGCTATGGGAGCTAACCAGTCAGGAGCAAGGCGTCGTACCTGACTTTGTGATGTGGTCTTTGAGTGGGTGGATCTGAATGGGTTCGTTTGAAGTTGGGTATCAGAATTTCAAGTAAAATCAGGCCAAGCACTATTAGGACAGGAATGTGTTTCTCTGATATTCTGTCTTTTGAAATTATTTCTTTATTAGCTTAAATAATGAGATCTACATGGATATACTTTATCTAACGAGTCTCCTGAAGTCTTTGCTCTGTGTGGTGCGCTAGGCAATGTTTTCCCAAGAGCTGTAGCTTGCTTGCAGCCAGGTTTATCTACTGTGGGAAATAGTTGCTTGGGGGTGAGAGTGTGTTGTGATACATCATGCTGCTTTAATGCCAGACTTTTTCACAAAAGATTTGTAGCACAGTGTTGGCAAGTTGAAAGTGGAAATTCTTACTCGGATTAATTCTGGGAGACTGATGACCAAGCAGTCCTGGACAGAAGGCAGTTGATTTCCAATTTTTAACCTGCGTGTTTTGCTGCTGAAGTTAGATTGAAACAGATCCACAGAAATTGCTGTGGATAGCAACTGCTGGTTAGAAGCACAAGGTCAGTGGTCAAATGCCTTCTGACTCCTAAGAAGTTCCAAAATAGCCTTGACTTCCATAACTTCAGTGCTAATGATAGGTCCATTCTCTGTCAACTTGGCTATAACTTGGGAAATAGTATCTGGGATGCCAAAGTCTTCATGACAAACCAGGGAAACTGAAGATTTGTTATGCTTGTTCTCAGTCTTGGTCTATGCAGGATGGCTTCCTGCTGCAAGCACTTTGTCGTTTTCACACACCATCCATCAGCTGTTTTATCAGCAGGTCTTGGGGCTGAATACCTTGAGGACTAAGAGGATTTAATGCCTTCAGCACTCAGCTGAATCTGTCTGTAGGTGGCATGTAGGGGGTTATTCGTGTGGCACTGGCCCTAATCAAGTAGAAGGCAAGCAAGACTGCTCCACCTTGCCCTTCTCTGCATTGCCACGGAGAGCTTCGGAAGGTGATGGTCAGGACACAAGCCCTTGTATTAGTAGGAAACCAATCTGTTTTTCATCAGACCTGTGGCACATTGGAGGAGGCAGCTCGGAGAAGTTATCCTGATGCTGCTTGCTTGGTATGTTCCATCCACAGACCATCTCTATCCAAAACTATGGAACATTTGTATTACAAAATCTACATTGTGTAGGGAGAGTTCTTTTGGAACCAGGCCTGTATGTACTGTGGTTTTCATCCCTTTATGACACTGTCTTTCTGTCCAGCAGACCTCCTTACCTGGTAATATTTTGTATTTTCTGAATGGGGGCCTCTGTAGGAGCCTTTAAGAGCTGGTGAAAGTCTCTTACAGTCCACCCTTAGCATTCACAGAAGCTGTCCGGGCAGCCAACACCTGTTACAATTAGAATTAGTTACCTTTGTAATATGAGGGAAGGAGACAGTGTAGTCCTGAGTTAGTCTGCTGCTGCAACATCGTGTGCGAAGTTGTTTCTGAAGCTGGAAATGTGTGCTGCTCTGCTGTGGTAAGCTTGAATGTATCCAGAAATGCAGACTGAATTATTCTGACTGTGTGTTGGCTCTTTGTCCCTGCTGAATGCCTGTTTGTCCTGTGTAAGTGGATTTTGGGATCAGCCAACCTCCAGCTCTGAATTAGTCTAATAAGGTATGGAGGGGAGGGTTTAAAGGTCATTTTGCAAGCAGCTGGCTCCCTGCATATATTAGGAGGAATGATTCTTAAAATAATGCGATTGGAAAGCTGTTGATTTAACTTTTCAAATACCTGTGGTCTGTAAAATCTCAGCTCTTCTCCCTCTGTCCTTCAAGCTCTCTGCTTGCCCTCTGCCTGCTTATCTCTGTCGTTTCTGATTACCTCTACCCACCTGCCTCTGCTTTTTCTCCCTCTCAGTTTATCAGTCCACGTTTGCTGCCCACAAGGACTGGGCTTATTTTTCTGAGCAGATCATCTGTTGGGTTACTTCACTGAGCAGTGTAACAGAAAGATAAGGGTTACTTGGTTCAGTCTGTTAGTAAAGTGTTATTGCATTGTTCCTTTATGGGGGGACTGGGAGCTCTGAACATCCACTCCATCTGCAGTCTTTGTGTGTGCTGCAGGTACCTCGTTCCCTTCTGAGAATGAATTGGATGTTGGTTTAAAGAAGATCATGATATTTCTTTTTTTTTTTTTTAGCTCTTGATCAGGTTAGAGTGCGCACAGTGATCATTTCAGCTTTTCTCTGCGGGCTGTTTCAATCTTTACCCACTCTAAATGTTTCATATAGAAATGGAGAATCACTTTCTTTTAGTAGTTCTCTGGATTCCTCTTTGAGTTTGCCAGCAAGGGTGATCCCAAGCGTTCTGGTGATTGTTACACAGTGGACATGTTCCCCTAGGCCATATTAGCAGAAGCAGATGAAAGCTTTTGTCTTAAGTAGTGCTAGAGGTGGCTTATTTAGGATTATCATCCTTTTAACAAGCTCCGTAATATTTCTGGGCCCTAGGTTTCTGGCAGTACCATTTGACTTCCTGTGATAACAGTCATGCATCATCTCTTAGTACCAAGCCTAAGTGCATTTGAGAGTATCCTGAGGCTCAGAAATTCTTAAGTCTTGTTAGAAGTGCACAGCCACTGAAAAATGCATTTGATGCAGTGATTCAGATGGGATTCTTCCCAGCTGTGTGCAGCAGGAGCTGCTATGATAAAGACACTGTGAGAGGACTGGGGTGCACTAGAGGAGCTTTCATGGAGAGCTTGCGCTGTGCCAGTGGCCACCGTAATGCTGTGCAAAGCCAAGCTTACAGCAATTGGTTAGGCTCCAAATTGACCTCTCTGGAGCAGAAACAGGTCTGTTGCTGAGGACGGACCAGGTGTAATGTTTCCATAAATTCCCCACTTTGCAGCCTTTACCAAAAGTCTCCTGCACCTAGGGGTACTGTTTTGTTCAAAACGAATAAGCACTTTAGAAGCTATTAAATGAGAACCTCATATTCTGTTCCAGCTTGTGCTGTTGTGAGGATTGTGTGCACGCAAAGCTGTGGCCTGAACTTGAGATCTCAAGTTCCTTGTTGAATGCAGTGTCAAATTTGTGCTGATTGGGAGATGAACAAGAGGGATCTCGGGCCATCTGAGACAGTTCCTAGTGCTTTATTTTGCTGAGCCTTGACATTTGCTGCAATAGAGCCCCATAAAATGGAGGGAAGCCTTTCTGGTCATGTAGGTGCGTTAGCAGCTTTCTTGCACTGATGGATTAAAGCCAGCCTGTGTTCAGTAAATGTAGATAAATAATAAAAGGTGAGATTGTGTGCAGTGATCCTAGGTCTCCTTTCTCCAGCTGCCACCTTCTGCCTGTTTGCTGGGGACTTTTGCACGGGCAAGCGGCTTTGCTTGAGAGAACAGGCTATGCGCTATTTCTGACATAGCCAAAGGTGGCTGATGCAAAGCCAAAGGAGAGCTTCTCTCCCAGGAACTGAAATGTCAACAAAGATGTTCTGCATTACAGGGCCCTGACTTGCTTTTGTATAAAAACTGAACAGATGTTGGAAGGTCAGGAGCTTTGCTGTATACAGAGCAGCCCCAGGAGAGCAGGGCAGAGCCTGTTCAAGTGTCGCAGGTAACGTTCTGGGTTTAATGTGCCAGCACTTCCCTGTGATGTATGGCTGGTTGGCTGTTCTCCTGCAGCCCCGTCAGGGTTTTTATCCCGACTAAGGAAACAGGACTCTCGTAACCATGTCATGTGCTGGTAACCGTGGTTCCTGTCCTGCTCTCTGCTTGATCCTGCTGGCAGGTTGCAGTGGTATTCCTCGGAGGCACAGTGGCTCTGAAGTAATAAGTTCCTGTATACCTTGTGAAAGCAGGCAATTATGTGGAGGAAAGGGACCCCAGTGGTGCTTGTGCAGAGGGAATCATATCGACTCACCCTTTATTGTTATTTAGTCCCAGAGGAGCTTGACTTTGACTTGAGAATCTGGAGGAACCCCAGTGACCTCAGTTCTGCTGTTTGTGAAGCAGCTTATTTCTGCTTCAGAACTGGCTTGCCTAAATGTTTGGGGACTGACTTGTTCTTACCGCTATGATCAGCTTTGTTGGAGGGGTTCAGTGAGAGTAGTGCTGTAGAATGTGAGGAGAGGGAATAGCCTTGATTTCTGGGAGTTGTCCTTCGGGGGGAAAAAAAAAAAACAACAACAACAACTTCTATCCACATAATAATTTCCTTGTTCACTTTTGAGAAATGGAAGCCTTATCCTTTAATAATTCCCTCCCTCTTTTTTTTTTTTAAAGAGTAAAATACTGTATTGAGTGTGAGCAACCTGGGAGAAGAAAAGAGCTGATAGGTTTAAAGTAGCTTGTAATCTTGCTCCCTGCGCTCCTTTCTGTGTTGTCCAGTTTCTCTTGGGACACGCAGGCTCTGGACCAGATCCTAGCTGGCCTGAGCACCTTCTGCAGCTCGCCAGGCCCTGTGCTTAGTTGTCAGCTTCTTGCTATGTTATCTTGCTTTTGCTGCTGTGTTTTGAGGCAGAGCAGCAGTTGAGATGGGGGAAGGGGAACGGTGAGTCCAAGGACCAGCACAGCAGATGACAGTGTGTGAAATAGCTGAAGATTCGTCAGCACTTGGGTGGGTGCCCAGGGTGGTCACAGGCTGTGACCTGAGTGACTGTCATGTCCAACAGTCACGTTCAGAACTCAGTGACAGAGTCAATGACACTTGACCACCTTTTCCAGTCTCTGTTGATCACACTCATCCATCTAGCACTAAGCACACTTTGGCATGACTGGCAGGAGCTTATTCCAAAGCTTAATGGTAGTGCGGAGCGATGGATGCGGAGGGCAACCATTGAGGAATTGGTTGTGTTAGCAGGTCTGTATGTGGGCTTTGGGCAATATGATGGGATCAGGTTTATGAAGTTTTCTCAGCCCCTGTCAGTACAGTGCTGAGCTTTGAAGCATGGTTTCCTCTGAGCTTTGTTTTCCCACAAAAACTTCAGGCATGATCCATCAAGGAGTGTGAAATATATTTAAAATCCCTCTGCTGCCTTTTTCTCACAGTCAGCGGGGCTGTGCTTTCTTCTCTGGCATGGAGTTGTTTGCTGTTGAGAATAAGCAGTCTCTTTTCTTGCTATTCCTTACCTCTCTTTGGGATGTGATGCCATCAAGAAAGCCAGCTGTTCCAATCTGAGAGTCTGCCTCTTCCTTCATGCTCTCTTGTTGTGTTGAATCAAGGAATGTTTGCAGTAATATAGAAAAAAAGGGAAATGTGAAGAAACGAAGAGTGAGATCACACAGCAGAAGTCTATAAGGAGGGATTCGTATCCTGCCCCAGTTCACAGTGGTGGTATCTGGAACCAGATCTGCTAGAATAACAGCAGTCTCTTCCTAGAAGCTTGACTCTTGTATCCAAATTCTTGCTTCAATAAACTGTGGGATCTGAGAGATCCCATGTGGAGAGGAGAGCAAACGGAGCAGCTGGGGAGACCTGACAGCAAGGCCTGTCTGCTCCTGCTGGGAAGATGGCGGCTTTGATAAGCTTTATAGAAAAAAATATTTTAAAGGAGCAGAAATGCAGGAGATAGTCCCTGGATGGCAGCTGTAGCAGAAGGACAAGGTAGAAAATATTCTTGTAAATCCTGCAAATTGGAGTTCTGACTCTTAATATCTTGAACCTCTGTCTCAAATCTTTGCCAACGTGTGCTGTTTCCCTGTGACTCAGGTTCATGGCATCCCTGTGCAGCCAAGGAAACTGCTGGGCTGTGCTTCGACTTTGGCTCCAGCTGTTCAGTGCAAAAAGCTTTCACTGCTGCTATGAAAAGCTTTTCTTAAGGGACAACATTAAAGCAGGAGTGTTGTGGTGCTTGAAGGTTGAAGCAGGCATCCTCCCTTGAGAAGCGTCTTCCAAATCACAGCAGTCTGGTACACTGTCATGTGGATAAAAGGCCAGAGGGATTGTGCATTAATCTGTAGCTGTCTGTAATTAATCTCTCCAGTAGCGTTGGATCCAACTGCTGTTTGAACCCACCAGCCAGGTATGTAAAACAATTTCTTCAGTAGCTCTGAACTGCGCCACAAGGCTCTAGGCTGTAACTTTGCATCTGGGTCTTAGCTGCTTTTCTTCACCATCCTTGGCTCTTGCTCCGTCTTTGTTCTTCATTTGCTCTGTTGGTATTTTCCTTGGCTTTATCAGTATTGGTTTGTACTTGAACACAGTGCCTGGTTGCACTTCTATCCCGGCAGCAGGATGGTTAAGTAAGATGCCATACTGCATGCCTTGCCCTGGTCAAGCTTGTGTTCTTCCTGGTAACTGCCTTAGAAACAACAAATGTTTCTTGATCTTGGCACAAATTTTGCAAGTGCCACTGAAGTCTTGACAGATTTCTGTCATTGCATGTTGTAGAGCTGTAAGAACATGTCCTGATTTCTCACTTGGGATTTATTATTTACAAAGTTACTTTGAGGTATGCACTTGATTTTTACTTTTATTTTTTTAATGTTTGCAGAACTTTCTTTTCCTACTTTACCTGTAGGAAATATCGGAATATTGTCTTTAAAAACACAAGAAATTTACCATTCCTACTGGTCAGGATGTAGAACAGTGCATCATGCAGGAAGCCCTGTTTGGACCCACAAGCCCTAGGATCAAATGCTGTATAGCACTGCTGAGTTACTTTCCCTGTGGCATCTTCAGATTTTTTGTTTTGCAGTGTGCTGAGTTGAACTCTGGTAGTAATGCCACATTAACACTAGGATGGCTGTTCGTTAGTTCAGGACAGTGCATAGCAAATGTTTGAGCTATAGACAAGGGGTAAACTGTTCCAGGGTTCTTCTATGACATCCAGCAACTGAAACTCGAACTGTGGGTGTTTCACATATACTTTAAGATGGGGCTCTCTTGAATCCTGTGGGCGATATCTTCCTCACTATGTAGTGTGAGCAGTTCTGGCCACCTATAGAACTTGTCTTTTAGAATGTACAAGAAAGCTAGACATATGCCATTGCCTATTTTTGCTGCTGCTGCCTCCTCCTCCTGTCTTTTCCTTTACTCACCTCTCTCTAAAGTTTGGGCTCAGATTCTTTCTTTTCCCTCTGTCTTCGTTTTTTTTTTTTTTTTTAACCTGCTCCCCTCCAGTGTCTCTGCACTCTCTGCCTCTCTCCCTCCTCTCCTCTCTCCCATCCCCTTTGTTTGCATTTCCTTCATTTTAGAGTTGGTACTGAAGCTGACACCAGACTGCCTATTCCCTGCGGCACTGAACTGGCAGTTTGGAAAGAGGAGGCTGTGCTTCCCTCGGGGGGGCAAGGCAGAGTTCAGTATCTGTCTTATTTTAAATATGCATCGTAACGTGGCTGATCAGAGGAGCAGTGAAATCGTTGGGCTCTGAGTACTGGAAGCTTGTAAAGACAGAGAGGAATCCTCTGCATTCCCTGTGCCCCTCGCTGAACATGAAAGCAGCTCTGCACAGGGGAGGTTGACTCAGGAAACATGGGTGAGCTTGAGAGACGTTCAGTCAGAGGATGGGAAGATCTGCGTGCTTGTGTAAGCATCACACCTTCTTTTTCTGCTTCAGCTTTCTCATCCTGTCAGATTTATACACTTATTTTTAACCTTGGAAGATCCCAAAGTACGTTACCTAACTATCCATCAACCTTGCAGGATGCTGTTTGCCTTGGGCAAGTGGAAGATTGATCACTGATCATCATGCTCTTATGGTGAGGAGACAAGCCGGGGTATCCCTGTTGCATGTTGTTATCACAACCACTGTCATGGCAAGATACAAGAGATGGATTTGCTGGTTTTGCAGAATGAGTAGCAACTCTACTAAGGCAAGCATGTGCCCACCTGGTTTATTGCCTAAATGGTTCTGCTGTGCAGCCCTACACAATGCTGTGATGCAGTTACCTAAAGGACAGAATAGAAAATGGTGCTTAACAGTTCAGCAGCTCCCAACATCGATTTAAGATTGGAAGTGAGAGGTAGCCTATTGTTAAAGCTGCAGCTGTAATTTTAGTTTGGTCTAAATACCTGTAGTTTGGCAGAGTAACGGAGTCCTGACTTTTGTAAAAATGTCTGGGTCCTTCAGGACCATGGGAAGGTCAAGACCTCTGCTGAAAACCTGTTGTCAGCCTTGTTACTTCCTGGGTCACAGTCTAGTTTGGTTCACTTGTGATTGTTCAACTGGTCAAATCTGGTCTGCCTAGCTAGGAGTGTTCAAGGCCATATCACCAAGAAGTATGGGAGATGCTGCAAGCTCATCCTTTTTGTGTTCTCTTTTAGTATCGTTGACTGGTGAGGTGTCTAACCCATCAGAGGAGATATCTGACAGCTTCAGGACTCAATGCCAGGTGATTGTCAGCTGGAGAAATACAGTGACTGTGCTTAGAATAGGTTAATAATAGCCCTACTTTAGACTCTGCTTGAAAGAAGAAATAAGCAGATTGAGGAAGCTACTTCACAGTTCTCCAGAGCTGCTCAGATAAAACTGGAATAACAAACCGCTTTGATTGGAGGCAGAAAGTCCTCCTGTAGCATCTCAGCATTTGTTTTGTCTGAATTCCCTTCTACTTAAAGAAAAAGTAGTAGTTAAGACTCTGCAGTTGGAGACTGGTTTGCATTAGCAAAACGATATGCGTGAACGATAGAAGAATTGACTGCTGGGGTGGATGGATTTGGTCTTCTGTTCTGATTCTGCCTTTTTTCCCCAAGGATCCATGTTTCTTGGATTCTGCCGAGGTGCGTTCAGTTGCTGTCCCTGGAACAGTTTGCTCAGTATTTGTGGAAGAGGTTGTGCATTTGAAGTGGGTGGGGAATGGAAACAAGAGTTGGCACTGTGCAGCCGATTTCTCCTCTGCAGTGCTACATACTCACTTGTCATTTTTTCCTCTCCTTTCTGAAATTTTTTGGTTTCATGTCTTAAAATAGCTAGTAGAGAAAGAGGGCTCATTGCCTACCAGGATAGACCTTCCCCAGCTGTGCTCTTTCAGCTCCTTCCTGTCCTGGAGATGGCTGTGCTGGAGCTGTGAGCCCCTTGCACATGTCTGTGCCCCCTGTCCTCACATGCAACGCTGTGTACCCCACGCTGCAAGCCTGATTTGGTGCTATTCTTCCTCTTAGACCTTTTCTGAACAGTTAGGCTGCTCTTTACATGCTGTCAGTTTTTCTGAAAAAGGACACACCTCCACATTCTTTCCAGAGCAGGTTTGCACAGGGGAAGCTCTGGTGGCAAAATTGCCTGAACTGTTCGCTTTAAGGTTGTCACAGTTGCTGCACCCGTGGAGGCTGCGCCAGAGCTAGAAGAGCTCCTTGGGAAAGCAAACAAGCTGCTACAATTCTGGCATGTGACCTTGCTTAGGCTGCAGTAAGAAAGCCTCTCCAAAACAAGCAATAGAAAGGGTTTGCCCAAAGTTGCTTTCATGTGTAAGTTATTAAGGATTTGACCCTGGCTCTCTAGGTGTAAAAGGCTGTGTTAGCCCCCTACTTCATCTCTTGCCAAGTCAGAAAATCCAGGTACTTACCAGGAGCTGTTGCTTGTATGACCTTCATGCATGAAACAGTTTCTCTTTTAAAATGTTTTTTCCCCTTTATCAGTTATTCATTGAAGAGTCTCTCCGCATCTGTAGAATTTTGAAGGGTAGCTATTATTTTACCATTTTAATTTTCCCAGCTGTTCAAATAATTGTTTTAACCTCTCCGTGCCTGGGAAGTGCTTTCCACATTCCTGTTTGTTCTGCATTGTATTTCTTTGGTTTTGTGTTTCAAATTACGAGCAAACATCTTCCCCCAGCCCAGATGGTCATTCCATGTCTGTCTTCTCTACAGCTTTAATGATATGCTGGTCTGAACGAGACCCTGAGAGCAAGGAACTCACAACTGCCCTCTTTGTGATACAGGTTCAGATTTCATCACCTTGGTATTCGTTTTTGATTTCCTTCTTTACTTTTCTAATCAGCGTTGCTTTTCTTAAGCACATCTCTAAAGGCTTTGCCATAGAAATAAAATGTAAGTAGCTGTGCTGTGACATTTTGAATGCATTGCTGTAGTTTCTCTTGCATGCTTTCGTCACGTGTTCAGAAAGTTTCAAAAGGTGATTTATAATTTATCAAACTAAGCATAAAACATCTGACTGCAAAACCTATCAATCTGATCCCATCTCTTTCTAGCCCTTTAATTAGGGAAGCCCTGCTGAAAAATGTACCCATCAACTACTGAGAAATGGTGCGTTCCTGGACCCTTGGTATAAATCTTCAGTTATCCAGGTGCCAAAATGCTGTCAGAACTGACAGATCTTAGAAAATACACCCACAGGCAGAACATTATCCATTATACTAGCACTGAGCAGTGGGCAGTAAGGCAAAATCAGCAGAGGATGTGTCTTTATCAACTTTAATTGGCTTTTCCCGTTGATAAAAATCAGGGTACCCAGCAAGGAGGAGAGCCTATCTAGCAGTTTGATCTTTCCATCCCCGAGCTGAAGGTGCAGTCCATCTCCACTGACATGTGATGTGGACTTGTCTCAGCATGGCTCCTAGCAGCACGGCAGCCTGCAGCTCATGGAGAAGGCTGCCAGCCTGTCTTCGGTGAGCGACCGTGCTTAAACAAGCGTGAAGAATGAATTACTCTGGATAAGTTGGGTTTCATCTGTGCTCTTGTTGCTTGAAATGCACTTTGAGAGAGCCGAAGTTAGTTAAACTTTTCTGCAGTTCTTGGTTTGTAGGAGCTCCTGGATTACAGCTAGCTAGGCTCTGAAATGAAGGACCTGGGTAATGGATGTTGTGGTGTGAGCTGGAGATGGTGGAGAAAAAGGAAGCAGCGACTTTGCAAGAGCTACTGGATATGACACATGTAGAGGTTTGGGGAATACAGCAAGCTTCTGCCGGGTCATTTGGCACTGCAGGTTTATCTGTGGCTTTGCATCACAGACGGAGGAGTCAGCAGCTGCCTGGGTTTCTCCAGGGAAGGCTGTTCTGCAGCCTTGCTGCAGCATCTTCCATTTTCTGAACCATTTAAATGTTTTAGTTTTTCCTTGGTGCTGCTTACATCTATTGCTATTAGATTTATAAAAGTTTTATTAGAGTAAATAATACAGTGAAGATGATTTCAAATCTATTACTTCGCTAGTCTTTATCTAGTTGATTAATGAGAATGACTCATTTCTTTATTTATCATCAATTTGGCAGTGTGTAGTGCTTCTCTTGCTAAATTCTACGGAGTTTCTCAACATGGCTTTATTTTAAATTTCTATTCTGCTAAACCAAACTTGTCTATCCTATTTCCATAAATAATGGAACACAGAAGTGACTCCATTTGAAAAAGAGAGTTTACTAAGAGTACTTTATTGCGGAAATGAAATTTTCGCAATCCCTGGTGGTCATAAAAGCCTGACTGTAAGGCCATCACAGGGCTGCAATCAAAGAAATAACAGCGTAACCCTTTATTTAAAAAGATTTTTAAACACATTATAAATGTTGGCTATTCAGACAAATGAAGGAACAGTCTGACATCCAAAGCTTGCTGCATGGAAAGCCTTACATCCATGGGACCATCTTCTAGAGAGTGTCCTGGAAGTGCCACCTGGTGGGGCTGGGATGAGGGGATGTGGATCTGCAGCCTCAGGCAGCATAGCTCCATGTGTGCCCATGGCCGTGCCAGCCTCTTGCCTTGCTGAATGCACTGGGGACTGGCACAGGAGAGTCCCTGTTGGGTTAAGTTCTAGAGCCTGCTGCTGTACAGGCTGTAAGAATGTGATGGACCTTATGGCAAAATAGTGTGGACTGTGTTTTCTTTTGTTTTCCCTTCCTTTTCTTAGCTGTATGATAAGCAGCTACATAGTGACTTCTTGTGTTCAGAAGGTTTCTTTAGAAACTTGAAGCAAGTGGGAGGGAAGCTTAACAAAGTCCATTCTGTTCTTCATATTCAAGCTGCCTTTTTACAAGTCCAGCCCATCAAGTGTGTTGTCACTGTTCTTTGCAACGAGGGGAAGGCTGAAGCTTTAAAAGACTTCTGGAGAATATATACAAACCTGTGTGAGTAGCCTAAAACACCATGATTCAAATGGTTTCCGTGGATGCTGGCCATACCACCGTTCGGGTGATTCTCTTGTACCGATGCAGATGTCACAGCAGATTTAGCAGGATGGCATATTCCTGCCTGCTGGCCATAAGCTCTCGTACCTGCGTGAAAGAAGGGATTCCTGCGTGTGCAGCCCCATGAGAGGATAATGAGCTATGAGACTTATTATGTGTAATAAAATAATAATTCCAGGTGAAATATAGCTGAGGAAAGATATCAGGATTTTGACATCTTTGTTTCTGCGGTAGCAAATGAACAGCGAGGGTAGCATCACCTTCAGTAACTGTAGGCCACTGCAGAAGTATTTTGCCAAAGCAGCAGTGTAAATGCAGGCTGACACGGCCTGACACCGGGGCTTTGTCAGTCCTTCCCCAAATGCCTGATGGTTCCCAGCTCCCAACCACCTCCTGCCTGAAAGCAAGGCTGCAGGATTTTCCTCTTTTTCTAAACCTTCTGCTCTGTTTTGAGCTCTGGGAGCCATTGTGAGCGTAGTGCCGCAGGATCCTCTCTCATAAGGGAGATAAATATGTATTGTGTTGTCAAGTGTTCCTAACTCCTCTGCAGGTAGCAAGCTGCATGCCATGGGTTGTTGCGTCTCCAGGGTCAATAAAAACAAGATGGCACGGGGGATTGTGGGAAGAGGAGCCGGGATAGCTGCCTTCAGCATCACCTGCTAATAACACAGCTATTTATAGATCAGCTGAGGCTTTGTCAACTGGATTGTTAAATTAATATTTACATACCAGCGTCATTGTCTCTCACTAAAAATCTCATTTGCATTAGTGCTTGGACAGAAGTGCAGCTTTCAGTGCTCCAGCTATGTGTGCTTGATGAAAGTCTGTGCTGCGCAGTGTGTGTGTTTGAAGCTGCTCCTGACAGATTCTTGCTTTGCAAATCCCCTCCTCCCTGCAGCAGCATTTCCCCACCTTTCTGTGCCACTCGTTGCTCGCAGGAGAGCTCTCACCTTTGTTCCCAGATGCCCGTGGCTCACAGCGAGGCTGATCTCACTGGAGATGTGCAGCATTTCCATACAGCGTTTCCTGGTTAATCTCTGCCTCTCGAAGAGGCTCGAGCCGTTGATGTCTTGTGGGTAATTTAATAACTAACAGACAAATAGGACGTATAGATTGTGGTAACGTAGCCCAGATGCAATCCCTTCCCTTCCCTGTTTGCATCTGTTTGAATGAATTTTACTATGAAGGCTTTATTTCTGTGCTGGCAGCAGGAGGCAGTGCTGCTCGGCGGAGCTGTGCTGAGTGCAGCAGGCTCCACACCTGGCTAAGCAGGCTCGGTCCCAGTGCGCACCCTCCTGCTTTTCAAAAGGGAGAGTAATCCACTTGCTAGACATGTCTGTAGCTGTCTTGTAAGTCCTTGGGCGACCTTGAGCAGTCATTTAACTCGTGTTTGTTTGCCCAGCTCTACCTGGGCAGATATTACTTCTGTGGTTTGGAGGGTTGGGGTTGAACGGATGTCTTGGAAATGCCATGGATGAGAGGTGAGGTGGAGGTATTTGTGCTGCTGTCTCAGTCAGCCGATCAGAGTGCAGCTTCACCTGCCTGTCTTACTGCTTCGTGCTTCAAAGCATCCGGACACTGGGCTTATGTGGGAATGGGGAGGTGGTAATGGCAGGGCTGCGGTGCAGGCAGGTGTCACAGCCTCAGCCCGGCTGCTGATAAGCTTCTGGTGCTGCTGCTGTGTTAGTCCCAATCTGCCTTCGGCCTGCGAAGGGATAATGGTATCTGCCTCTCTGACACCTCTGCAGGCTCCCTGCGCACCTCATTACCCTTTTTTGGAAGAGAACTTTGCAGTCCTGTTCTCCCTGCAGAACAGAGCTCCCCTTCCCAGGCGAGTCCCATCAGTGCCAAGCCAGGGCTCAGGGTGCGGGCTGGAGTTCAGCTCTCCTGGCACCAAGTGCATTGTATCTCAACGTTATCACAGTGTGCTCTGAAACCATGAATTCACCTTTTATTTATTTTGTTTAAGATAGCAAAGCCTCCATTTCCTCACATTGAAGATGTCTCTTTCCTTGGCATGCAGGAGGGGATGGGGACGTGGGCCAGATGCAGGCACGGATCTGGAAAGCCTGGAATCCGGTGCTGTGCTGCTCCAGCTCCACTCCTTGCCTTGTGCCCATCTCACCACCTCTTTTATTTCAGCTTTAATTCTTACTGAAGGCAGCTCCCACTTCTTTCATTTTTCAGATCACCCGGGTTTTGATTTTTTTTTTTTTTTTTTTACCTTATGCTGATGTTCAGGGGAGATTGGCTTTAATGCAAAATGTCAAGGTCTTTTCCTAGAGTGCTGACAGTAAGTATAGGTGTTCTGTATGTGCACAGGCTATCAGGATTAGGCATTCTTACTCAGAAACATTGGCTGAGACAGACCGACACTCCTCCTGCCACAGAGGCAGGCAGGCACTCTCTGATGCCAAGCCTTGAAGTATTTGGCATGTTTTCTGCTGCCCTAGTTTTGTGCAGTTGTTCCTGAAGTTTTACAAGTACACGAGAATTTTAGTTCTGTTTAAAAATTAAAACAAAAAAAATAATAATAATCAAGCCCTTCTCCTTAGAAGGCACCGGTATGAGAATGTGATTCAGGTGCTTAAACCCAGAAGGCAAGTGAAATAACCCCAGTGCATTTCGGAGTGGCTTTATGTCAACTCTGTGGTTTTGGGGAGAGTTTCTGACTTCTCTCTTGGGTTTTGAGCCTGTGAGGGTGTGCAGCAGGGCTCATTTGTGAGTGAGGAGTGCCTGCAGCTCTGCAGGGTCCCCTGCAATCAGTACCAGTCGGTCTCCCTGTATCACAGGAGCCTGCCCTGCTGCATTTTTTCACATCTTGTTTACTTTTTAATTTGCACTTTTTTCAGTCGTTCCACTTTTCAAGCATTTCTTGCAAGCCCGAGGATCTCAGGCTCTTCAGCTTTCAGCGGAAGCCAAGAATTCATGTAAGAACACGATTCTGGGCCATTGCTTTGACATTTTCGTGGTTATGTCATATGTCATCAGGCTTTCATGCGAGCTGGCAACACCGCTTACACTGAGCGTAGTTGTTCATGGAGGGGGCCGGTTCGGCTCCGTACCCCCGGGCTGATCTGTAGGAGACTGCCTGGCTTCTCTGTGCATCTCAGCCCTTACCTTTGTCTCTGGGCAGAGGCACTTCTGTGCTGGCTCCCTGGCAGCTGTGGAAGCACGTGCTGCTGGGATGGCAGCTGAGTCGGTGGGCACACACTCACACCTCCGCGCTGCCTGACGGGGGGACGCACGCAGCCAGACTCCCACAACAGCAAGCTTTCCAATAAAGCTGAAACACAGAGGTATTGTTTGTCCAACCGCTGGCAAATGCACAGAGCCATTGTGCGGCCCTGAAAGCCTTGGCGCTTTATTCTCTGCAGACTGAATGGCAGCCGCGGGTAATAATAACACAAGATTAAAAAAGCCAACATTATAGGGGCATTTACAACCCACTGAGAGAGTGAAATCTCAGCAAGGCTGAGCCGTGTCTCTAGCGATCCTCCGTTTTTACTGCTTGATGAGGAAATGATGGGCAGCTCTGGAGAAATGGCTACTGCGGAGCAGATGAAAGGGGAGTGGGTTGACTGCTCGAACACTGCACTCAGAGTGGGACAAATGGAGCAGCTTGCTGCAAACCGAGCCGCTGGCCTGTCCCCTTGTGCTGGGGAGCTGTGTGTATTTGTGTGCCGATGTCTCCTTTGCAGGCTGATGGAAAGTGAACGCAGGCAGGTGGTGGAGCTGGGCTCAGTCTGTGCCATCCAGAGCCTCGTGCTTGGAGGCTGTCGGTCAGTGTCACCCAGGGATGGTGCTGGAGGAGCCTGGAGCCTGCAGGTGTGCGAGGACATAGCTGCAGGCTGCGAGCAGCCAGTCCTCTCTGCTGGCTTACATCCTCTGACACTGTACGTACTTGGATTGTGGATGTAAGCCTCAGTTCTAAGTCAGGCAGCAGTGACACCCACTTCACACAATTTCAGCTCATCTGACTGATAGCATCTAACAGGTGGAATGTCATTGTTTTCAAAACAAACATACTTAGAAACCAACCCTGTTTGCAGAGATAAAAAAGAATGTGAAAACACTGAAGTTTAAAGGAATGCTTTCTTTTATTAGAAGTCAAGTCTTTAATTCAGGTTCAGCTCTAGCAGTTCTTTAACTCGAGCGTCTTAAAAAAAAGTTCTGTGTACATACATCTATCTGAACCAGAGACAGAGGAACATCCTCTCTGGACATGCCAAGGCTACAGAATAGCAGTGAGATCTCAATGCCAGTTCTACCCTTGCTCGTTAGATATCACAGCAGGCTAACCCTGGCAGTGCGGAGCTGCTGGGATGTGCCCTGCTCAGACAGGTTGTGCACCTGCCTGGGACTCAGCAGTGCCTTCCAGATGTGACCTTGCTCTTTTGGTATGAAGGATGGAATGAGTGAAATGGCGGTAGATATTTTAAAGCTTGAAGTGATAAAATTGCTTTGTAAAGGTGCTTGCTTACCTGACTGGGGCGGCTATGGTCAATGACTGTAGTTTTCCGTTTTAAAAGCATTCAGTTCTGGTTTCTTGCTTTGCTTGTGCCAGGCAGGATAGCTTGGGAATTGCTGGGACCAGGATTGCAGAGTGCTGGTTCTTGTGTGGGACATGATGGGGATTCTGGCAGCCAGACTGCTTCACAGACTCATTTGGTTGGATTAATGAATCTGTCCTGGTCTCTGTTTTTCCAAGAGTGATGAGAAGTTACTGATACCATAGGGATTTGTGAGCTCCTTTCAATATTGGCCATTTGGTAGGGAAAGAAATTCAACTCAGAGGGCTTTTCAGAAGAATAAAGCGTTTGAGTTTGTTCTATTCTAATCCTGGTTACAGAAAACTGACAAGTTCCTGTTAAAGTCTCTTTAAACATAAAATATAAATACATATGGATTGCACCACATTTTTTTTCTTCTTTGTCCCCTTCTCTGTCTTTTTAATTTCCTTTATGGCTTTTTTTTTTTTTTCATTTAAACGTTGCCTGTCTTACCCTATAGACGGTTCAGGTTTGGACCTGAGGTTCTGCTGTGCTGGCACAGATCCATGGAAGAAAGCTGTGGGTTTGCTTTGTTTCCACAGGTTGCAAGTCTGAACCGAAACGTATGTTAATGATAAGGGCTCTGTGGGAAGAAGATGCAAAGAGGTGTTGAGTGACACTAGAAAAGAATGGTCTAGGAGGTGGGAAGAGAGGATGTAGCTAAAACTAAATACGGTGCTTGCTTTCTGCCAGATCCTTTGCAGCAGAAGCATGGATGTATTCCCAGCTGACAGCCCCCTCGTCTCTCCTTCCCCCTCCTTTTTCTGTCTCCCCCTCTGGGGCTGCTCTGTTAGGATGAGTTGCTTCCAAACAGACAATACTTTTCTAGCAGATAAACGGACACCTAAGAAGCTGTGCTGGTATCTATCATAAACAGACATGCAGCGCAGTGAGGGAAATTGCAGGATGGGGACCAGCATCATTTGTCATATATATATAAAAAAAAAAGGCCTAAAATCCCAACCAACTCCCGCTCCACTTGAGCAGCGTCCACAAGAAGAGCAAACAGCACACTTAAAAACTGTCATTTTCTTTCCTAGTCTTTTAATGCATTATAAAAAGCTTCAGTTAAACATTCCACCTTGGGCCCTGTTTGTAAAGGATGTGTTTTAGACAGATGGAAGCAGGTGTCTATCCTGACACAGATGCAGGACCATAAATTTGCATGGAGGAGATGGGAGATCATTATTTAGGAGGCTTTTGTGGCTTATTCCAGCATATGGCATTCTACCAGGGCACCTTCTGAAGAAGGAGAGGGACAGGAAGGAGCTGGAGAAATGCTGAGCTGCAGTTCCGTGCCTTGTGCCCACGCAGCATGGAGGCTTCTGCGTGTCTCAGCTCCTTGGTGCTGACAAGGGGAGTGGCAGGGTGAATATTTGGGGTTTATCGGGCGACTTCTGGAATCTCTGTCTAAGAGGCATGGTTGAATCATGGTCTCAGCGCAGGCCGCTGACACCTCACATCTATTAGTTTTCTGTCTGCTTGCCTGACCTTGGTGGATGGTCTGACTGGCCTTTGGTGCAGGGCAAACAACCAATCTTTTTTTCCCTTGTGGTTGAATCAGATCTTGCAGTTCCTGGAACCGGGTATTACAAAATACTTGAGAGATTGGCAAGAGCTAGGCATGTAATTAATTCTTAAAAATCTGATGGTCAGATACCGTAAGCGCCCATTCAGCAGCGCTCAGTTGGTGCAGAAGAATGGCAGCCGTGTGTAAAAGGGGCTGATTCTACTCAAAGATATTTCAGTTTCTGGATTGCACGCAAGCAGTTGAGGTAGGCTCCCTGTACGTTTTTTGATTTAATTTACCTGTAGGGTCCACTGTGGCCCTACTCTTTTTGGGTATCACAAAAACAGGCAGAAGTACATCTCACACCAATCTGCATGGAGTCGCAGTCCTCCCTCTGCTCTATCCCACTCGTTTTTGCCTCTTCTGCTTGTAAAAAAAAAAAAAAGGGTGAGTGACATCTACACCCATATGGGTGAGATGAATATGGCTATCACACAAATAAAATTACTGGCTGCCGAATAACAACAGCTTAATGAAAATGTGAACTGTTAAACAAATAAAGCCAGTCAAGCTCATAACACTTCTGCGTGGAATCTCACTGTATCACTGAGCAGAAATAGAATTAGGCACAGAAGAAGGATATCAGGAGAGGTTGGCTGTGCCTGACTTGCTGTGCTGAGTGTGTGGGGCTGGGACGGGCAGCAGTGAGCCATAACCACACATGGGCATACAACTGCAGCAGCCAAGGTTCCAAGCAGGTGGCCATCCTTGTCTCCCATCTGTGTGGGGCAGCGGGTGGCTCGGGACGAGCCCTCAGAGTTTAGAGGATAACTGATGTTGCTCTGTCTCATTTCGTTTTTCTTTTCCCCTCATCTTATCTAGGCTTGGTGTCTGAGCTGCGTGGAGTCCCCAGCCTGCTGAGAATGATTGAGTCAGGGTCACACCAAGCTTTAGTGCACCCTGGTGTTGGAAACACTGTACAAGTTTACCTTTAACATGTGTTTATTTTTCTGGGTGACCTTGTGAAATTTCCTTGCACTGGATCTGTTTCATGCCGTCCTGCTGCCTTTATCTAATTTGTTTTCTTGTGTATGTTACTGACGTCAAGTGAAGTGTAATTTGTTTGAGAAGTGGTGCTTATAACAAGGATCCTGCTAGTAATCCCTGCTCTGAATCCCTGTATACACAATGCTCCAGGAATAATTAAAGTCAGAAACTTCAATCTGGAGGGATGCACAGGGGAAGCCTGTCCTGAAATGAGGCTTGGCATAGCTGGCCTTCGTACTTCCAGTGCATTTTAACAGTAGGGTTTGCTGTTTTTCTTCCAGAACTGGGTTTAAGTAGAAGCTTGACATCCTGAATTTATGCACCTAACACTGCTGTTCATCAGTCAGTATTGTTACCATATCCTTTCTCTCTCTATTAATTTTCCTCAGTAGTCTGCAGGGATCATTTGCCAGCTTGTTTTCAATTCCTGCACCTTCCTGGCGCCTTGTTTTGTAATGTCTTGCATCATGTACTTTCCATTTCTATAATTCATTTAATTCAAAATATTGGAATGGCTTTGCAAGTATTTATTGCATCTCCTTCTTCCTTCCAGTAGGAGATTACAGATCACGTATACAACTTAATCCAAAGCCGTTTGGCTTCTGGGATTATTTTTTTCCTTTTATCCACCAGGAATGGAGGTATGTGGAAGCTGTTGCCTTTCTGTGTGTGTTTTGTAAAGGTTGCTCAGAGCAGGGCTTGGTGGTGCAGCGGTTAAACTCTGCTGTCAGTGTCTCCCAGCAACTATGTCACTGTTGCTGTCCTTAGTTTGCAGGTGCTGTGGGTTTAGGGTTTGCAATAATGAAATTCTGTTGCATCAGTAAGAGGTTTTCCATTCCTTTTGCCTCTAGAAACGGATATTCACCGTTGGGTGAAGTTCATTTTAATCCTTACAAAACCAGAGCTGTATTTGTGCAAGTTGTCGTTGTTCTCCTTTTACATCCTCCTGGGACTAATCCATGAACTTGCAAAATGCTCAGGGTGCCTCTGGCTGCAGGGCAGAGGTGTTAGGGATAGGCCCAGTATTATCCCCTCCTCCTGTGCATTCCTGCCTTCACCTTGCTCCAAAAAGGTGCTGTGCTGTGTTTGCAGCCTCTACCTTCTGATGCGTATAGATAGCGGGATGCAATTACCATCCCCTGAGGTAGAATCATTATGCTGGCTGTAAAGAAAGAGGGTCACAATCCTAAAGGGGAATGATTTTAAAGCAATCTTGACCAAGTCTAGTAAAGCCATTTCAGACCACTTAATGCTCAGCCAGTCCTTCACAGCACTTGTGATGCGTCCTCTTTACTTGGAAAGAGGCAATAGCACTAATGCTTGTCAAGGGATAAAGAAAACCACTAATAAACTGCCGAACAGGGCTGGGGTGACCGTCCTTGGAGGTGTTCAGGAATTGCAAAGGTGTGGCACTGAGGGTCAGCGGCATGGTGCAGGTGGGTTGGGGTTGGACTTGGTGATCTCAGAGATCTTTTCTGACCTTAATGATTCTGTGATTCTCTGTTAGAGGAAGGCAGAGTTCAGTGCCGTTTTGTACGTGGAGCTGTGATCAGCAGCAAGCTGAGAGATGCTCGCCGAGCTGGTGGGAGAGGCAGGCAGCAGCTGCAGGTGTGCTGGGAGCAGCCGGGGCACAGAGCAGGCACTGCTTCATGCAGGTGATTTTCTTAATTTCAGTCCTTTGCAGCAGCTGGATAGCCACGGCTCTGTGGGTTAGCAAAGCTCTGAGCCAGTACCCAGGAGAGCCAGAACAACTAGTGGTGAAATGCTCCACGTCCAATTTTTGTCCTTTAGAGCTCCTGTGTAATTTTATTGGAAAACAAAAATTGTTTAAATAATGGAACAGACCCAATGAAGTTGTGCAGTGATGCAGAAGGGGTGAGGAAGGGTTATTTCCTTTCTTTCTATTACTTTTCCCCTCCTGCCTCGCCTCCCAAGTGTGGGTGAAAGCTGCGTGTCAGGCACTAGCCCGGCCCAATGGCTTTTCTTAACAGCAAGAATAAGATTAAATGCAATTAACATCGATTGAACAAAACCCGTCCTCAGTTTGCACTCCAATTAATTAATCAGCCATCCTTTCAGTGGCAACCCTCTGCAGAGCCCTGTTTGTTCCTCCTGGCCCTACCATTTTACAGCACGTGTCCCAGATGAAAAGAGCTGAGCGTGGCCTCCTGCTCCCCGCTGTGGGTCTGGGGCTCGCAGCTCAGCCAGGGGCTTCGTGCTGCTTGGGGACTGCAGAGCTGCTCAGTCAGTGGCAAAGCATTTCCTGTGAAGCAAGGCTAATGATGGGAGCTCTCTCCGAGTTAGAACAATTGTCTGGAGAAAATCAATGTTAGAATGCATGAACAAACAGGTGAGACTTGGAATAGCTGGAGATTGGTTGTGCTGGTAAATAGCTCGGTGTTCTGGCAGTGCAGGGCAATGTGTTTGACAGCACATCCCGGGCGTTTGCTGGAAGTGCTGTTCTGCTGCTCTGCTCTGAGGGCACTGTCCCGGGAAAGCAGCTGAGAAGTCATTGGGTGAGCTCCTCTGCTCTGCAAAGCTGTTAACACGGAGAAGAGGGACAACAAAACTCTTTTAATAGCATTTTGAATTAATGCTTTTTGTTGCTGCCAGGCGTACTCCGGCCTCTTCGTATTCCAGACCCAAGGACAGCAACTGTTGGACTTCTGAAGGATGAGGGAGACAGAGAGGCTTTTCTGTGCAATAACTGTATGGCACAGAAGTGCTACGATCCATTAGTCAGCACAGCTGCTCAGCAGAACAGCCAATACCCCGAATGTAACAGAACAAATTGCACATAACCAAAAAATACCTACAGCATACATCAAACCAGAGTGACTCAAACGTCCCTTACAATGCTCTGGGCTGCTAATAGCCCCACAACAAATGTCTTATCCAGCAGAAAGGCCTTGAACACCCATCTTAGGACAGGTGAGGATTTCTGTAGTTTGTTAGTGCCTCTTTGCAGACGAACAGAGATGATGAAGTGACTTGGTCACGTTACTGAAGTCTGCTGCGTGCCTACAGGTCTTCTGGATTTGAGAAAACTGCCTGTGCATGGCACAGAGCTGGGAACTATGGAGATTAATTTCTACTTTGTCACCGACATTCCAAATGCACCGACTCATTTATCATGGGGGTCTGCTCTCTGATTTCTTCATGGCTACGCGGTGCCCAGATGTGTGAGCACCATGGTGTGACTGCTTGAAGGAATGTTAGAACAAAGGGAAGGCATTCACTGGAGGACACTTGCAGGGTTTACCCCTGTGAGACTAAAAGCTGGTTAAATAAATTCATCTTGGTCCAGCTGGGGCTTGGCAGACTGCATCTGGCAAACTCAGAGGGAAGAGGTTCCTCAAGGCCTGGAGTTCATGGAGGAAGGTTACACCTGGAGCCAAGGCATGGAGTGGATGCCGAGCTCCTGCACTGGGGCACAGCTGTGATGGATTGCCTCAAACCCCATGCTGAAGACACAATTCTTGTAGGTGGTAGTGCTGGGCTGGAGTTCTTCAAATCAGAACCTGGTGTCTACCTGACACTCAGAACAATCTGCTCTCCCTCTGCATGAAGGGAACTGACACCATCACCATCGCGATTCATCAGTGAGTGCTGCATGCTTCAGGGCTGCTTGCATCCTGAACTCTTACCTAAGACTGCAGCAGAGAGCATCCAAAGCTGACTGTGGGGCAGTTAGTACGTGATGCATCACTTAACTTCAGGCTGAGCCTCAACTTGATTAATTGGGAGGATACCATCATGTAGGAACAGCTTGTGGCTGCGAGCTGCCTGGGCTTGTTGCTTGTGCAGCCTGGCTGGTACACCTGCAATGCTAAGGGTGTGCAGGAGAGAAAAGGCTGATCCTTCCCCTTCCTAGCTCCTCCTATCCAAGGTAAGGTAAGCATTGTAGCGGCCCTTGGGCATCTTGCAGGGAGAATTCCAGGTTGGAAGGGACCCCAAAGGGTGCCAAGTCTGGATCCATGGTGCTGCAGTGCTTGCTGGAGTTGAAACACTGGTGTGAACGGCTGGCTTAGCAAAGAGTGGGTTTAGTCTTGGAGATGTGGCGTCCTTCCACACTATTACACAGCGTGTGAGGCATGAAATCAATGGAACTGTGCTTTTAAGTAGTTAGCCACAGGTTTATGAACTGACGGCTCAGGAACAGTGAAAACAATTTTGTGCATATGGTGACAAGTGTTTTCTTCCATCAGCTGCTAACAGACCAGGAGGTCCTCACAGTCTCCACATGCAGGTGTGCTACAGCTGGGTGATGCTCTGCAGGAGCTGCTGGAGGAGGAGAGCTCTGATCTCCAGTGCTATTGGTGTTAATGATGCCTGCACTGCACAGCACATTCCCCAGAAGATTTGGGGCTGGACAGGTTCAGAGACTGTACTCTGGTTTCCTGTTGTTGTTTGTTTCTTTCTTTTGAAGCAGTGCAGAATGATTGATAGTATTGTTACCTACATCTTTTGTTCCCAGAAACTGCCCTTAGTGTGAGCAGCACGGCAGGAAATTGGTGTCTAGCCTGTTTGGCATCCCATCAGCTTTTGGCCCAGTGATGGCTGCAAAAGATTTTGGGAAAGCTTAGTCATGTGGTGTGAGATGGAACCTGATGTTTTTGCACAAGGAGTATTGTGAGCCTCCAGCTGGATGTGTCCTTGGAATGTGGATGGGCCAGGCTGGGAGGAATTGACTGAGGTTAAGTGCTGGCTGTGTTTTCTCCTGGATGAGTAAAAGAATGTAGTTATGATTATGAACATGAAATTGTGTAACAACGGTTTTTTAAAATTGCTTTAAAGAAAAGTTTTTGGCGTCTTCTGTAGGGGTTAACTGCAGAGTGGTCATAACAGTGGCTTTATCACAAAGCGGAGTGTTCCTTGACGCTTAACTGAAGTGTTACAGTATGAATACAGCAAATTACTGTATTGCAGAATTGATTGGGAGCTGTTGCTGCTTTGCTCGTTGTATTTTGTGCGAGTGCTATTAGAATTTTTTAAAATGTATTGCACTGTGCAAAATTTGTAAGTCACTAATGGTGAGAAAAATTACCTGGGAAATTAAAGGCAGTCAAGTAATATTGATGGTTCATTTGCCAGATTTGTGGCTAAGCTTTGTCTAAATAATTTGGCAAACAATTTTCTCTTAATTCTTGAATCTCTTGAAGCTTCTCTGTTTCGTTGTTAGAGACAGGCTCTTTGGAGCTGTGTGGTCAGTGTGGTCTGAGCATGCTGACTTTGCAAGTGTTAAGCAGCGAATATCAGCCTGCTATGCAGAAGCAGCCTAAACAGCACCCTCACCTCCACCAGCCATTGCCATGTGTGGTAGCAGCACTGTTTTTACAAGGTGTACCAGAAAGGAGAACATTCAAGGAACCACAGTTTCCTTCCTAAAAATGCCTGCTACACAAGGAGTAGAACCAAGCACACATCCAGCCCCAGTTAGCTGGCTGATGGAATCCCGTGCAGCTGGCTGTTCAGCTGTTTTTCTGTGGTTGGCTTTAGAAGGGTTCTGTAAATGTGGGTAAGTACTCTTTGCTCTGTGTTCCATTTTAGGAGGGTTTGTATCTAAAGATAAAAGTTCTTAGTAGGGTAGTCTCTGAACTGCTCTCTTATTTTCTTTCCCCTCTTATGCTGGTCCTGCTCCAAACTTTGGGATGAGTGGTGTGTGTTTGGCAGCTGCTGATCCAAGTGCTCCCATGTCCTGCTGGGGCTGAGGCTTAGTGTGGAGCTGTGCTCACTCCTGCTGCTCAGCTGCTCTGAGCCTCAGCTGGGTCTATGGCCTCTCTCTCCTGCTGCAGGCCATCAGATTTATAAGTCCTGATCATTTACAACTGACCTTATATTCTTCTTCATAGAATCAGCCTTGCCTTTGATATCATGACCTGCTCTCTCACTTCCACAGTCCTCTTTCCCCTTGACTGTCTGACTGCGTTTTACAGAAGGCAATACCTGATACATTTTCTGAGGAATTTTCTGTAGCCTGTCACCCCATGCAGCACAGCTCCTTTGTTTCTGAAAGAAATAGTCCAAGGTCAACAGCTGTGTAACTAACTTGCTGCTTTTTCCTTTGTCTCCTTTTTTTTTTTCTTCCAGGAGCTTTTAGTTAACTCTGGATAAACGTCAGCCACCAAAGAGCAGAGGACAGGGACCACAGATGCCCCCTGGAAGGCCCAGCATCCTTCTGGATAGACGCTGACCACAACTGGTGCCTTCTGCCCTTCATGGTCCAAGACAATGATATGATTCTTTTAATGGCCTGCATGTATTGGTCTATGTGGATGCTTCTGGAGCCAGGCAGAGGGTCGTAGGAGAGGGGAACACTGTTGCTTGATTTTTGTATTGTAATAGAATGTAAAGAATGGTCTTGACTCCAGCACGACTTGTTGCTTGGAGGCATGCTCCACACAGGCCTGGTTCACCCTGTGCTAGCTTTGGTTTCACCAACCCCTGTCTGAGTTTCAAGAGTTGTTATTTTTTGTCCATTTGCTCCAGAATTAAGGGACTGAAGTACTTAGAAATAACCCTGACTAGCTTGTTGGGATTAGCTGTTCCTAGCATGCTCTGATTGGCTACACCAGCAGGCATGTTTCTTCCCTTCTGAGGTTCTCTCCTAAGTAATAAAGTGTTTAATGGTCACTGTGTGCTGTGAGATACTTTCAGTCCCATGAGTTTGTAGATTGCTGTTTCCTACCTCCTACCCGTGCCAATGAAAACTCCCACCAAGTATGGGGAATAGGAGCATTTCCAGTCACAGTTTATAAATCACAAAAGTTGTTTTAGGTCCCAGGCTGAATGAGGTTGGCTTATTTGAAAGTACTTGGAAGAGTGCAATATCCTGGCCAAAGAGAATCAGTGTTGGTGAATCATACTGAAAAACACCCTGCCTGCTGAATGCAGAGCTCTAGCTGTCTTTCTTTACTCTAGCTGTTGTGTGCAGTTCCTCCTCTGCTGTCCACTGTGCACTTTGGCCTTGTTTGGTTGTGTGCCTTCTCCTCATGGAGCCAAGCGGGAACTCTGCCTCTCTTATCTCATCCTGCCAGAGGAAGGTGCAACAGATATACCTGTCAGTAAGACAGGAACAGGTCTAGTTTGTAACTTCATTCCCTTTCTCTGCCTAAAGCCTCTCCTCCACTTGGCAGCTTCTGCTGCTCGTGTCCTCCTTACTGTGTCTGACAGGTTCTGAAGAATGTGATCATGGATTTTTGGAGGTCACGTCAGATTTTAATGTAGTGTTTATGAAAATAAATGAGGGGAGCTGAGAACTGCTTTCTATGTTATATTCTGCTTTTGGGCAGCAACTTAGTACTTCATATCTTCATTAAAGCAACAAAATTCCTTTGCTTTTGAGAGCTGATGCCACAACTGTCTTCCTCAGAAGCAATCTTTGCCTGCTTGTTGTTGTTAGCAGAAATTCCAATTCTTCATCACTGTGCAGATCAAACTGGATATCTCCAAAGGAAGGGGAGTTTTACAAAGCAAGGTAGGATACTTTGTGCCCTCATGTCTGTTTGTGACAGCCTTGGGTGGGCTTCTACTGGGACTGCCCTGCCGGCTTCTGGATCTGCTTGTGATAGCTGGGTTCTGCAGAGCAGGACTTCTGATGCTGCATGTGGAAATGTGAAGAAGCAAGACCTGTCACTGACTAGATTTTAAATTGTCGTTGGTCTAAAGAGGGAAAATACCTATTTTGTCTCTTCTTCATTTTTCTCTTGCCCCCATCTAATGTTGCCTTGGCATAAGTAATTTGCATGTCATTATTTCAGCTGCCCTAAACTGGGGGGGGGACTATGATGCCAGGGCTGATTATCAGGTAGAACTGGACAATTTTTTTTCTGTTAGGCAACCGTAATACATTTCCACGCTCTTTTATAATGAGCTTTATTTACCAAATTGGCAATTCCTCTGTTGAGAAATAACTGATTACAGTATTCAGGGAGTTGCTGTCATCTCAAGATACGCAGGTGTCTGTGGAACATAAACAGATGCGATCGTTCAGACAGTGAACTCAATTGATAGAGGGTAGAGGAAAATATCAGTCATAAAATCATAAATGTAACATCTCCAGTTAATGTTGGCCAGGTGCATTGCGGCTGTTTTGCAGCCCAGCAAGGACAAAGTGGCACTCTGAGGCCATGCAGCACCTCCAGATGAGGGACTGCTTGATTATTAGCTGAAAATATACCTCTTGCACATCATCCTATTTCAGCATTGTCTTGCCTAACCTGCAGTCTCTGAGGACAGAAATCAGTTCATCGTGCAGCATTAAGGGTTGGAAATTGCTGTGTCCTGCCATGCTACGTTGGATTTTGGTGATGAATGGCTGCAGACTTCTTGGCGACCCCAAGTGTGGGGATTGGGTTTCAGCTGCCCACTCCACAGTTCTGTCCCTTTCCTTTGGTGCTGCACAGCTGCCATGAATAGTTTTGTTGCTGTGGTTGCCCTCATCAGCCTGGTTGGCTAAGCCTGGAAAAAAATGATGAGGAGAGATGTTGATGGAAAGCTGCTGAAGGTGAAGTGCAGCTCGCAGAGCCACAGCTGCCACCTGGGTAAAAAATCTACAGGTAATACAGCTTCAAGTGAGAGTTTTTTCGTATTCCTCCCCTGTTTCTATTACAGAAGCCCTTGCAAAGATGGAAGAAGCCCTACATCTGCTTTTAGGCTCCCTGTCCTTATGTTTCTCCTTAGCTGCTGCTTGGATCTCTGGAGCATTAATCTTTTTTCACGTAAGATTGTGACAGCAGGTCTCAATTACGCTCTGAAGTGGCAAAGATGGTTATTCCTGGTAGTCAGTGCTGAATAGATGTCCTTATCACACAGCCCCTGTCACAGCTGGAATTAGTGGGTAGCTTGGACTGCAGGATAAACAAGAGCTGAGTCTTTTGTAGAAGTTGAATGGGAGGCAGTTTCCTCCAAGGCAAGTTTGAGGTAGGGTAAGGGCAGCAAGCCACGCTGCTGTCTGTGTCACATGCGCTGGATAAAAAGGAGCTCTGCCATGTCCAGGACTATGACCTTCTTCACCTACTAAAACCAAAATTCCCAGTGCCAGATGTGGTGCTCTGTTCAGCCGAACAGCTGCACGTCCATTTTGCCTGCCCGGTTGTTGTGGGTCTGTGTGCAAATGGGGTAATTGTGTGTACAAATGCACCCAGTAATTCGGATGCAGTGTGCACAGTTGTGGTAATTTCATGTAAAAATACAGGCTTTCAGAGTGCCCGCTTTACAAGTACGAATTGTTTTAAAACCGACCAGATGAATGGAAGGAATAACCTTTTTATTCATGCATAATTTCTTGGTGTTGCAGAACAAAAACAGCGAAGTAAGAGGAGATAAAGCAAATAACAGAACTGATAGAAATTTTCCAGTAGGCTTCAATAGGTTTTTAAATGAAACATTCCACAAGCGCTTTGAGATTCTGGTGTGCAAGGACATCTCGGGCTCTCTAAGCACCAAATTTGCGATCTTGCATATGAACACAAGCCATTGCCTCCTGTTGTTAATATTTCACACTTGGCTTTGCAAGATGTTTTATCTAATATCCTCTCTGCATTCAGGCTTCAACCAATCCTGCCTTGTCCACAACAGGAGAGGCTGGAGGAGGAAGGCAATTGCCAAGCACGTCTGTAATCTATGTAGGAGGGTTTTGTGTAGCTGCAGGGGGAGAAGAGTAAGTCTCATTTCCTATTTTATAGTCTGCTGAATCCTGTGATCTCATGCTGTGTGCTCCTTTTCTAGGCTGAATTTTTCCATTTGTCTTTTGAATTATTGTAATTTTTTATTTCCAAACTGGTTAAAAGTGTTTGCAGCTTGTCGCTAAATTATCTAATTCCCTAAAGCATTTCATTGCCAGTCTTCTGTGTGTCTCAGGGCCACGTTCTTTGGTTTGCCTGGTGCCTTGGTCTTTTCAGGTTAGAAGCAGTGTTGATGCTCCAAGAGTTGCTGTAATTCAGTGCTCCTGGTTTAAATACAGCCTGCAACGAGCTATTGCACCCTCTTCTCCTTTCAGCTGGCACAGCACTCTGGGAAACTCATGGGAGCCATTTGGGCTGCTCAGAGTCCTGCAGGTCTGTAGCCTCACACCTGCTCCTCTATTTATTTTTTTGTCCTTGGAAAGGATGGATGTGATGCTTCCAAAATGACTTGCCTGACCTTCTGAGCTGTCAGCCTTATCAGTGTTCTTTGTGCATGTCTTGGCTTCCCATCACTGTGCTGGGAGACTGAAGGGTGATGGGGACTGGAGTGATTAGCCTGGGCCACCTCTGCTCACTGAGATTGTTGGGGCAGAAACGATGCTCCTGCTCTGGTGTTAATTACCCAGCAGTGGTCCTTGCAGAGCCTGGGGCAAAGCTGGAGGGAGCAAACGGAGCAGCTGTTGGTCTCAGGAGAGCTGTGTCAAAAGTGTCTTGGATTTAATGACACGTGCTCTTTTCAGACTTCATACAAAGGTCGGCACATGGCAGTGAGCTTTCCTTTGTCATGTTGCAAGGGAGAGCAGCAAACAAACTTAAAGTTTCCAAGTTGCAGATGAAATCAGCTGCTCCTTCTGGGGTATGTAACAAGCTGCACCTGATGCCAGCTTCCCTTTGCAAATGGCCTAAATTAGATGTTCTTCCTGCTTTTGCTCGATGGAGTAGAACTGCTTGGTCCAGCAGTTCCTTTTGTGCAAAGTGTTACGAGATGTTGATGCTTGTGTTTGGTTTCTGCTGCCTGCTGTTACATTATGTGGGAGCTATGGCATGAAAGACTTGCTACCCCAAAGAGAACAGGGAGTGGGAGCTGAAGTTTCCTTCTGATTCCTAACTTTGCCCCCTTCCTTTGTTCTCAGGAAGTTTTGTGGTTTTTTGTTTTTTTTTTTAAGAAATAAGTAAAATTTCTGATATCTTTGGTGTGTGCTTGCTAATTAGCATGAGCCCAAACCAAGGCCTTTGGCTCACAGGGCTCTGTTTGGAGGGCCAGGATCTGTTCACCCTCTCAAAAATCCTCCTTTAATACTGAGTCAGTACAGGGTTGATAGCTGTGGAGAAATTCGTCGTCTTCTCCTATCTCCTACTGCTAACATTTATGGCAAACTGGTGCATGTGGTTCAGTACATTTCCTATTTTCTTCTATATTAAAAATGTTATCATCACTGTTTAAGACTGGGAAAGATTACCCAGACTGCAGAGTAGGAAACGGCATAGGGTAGGAGCAGCAACAAGGCCTTGGCTTCCTGGACATCATGCTGGAAACTCAGAATCCTTTTGGGTTCTCTGCTGTTGCTCCTTTCACAATTTTTTTTCTGTACCACTGAGGACTCGTTTCGCTGATGCTGGACCTGCTCTGAGGCAGCTGCCCTCCTCTGAAGGCTGTGTGCTTAGGTATGTTTTGACCCAGTTGCATCATTAACCTGTGTATATATTCTGAAGGATGTGAATGGATAATTTAAACCCTACAGCCGATGGAATACCCACCCATACCACGGATGGCCTCAGCATTCATGCCGTGAGTCAGCATCCACCTGCTGAGGCCGTGCAGGTGCAGGCACAAGGGTCCCTGCTTTGGTACGTGGTGTTGGGCTATCACCGAGGTGCTGGAACGGCTCCAACTGGCAATTATTTTTCTTACAGCTTTAGATCAGTTTTGTATTATTTAGTTCTTGAACTGCCTGAGCTAATTTCTATAATGGGCACCAGCTGAGGGACGTCAGCAAGAATGAAAGGGTGTTATTTTTTCCCTCCTACGACTGCACGAACATCCTTCTGCATCCATTCTCTGGGTGATGGAGTCCATCGACAAAGCCAGTTTGATTTTTATTTTCTATGAATGGGGAGTGCCACTGTAAGTCAGGATTAGCTAAACATAACATTAAAAATAAAGCACAGCTATTAATTTAATGGGTTCCTCGTTACAACCATCATAAAACAAGTAAACAGGAACTCTGCCAGTGCTGCCGTGCATTCCCCCTCCGAGCAGTTGAACCAAGGGAGAGATTTGAGTTTTTGCCATTTGATACAGTAGTGAGCGCGTGTGGCTTTTAAAAAATTAATTCTTCACTTTTCCTTCAGTAGCCTTTCAGCTGCTGCAGTCCTGCTGGTGACTGTGAGGAAGCTTCGTGCCTTTAACGAGCCGGGGGGAAACGCCGGTTCAGGATTTAGCTTGAATCGTATCAGCAAAAATAAAAGCTCACTAAAGGCAGAGAAATTGCTCTTTATGGGCTGCTTCAATGAAATAGCCTTGATAGTCCCCTTAATCCTTATTTACTTATTTTTCTTTTGCAAGCCTTCTTTGTATTGCGTGTTTTTCCCTCTACACCTTAGCTTCCAGTGAGCTGTTGCCAGCCCCTGATAACTTCCTTGGATTGCAATTTATTGGATTAGGTGGCTCAGTGCTGTGCATCTGATGCCGGGCATTGCACGTAGCCTTGGCCTGACGTCTGCATCGTGCTACAGGTTTCCAGAGGTGCTTTCCTGTGGGGTTGGTGCTGCTCACAGACACGGCTCTGCCATTGCACCTTGGGGCTCCAAGCGTGGCCCAGCAGAGTGCAAGCTGACAGCAGGCATACCTGGGTGCTGGGCTTATTCCCAGCTTCATTTGGTGCTTGCGCGGTGCTGTGGGGAAAATGCTCAGCTGTTTATTTCTCTGCTGCGTTCTTATTGTTTTATATAGTGCCTTTGGTGCGCTGAAGTAAGTGTTTGCAGGCTGACGGGCAGTTTAGAAAATTGAATACCCACAGTAATGTATTTCATATACTTTGTGGCTGCTTTCCCCACTATCCTAATGAAACCCAGCCATGGAAGCTCAGTGCCAGCTGTCGGCTTCACCCAGCCAGCAGTGGGCCTCACCTCCCTGGTGCCAGGAAAACTAACTGAAAGAAAGGGTCACAATTCAGTCTGCAGACAGACAGAGAAGAGAGATTCAGCTGCAGTGCCTAAGCCGATAATCTTCTTGGAAGCACCCTCAGACAGCAGGGTCTGGTACTTCAGCTTCTCCAAGAACAAAACTTAAGTCTTTTCTGGAGGCTGCAGGTGGTCTTGCACTGCTCGTTGCTGATACAGAACTCAAGTAGTTTTGCTGAAGGCTGTTTTCAGCCAGTGGGTGGGTTAGATCCATGTAGATGATAGGAATCTGATCTCAAGGTGACAATATACAAGTGTGGCATCAGGAGAAAGAGGTGCTTGCTTTCTCTTTGTGACTGATGGGCCAGGTGTTTCAAAGCTTAATTTTGGTAAAAAAAAAAACAAAACAAAACAAAACTCCAATCAGCAGGGCAAGGAATTGCACAGAAAAATGAGGCCAATGTGTTTGCCATGATTTTAAGCCAATCTTACATCATCCTTCTGAGCGCAGCCATAGTCACTGCCTTCTGCTTACCTTGTGGGTCTGCTGGGGAGGTCCAACCTTACAAACCTCTCAGGGAAAACCAAACCCGCCTATTAACTCCAGAGGTTTTTAGTAAGTTGTACTTAGAGAAAACTGTGCTCAAGCTTGCTTTTGAGTCACTGGAAGTGAAAGTTGATGCTTTAACACTGCTACAGACCTTCCAGCCCTGCTGGGCAAGGAGATGGTGATACGATCACAGCTCATCTCAGGAGGCAGAATTCTGCCATTCTCAGCTCCAAAGAAAATTACATTTTCATAAGGAGTACAAGGTAGAAGATTCCTGAAGTCAGAAGCCTTTACCATTCACTGTGAATGTGGACAGTGGGGCCAAAAGTATGATGTGGCTCAGCCCAGCTCCTGGCCCTGTGGCCACACAGAGAGAGCCAGAGTTATTTCACCCAGCCTTCTATTTTAGGGTAAGGGATTTATAAACTGGTCTTTAATGTTTCCTCTTGTTATTCCACAGCTCTACAAAATCTTCACCCCAAAAAACCTTTTGAGGTTTTCAACGTAGATCAAAGCTCTACCTGAAGACTGCAAGAACAGAACCTTTCATTTCATTATGTCTGTGTTCAAGAAGGCTGTGCCCAGCCCGGTGTTGTCTTGCTCATGCTGAGTCTGAGCTTTTAGGGGCAGGAGGGGAAGTGCTCAAGGAAAAGGAGTAGTAGAAATGTACTTTTGACTGTGGAAAAAATAGCACCTTTGGATCTCCAAGACCCAAGAACCTGAATTAGTGAGTAGTGGTGGGGGAGAACAGCAGAGCTGGCCGATGAGTGCCACTAAGGTGCCCTTAGCCTAAACTTCTTACCTGCAGACTCACTGGTGATTTTGTAGCCCCTTGGAGTTGGCAGTGGATGGAGGTACTGCAATACCCCAGGAGTGAGATGTGGATGTCTGGAGCAGACTCAGGTAGCTTCTGCCCTTCCTAAAGCACTCTACAGGGTCTGAGGCTCTCCATGCAAACTGATGCTGCTCTGCCTCCTTTTTATGCTCCGTAAGTGATTGAGTGTTTGTGTTTTATTAATGCCAATAACTTCAGCTGTTGGTACACAATTTGATATTTATATTTATTTGTAATATCCAGACTTTTTACTGCCTAGATTAATCCTCAAGCTAATCTGATGCTGAGCTATTATTGTGACAATTGAGTATACAACTTGACATTCATGCTGTATGTTGTGTGGCTAATTTATGTAACTCAATTTATAAATTACACAAATTGCTTTCATAATTTACTGCATACCTTGTACACTTCACCATAATATTCCCCGTTTGCAATTTAAACAATCCTTATAGTAAGAATAATTTACACTGAAGACTCTTGAATAATTTTGCAATCTATTCCTGGACAGATAAGGAGCCAAGTTTGCTAAACAAACATTTAGTGGTGTTGGGTTTAACTTATTAATCTCCCGTCCCAGCTTCAGGCTGAGCTGTAGCCCATCCTCACCCCAGGCCTCATGGCATTGCAGAGCATGGGGATGGAGGGCTTCTTGCAGTCACCCCCAGCCCATTGCCCGTGATGCCCTGTGCTGTCCTGCTGCCAAGAAGGGACATTTCCCTTTGGCCACCTCCAGCCTGTGCCATCAGGGCACCACGGCTCCTTCCAGCCACCCACGAGGCCAACAAACAGTTATTGATGTGCACAAGGCTGGCACATGGGCAGCTGGACCCACGCAGCCCCCAGTCTCGCGTGGGCAGACCTGACCCTGCCTGCTCTGTAATTATCCGCTGGAAGCTGAAACAATTAGGAGCCTTTGCTCTCCCCTCCTTCCCTTCCCCCTCCTCCTAATTGTTTCTGGCAAAAAAAGGTTAATTAAACTCAGAAAATATCCCTTTTCTCCCCACTCCTAAGCACGAGACTGTTGATTTTCTCTTTATATTTGTATTCAATTAATTCCTGCAAAAGGCTCCAACTGTATTTTTTGGTATAATTTCTTCCTTTGTCTCTCTCTCTCTCATTGTTAATCCTCGCATATTCAGTTTTTCCCCTCCCTTTTCCCCTAGATTTGAAATTCTATTACCATTTCAGAAGGCAGGCGTTTGAAGAGAAAATTGAATACCCATCCAGCCTTGATAAGAAGGGACATTCGGTGCTCGCGCTAATTTGTGAAGCAGATTTCTCCCCTCCGTTGCTCGTAACCGGGACCGGCCCCGTG
The DNA here is from genome assembly GCA_028571105.1 of Tragopan temminckii. Classification (NCBI taxonomy): domain Eukaryota; kingdom Metazoa; phylum Chordata; class Aves; order Galliformes; family Phasianidae; genus Tragopan; species Tragopan temminckii. The sequence goes on from JAOWBP010004220.1 coordinate 9,042,826, forward strand.
TCCGTGGGGGCAGCGTGGTGTTTGCTGCGCGCCGGGCGAGTGGCCGTGTGAGGGGATGCGATGGCACGGGGACGAGCCATGCCCACCGGGCTGCCCGTTCTCTCACAGCCGCGTCGCCGATAGAGCTGCGGGCCGGGTGGAAAAATCACGAGTGGGGACGTGCGGCGGTGATTCCCTGCGCCTTCTGGCAGGGACCTGCGGGCAGGCAGCACGAGGTGGCACTGTGGCTCCGCGTTCTGCTCCTTCCCCGGCAGCCCTGGCTCCGCGCCCGGGGGCTGCGGGGCGCTCGGCTCTGCTGGAGCAGCGTGCTGAGGGCATGGAAGTCGTGAAGGGTCTGGAGCACAAGTGGCTCAGGGAACTGGGGCTGTTCAGTCTGGAGAAGAGGAGGCTCGGGGAGAACGTATCCCTTATGTCCTGAAAGGAGGTGGTGAGGTGGGGATTGGGCTCTGCTTGCAGGTAACAGTGATAGGACAGGAATTGATGGCCTCAAGTTGCACCAGGGGTGTTCAGGTTAGATATCAGGAAAAATGTCTTGCTGGAAGGATCAGTAGTGCATTGGTACAGACTGCCCAGGGAGTGGTGGAGTCACCATCCCTGAAGGTGTTGAAGAAGCGTGGAGATGTGGCACTGAGGGATGTGGTTGTGGGCACGGTGGGGTGGGTTGGGTGACTTGGTGAGGTCTTCTCCAACATGAATGATTCGAAGATTCTATTTCTAGTGCGTTGTGGGCAGCAATTGGTTTCTGAGGGTTTTGCTCCTGCTCCTGGTTGCACTTCACAGTTACAAGGTGGGGAGATGCCTGCTTTCTCCCCACTTGCACCCTCAGGCATCCTGTGACGCGGTGCTTCCCGTGGTGGGTTTGGGTCTGGGCTCAGAAACGCACCATCTCTCAGCGCTGTGCTGTGGCTGGAAGCTGCTGCCTGCCTCCCACTGCAGCGTTGCGCCTGTGGTTTAATCTTTCTCGAAACAGGTGCCCTGTGTTTGGTGAGGGTTTGATTTCTCTGATTTTATTCTTATTGAACAAATATTCAAAAGGCAATAAGGAGGAAATGAAAAAGTGCTCAGTGGCTGGTGATGGGCTGGGGTCTGTGCTTGGCAGGCACTTGGCGAGCTTAAGTCCTCTGTGTGCTGGAAGCTGGCAGTGGGAGAGGGGTGTCTGTGGCGGCTGAGGGGCTGGGGCAGGGCAGGAGGCAGCCCACAGCATGTAGGAGAGGTGTTTGGGGGCCTGGAATGTGCTGAGGCGAGGGGGTCCAGCAGCACGCTTGTGTAATGGAGATTCCCTCTCTAATCTCATGGGTTTTTGTAGCCCAGAGCCCAGATGGATTGCAGCACATGCAGCCTTGTGCTGTGCTTTATTACAAGCTGGTTAATAACTCCGTACTGATGGTTTGTTAAAGGAGTTAATTTACCCTGGACTCTTTGCTCGTTTAGGCTGCGAGGCTCAGCCAAGGCTACACCAGCCTGAGCCTTTCCAGTTTGCTTCCAGCAGCAAAATTCACCCTTCAGGCTCGTGCCTGGGTGAGAAGCACGAGGACGGGGCTGGGTCCCTGCAGTTCCCCTGGTATCACTCTCCTTGTGCCCTGCAGCTCCTGTGCCATCCTGTGCTAAGGAGCGCAGCATCCTGCCCATCCTGGTGACCAACAGGTAGCTGAGCTGCCTTGTGGCACCACACTGCGAGCTGGCGTTAAGAATACATATTGACATTAAAAAAGGCCCCTCTGTACCAATTAATTGAAGTCATTAAATTTAATGGGATGGTTATTGCATGTTAAATAAATACCAGCTAATTATGAAAAACATATTTGCCAAGGTTTAACCATAGAAAAGATGCCTCAATTACATGGTTATTAAACCTCAAAAAATATACACTTTTAATAATGAAGTGACATTTAAATAACATACATTAACTGTCTTATTAAACACTGATTCTTTTCATATTTGAGGACTTTAACTTAGAGCATTTTCCCTGCCACTAACAGTACCATGCATCATTAACTGTCTTTCACTCATCATTTTGTAAACTTTTTTTTTTTAATCAACAGGCTGCACTGCCTGTAGTTGCTTTTGTTCTCCCAGCTCCCTTTGGGTAGTGGGGGTTTGCCAGGAAAGCATGCACAGAGAGAGGGAACTTCTGGGATGTTGTTTTGAATCACTAAAGCCCTTCATAAGAGCACTAAACCCCTTCCTCAGTCTGCTATCCTGCAATACCCAGGCAGCTTGTCAGGGCTTCTGGCATATCCTTTCTGAGAGGATGGTTCTGCGCCTCTCTTGTTTTCACAGATCTGATCAGTCTGAAAAGAGCAGCCGGGGATGGGACAAGAGGAGCACCAGGATGCAGTGGAAACACAGAGCTCTGCGGTGACCAGGAAGGGACGGGCATTTCAGGGAGCTGCCTGGCACTGCGGTGTGGCTGTGAAGATGGCAGGGAGCTACACAAGCAGAGGGCTTGCAGGCTCCTTTGCTTTAATGCATTTATTGATTGCAGTGAACACGTCAGGATATAATTTAGAAATCACTCTCCCAGAATCAATCAATTAAAGGCCCTGCTGGTAATTTAGGAGCCTTTTAGTTAGAGCCCCTTCCTTTGCTTGCACACCTTGCTATTCCTGCTTTGCTTTTTGGGGACTTCTGTCTCCCATGCCAGAAGCTGGGTTCCTTTCTGTCTAGGACAGTCTGTGCCCGCATCTCCTGTCAGCAGATCCGCTGCTGTTCTGGGAACCAGCACTGCCTCTCTTGTGTCCCGAACCAGCCGTCATTTACAGGATGTCAGTGTGCCAGGGCACAGCGGCTCCCAGATCGCTTGTAATGCTTCCTGCACCAAGGTAGATAATCCGTGTTTGGGAGACCTCAGTGGGCAGCAATGGGTACAGAAGCACTTAAATTAATGATGAAGAAATTAAGTCACTGGCAGCAGGGGCTGCCTCCCTACCCAGGCCCAGAGAGGTTGGCAGGCTGTGCTGTGGGCCCCGAGGCAAAGCGGAGGCAGGGCTGGTTTGTCTGGGGGAGAAGTGGGGATTTCAAACTGCATCTTGTTTACCAGGTAGTCTTTCCACCTGGATTTCCTGTACGGAGGACATGGGGTGGTTGAGTGTTCTGCACTGGTAGGTGTCAGCCTTCTTACTCTGATTTTGGCATCTTTAATATTGTGGAGTTTATTTTAAAAAATGGACGTGAAACATCCTTTTAAAGTAGAAGTATCAGTCTCTTCTCCGCCAAGACATGGTTCTTCAACCATGGCTAAGAATTTTTCTGTCCTTTTTTTTCTCCTTACTGTGGTGATGAATGTTCATCAAAATGTTTGTTTGTTTGTTTTTGTAAAAGCCTTTAGCAACTCAACATTTTCTGATGTAAGAAAGACGAGGGGGAAAAAACAAGTCTCCAAGTATCTCAAGGCTGGATTTGAGGCTCTTTGTTTGCTCTTTCATACCCACTGTTACAGGTACGTGACTTGAAGTTGAAGCCGGTGGAATGGTTGGAGCTGGAAACAGTTTCAGACTGAAGAGATTTAGATTGGGTGTGAGGAAGAAGTTTTCTACAATAAGGGCAGTGAGGCACTGGCACAGGTTGCCCAGAGAGGTGCTGGTACCCCATTCCTGGAGGCACTCAAGGTCAGGCTGGATGGGCTCTGAGCACCTGATGGAACTGTGGGTGTCCTTGTTCATTGCAGGGGAGTTGGACCAGGTGACCACCATAGTGACTTAAAAAACAAAACAAACAAAAAAACAACCAACCAACCAACAGCACATCTCAGGATGGCTCATGGGTGTGAAACTGAAGCTTGGATGCTCTGCTGCCAGAAGCTGCTGCTATGTATTTCACAGTGCTGGATGCTTCATCCTCACCAAAGTTTGTGATGCTTCTCAGGGGATCTCTGTGCTGCAATATAACATCCCTGCATAGGCAAATTGTCTTAAGTAATGGTTTCTGCTTTTTTTTTTTTTTTTTTAAGGTATATTTATCATATCTTTTATTGAATAGAATTAAAGCAGAATTAGAAACTAAAATAACTTTAATTATGAACTTCATGATTCAGTATGTTGTAAATCCTTCAGCATAATATTGTGCCATAAAAATGCTATTTTGTGATAATTATTATTATTATAATTAATGTTCCTTAATTGCTAATGTCGCAGGCATGTGTTATCTCCCAGGTTTTCTCACAGTGTCTCTGGAAGAGCTTCTCGGTGGGGATGCAGAGAACTCAGCCGGATGGAGGCACGTGGTCCATTGAAGGGAGATTGGAGGGGTTGAAACCACCTGTGTTGCCCCTATGTGCCTGGTGCTGGTGGTGGGCGTCTGGAGGTGCCTGTGCTCTGTCTCATGCTGGTGGTACCTGAGCAGGTGGCCTGGCTGTTCCCCCGGTCTGTCCCCCCCGGGAGCTGCTTGGGGCTGCCTGACTATTGCAGCAAAACAGCACGTAGGGCTTTGCTGGGCAGTGCATGTACTTCTGGGAGCTTAGGATGCCTGGGTGCTGGGATCCTTCTGGTTCTCCTCCTCAACCACTCAACACACAACCTTGCTCGAGTTTTGGAGCACCAAGGGTGAGCTGAATGCCTTTGCAGTGCCCACCAGGAGCCAACAAACCCCCACGCATAGTGCAAGGAGCAGAGCTGCAGGGTGTGAGCAAGGTGAACGTTCTGGGGAGGACTACGGTGGTCCAGAGAGGGAGGTGGTGGAATGACTATGAGCTGCTTCCTAGCACCAGTGCGTGCCTCTCACTCTGCTCAGTGCTGAGTGGAGGGAACCAATACAGCTTTTCCCCTGTGGGGCATGCATATGGTGCAGAGCATCCTGGGTGGTGCAGTGCCAGGAGATGGTGCTCTTCGTACTGGCTAAGCCTGGCAACTCAAAGCACCAAAGTCCTCTTAAGAGCAGGATGGGGAAGTGGTGGGATTTATGCTTTGGCTGCAGTGGTGCTGAGCCACTCTCATTAGCATCATTTCCGAGCTCAGAGGACGCTGCTGGTGTCTGGAGGCAATGCAGAGAGCGAGTCCTGAGTTCTGCTGCCAGCCCAGGCCCAGGTGCGAGGGAGGAGCGAGGAGTAAAGGGATGTGAAACTCCCGATGCCAAGCATGTGAATTTTTCATGTGACCCAGAGGCCTCGCTCATACCAGCATGGGGCTGTCCAGGAGCAGCTGAGAGCGGGAAGGCATGAAAACAGCCACCGAGCCACCTGCTTCACAGCGGTGAGTGTGCATGGGGTGAAGCTGAAACCAGGATACATTTTTAATGATGCAGGCAGGGCTGAGTTTCTTTAAATAAGACTAGACAATGAATATGCGCTCTGTAAGCCGTGTAGCGCACCACAGATGCATTATTTACAGCAGCTTCTTCCTTGTCCATTTAAATTTTACATGGGCACTGGAGAAAGCAAAGGGACTCCTTGGCGTCTCGTGGCTGCCCACTTGTCCCGTGTGATGGAGATGAATTTCTCAGCTGCCAGAGGGTTTGGTGCTCGTTGCTCCCCTGACTTGAATGCTGGGGGAACAGCCAGCCTGGGTGATGGCACATGGACAGGGGTGCAGCTCTGGCAGACGTGAACTCAGCCAAACCAAGCCTTTTCCAAGCTCATTTCCCAAAAGGAGGTGACGGGGACCCAGTGACCTGGGTTTTAGTGTTGCTGATGCATCATCTGGTCATAATCACCATGTTCTGTCTTCTCCCTGAGCATGAAATGGAAGAGGGATGCTATTAGACCATCGCATGACCCCGTGTCCGTACGGCACACTGAGCACAGCAGTTCTCTTCCTGGCACTTGTGGAGAGACAGAAAGCCTTTGGGAATTGGGAGATGAGACGAAGTCATCCTGAAGGGGAGGGAGGAGGTGAATCTGCTCTTCAAAAAGAGCACTCAGCTGGCCCTGGCTGGGGAGGGAATAGGGGGATGGGAGTGAGCAGCAATGTGGGGGCTGCAGCATAGGGGATAGAGGGAGGTCTACATACCCCCAGGGAGAGATGCACTGCCTGATTCCAGCTGGGCAGGCAGGCCAGCCAGGGCGGTGAGCCCTGACCCACACTATACTCAACCATTAGGTTTTAGAGTCAACATCTGCTGCAATTAACAAGGGCGAGGGGCAGCGCTGGGACGATTTGTCTTGTCTTCTTCTGTCTCTGCAAGACTGACAGCAAACCTTTGCTCCCACCAGGTAAAATGCTACAGAACCTGCTGTGGCTGGCCGTGACGTAGAGCTGAGTCACTGGATGCCTGGTGGCACTAAACATGCTGATGATCACACTGCACCCTTTTGCATGCTGCAACAAATCACTGCAGCTGCATGATCTCC
>JAOWBP010004220.1:9075816-9107530 GCA_028571105.1 Tragopan temminckii
GGGGCCCATTGTGTCCGCGCGTGTGAAATCCAGCTCCCAGAGAGGGCTCGGCTCCCCTCGTGACCCCCATGTCCCCATCCTGCATGGAGCTGGCCCCTTGCCCTGCTGCCATGCTGTCCGCCTTCTGCAGGGACATCCTTAGTGTCCACTGTGTCGGGAAGCTCCCTTTGGAGGTGCCGCGCTTGATGCTATCTGGGGTGGGTGTTGGGGTACCTCTGCAGTAGCCTACCCCCTGCACCATACCTCTGCAGTGCATTTGGGGTGCATGAAGGCTGAGCTCCTCTGTGTATTCCTGCTGCTTCAGTGAGCGCGGCGGAGCCGGGAGAGCAGCTGGCCGCACCGCACAAGGGCCTTTTGTTCCTGCCGCCTCTGCCCTCTCCCTCTCTGTCCCCATCCCATCCCCTGAGACCCCCTTCCCCGCCATGCCTGCAGCTCCTTAGGGCTTCTGCAACAGCCCCAACCCCATCGGGGAGGTGGGCACCGGGGAGCGCGCGCCTGCGTTCCTCCCCAGTCAATAGCGATAATTTTATTGGCATGACAAGGTAGCCAACGGTTGCCAAAGTGCATCCATCAAATACCTCTCGGCTGCTCCCGGCCCCTCGAGAGCTCTCACCAGAGCTGAGTGCCGCCTGTTTTAATCAAGGTGGAGGCGGCAGCGCTGCCTGGGTATGGATGGGGTGCGGGGAGGGGGCGCGGAGCTCAGGAGGAAGGGGCCCTGCTGGCCTGCGAAGGGCTTTGTTGAGCTCCGCACAGGATGTCTCATTGTTGGAGGAAACAATTAGAAATTCATCGAGAACTGCCGGCCTCCGGGACCTGCCGGGGCAGCAGCTGCTGACTCCGTCCTCGGGTGACTCTGGGGAAGGATGGGGCTGAGCCCCCGCTGCCCTCCTGCCTTTTGTGGGACGCTCTGGGGTGCCTGCCCCTTGCACAGAGGATCTGGGGGATTCCTTCCCCAGACCCCGATGCTGCGGGCTCTGTGACTCAAGCCATAACTCTTCGTTTTCCCCCCCCCATCTGCTCTGCAGTCAGCACAAAGCCGGCAGGTGAAGAGATGGAGAGAGGAGCCGGGCGCACGGCCAGGCAGGGCCATAGCCTGGCTCAGACCTTCCCCGCAGAAAGCGCTGACTCTGTGTGGCTCCATGCAGCCCCATCCGTCAGCCGGGCACGGAGCATCGTGCTGGGCACGGGCACCCTTGTGCAAGGTGACTTTGGAAGGCAGGAGCTGGAGGAGGCTCTGGGGTGTGATTGTGTCCAGCATTTCTGGTCCTTTCTGCATTTCCCTCCGCTTGGACCAGGCCTGGAGGACCCAGGCACGCTCCGGGCTTGGTGGTTGCCTTACTTTCCTGTGGATTTGGTTTAGATGATGCCAACTGTCTTCTTGTATGTCCCTGCCCATCTCGGGTGCCCCAGCGGGGCTGTGGTTGTGTTGGCCTACTGGGGACCTCAGTGATGGCCCCTTGGGGACATGGCAGGGTGAAAAGCCATCCCATTGAGATGGAAATGAGCTGGGAGGCCCCTGTGCTGTCAAGGCCCTCCTGTTGGAACCATTGTGCCTATTCACGGGCTTGAACACTGACTAATTTTAGCTTTTCGCACGGAATAATGGCCCCGGCCTCCCACCAAAGGCAGCAGAGAAAAGGGAGGGCACGGGGAGCCCCGAAGGCAGCAATTTGTGTGCTGGTATCCAGCCTGCAGCCCCAGCTAATGGTGCCTGCGGAATTTGTGTAGGAAACCTGTCAGGAGTAGAGATGTGAGGACAAGGGACATGGACCCCATCTGCCCCTTGGTGACCTCTGGAGCCTGTCATCCATCCCCGTGTTTTGATATCTGTGGGGTCGTTCAGTGTCGCTGAGCATGGCACTTGGCTGGGGCAGCTCAGGGTGAGCTACTGCTCAGCCTCTGCTGTGCCTTGCCCTTGGTAATTATGGGCTGTGCTGCTCTGAAATAGCAGGGAGAGAATTCTAACGGGGGTGATGGGGGAGGTAGGGCGGCAGGAAGGTGCCCTGTGAGATCAGTGCTTGAGGTGAAATGGAAAAACACGTGGTTGGGTGGTGAATAGCCCCAAGCTCCACTGAGCTCCACTGGTCAAAGAGCAGTGTGGTGCCAGGGTTTGGATGTGCCACCTGCATCGGGATGTGTCTCCCACACCTGGGAGGTGCTAATCCTGGCTTAGGGAGGCACTTAGCATTGGACCTGAAGGTGCTTTGTGTGGAATGCGTTTGCTTGCTTTAATCCCTTGATTGGAAGTGGCTGCTGGGCAGCCTAGGGTGGAAAAGCCCACAGTCCGTGCATGGACTGCAGATACCACCTCTTCTTCCCATCTCCTTCCTACCAGCACGAAAACGCCTCACACCCTCGGTCTTTGTGTGCACTCAGAACTGCTGCCGTCAGGGAGCATCCCCGTGGCAGCGAGAGCAATTGTCTGCATGGGAAGCAATAGCAGGAAAGTTTTATTTAATGGACGCTTAGTTCTTTTAATGCAATTTAGCAGCTGGATATAAAGAAGAGAGCCAGCACCACGTGACACGCTGCCTCTCTGTAGATGGAGAGTAGACCGTGGGGAGAACCCTACTGAGCAAAGCTGGATGAGCTGAGAGCACTTTGATTTTGCTGTGCTCGGTGCTCCAGAGGGCAGCGTCAGCTGGGGGAGCATCGTGCCCCATGGCCGTCCCCGTAACAGCAGCAGAAACAATGCCAGGCTGATAGAACTGTGTGCTCTTTATTAGCTGCAACCGTAATGATGTATGTTGGATTGCTCTCCTACGTTGATAAAATTACCAGACCTTGAACAAAGGGAGAAAAAAGTCTCTCTGACCTTGAAGGTGGTGGTTCACTTGTCTTCATTTCATTCCCCTCGTCTGGGGATACGGGTCAGTTTTGGGTGCTATTTATAGTGCATTTGGCTCGATAGTTTTCTTTACAAAGCGAAAGGTTGTCACCTTTGTTTCTGATACTGCAGAGAGGAGCTACTCAGGGGAAAAGGAAGCATAAATGAGATTTTTTTCCAAGTGTTCCCCTTTGTGGCAAAGCTTTGCAAACTGGTGAGACCGAACAGCCACAGAACCAGCATATCCTGTGCCCAGTGTGCCTTGTCTGGCACAGCTGGCTTTGGCTGAAACAAAGCGTTATCTGAATTCTTCCCTTCTCCCATCCCATAAGAAGAAGGGCTGCATTTCCCACCTCCGCTGAGGCCACCTGTTTGCAGGGGTGGCATCACCTGCCCATGCCTGCATCCCCCTTCTCCAGCCTCGTTTGTAATTGACAGACTCATTGAAACAACAAATGTTGCCGTAATTTAATTTTCAGACAAACAATAGTCCGGGGACAATGTTAAATTCATGAAACTGGCTTAATGTGATGAAATTTAATGAAGCAATTTGTGTGCTATCCTGGGCGCCGGCGCTGTGCAGGGCCGTGGCTGTGCGCGCCTTCCCCTGCTCGCCCATCCCCTGGCAGCTCCATGCACCCTTGGGGATGAGCTCCACATGGGACACTGGGGATGGCGCTGCATCCCTCTGGGTGGGCCCTCTTTGGGCTGTGAGTCAGGGAAAGAGTGGGTCCCTTGATGCAGGGGGGAGGTTTACCTGGGGCTGAACTTGCTCTTGGGGTGCAGCATTCCTCAACTTTGGGGTGCCAGACTGCAGCCTCAGGTGCTCAAGCAGAGATTTTTGCACATCCACATTCTCTAGGCACCCTGACACCAGCATTGCTCACACTTCTGCTGCATTCTGAGAGAGGTTTCCCTGCTGTTTCCTTCCCTTGGTGATTGACATAACCCTGTGGATCTTAATTACGTTCCGGCATCTGCAGAGCAAATGCTTGCAGAGCTACTGGCTCACTTGGCTTTATCTCTGCTTGTGTTTTTGAGGACAACCCCATGTCCTGGCATCTTGGGGGCTGTGACTCCAGCAAGTCTTCTGCTGGGTCAGCGCCTGGCTTCTCCTCGGCTCAGCTCGTGGTGAATTGGTAGCCATGAGTGAAGTGCAACTGGAAAATGTTATGAGAAAGTGTAGTGCAGTTTCTGTGTGTGTATATGCGTGTCTATATCTATAAACATATATATATGTATATGTTTTTCTATAGAAGCTCCCAAAATAGGCCTGTGTCCTAGCCAGGATGGTTGTGTCTGTAATTAGCTGCGGAAAGCGCTGTGTTAGCATGACTTGCACATACACAGAGCCCTTTGGAAAGGCTGCACAGCCCCAGCGTGGCATGGTGACCTCTGTCCCTCACATCTCTGCTCTCTGCATCCCAGCAATGAGGAGCAATAAGCAAACTCCTTCAAAAAAAAAACAACAAAAACAACCAACCAACCATCCAGCAAAGCTGCACCTCATACATGGCTGTGCCTGCTATGGTGCTGTGGGGGTGATTTCCACCCAGCTCCGGGGAGGGGAACTTCCCAAATTGAATTCTCTGTTTATTTCCCCAGGGCTTCTCTGTGTTACTCTCCCTCTCTTTCTGGTATGTTTATGAGCCTCAGGGGATCTGTTTTTACTCTCAGTGTTTAAAATTAAAGATGCTTTTCTCTTCTAGCAGGTGAGATGAATGCTCCACATCCTTAACTCGAGGTTTTCTTCTCTTTTTCTCTTAAACCTGCACAGGAGAACTTGGGGGACTGGAGGGCACAGCCTGGGGGCCTCCTCGGTGCCCTCCTTGCACCCCCGTGCATAGCCAAACCCTTCTGCTCAGAGCCTCAGCTCCCTTTCTCCCTCCAGCCTTGTCCTTTTGAACCTCTCTGCCTGACAGCTGCTCATGCAAGCTGTTGAAACAAGAGCTCCGCTTCACTTTGGAAATGGAAGCGATTAAGAAGCCTGCAACCAGCTCCAGCCCTCCCTGACACCGTATCCACCCAGGTGCCTTTTGGGGGCTGTCTGCAGGGGAGCAGCAGTGCTTGGCTTTGCCTTGTACTTGTCCCACGTGCTGCAGGACTGTGAGCAGAGGTGGTTTGAGGGCAGTAAGCTCCCACCATCACCTCCCAAATCCCCACTGGCTGGACAAAGCTATAGAAGCCGTATTGTTTCTGCTCCCTTCGCCTCCCTAATTCTGTTTGTGATTGTGAGCAGAGAGAAGCAGAGCAAGAGAAAGCGTGACTTTTTTTTTTAATGGTTTGTGTATTTCTGGAGCTGTTTTTCATCAGGACAGTGATAGTTGTGCAGAGGCAATTAATTGGAGGAAAAGTTGACGACGATAAATGTCAGGAATGTTTCGAGGATGGTTTGGATGAAATACATTTTTTAAAGCCTCCCAACGAAAACAAAAACCTTGGCCTATTTTGAACCTTGCCAAAGAGAAACAACTTGAAAATGTCGCTTTTTGTGTGTGTGAGCTGTTTAAGTGCCTTTTTCCCCTCTCAGCCCATGCTCGTTAAACAAAAGCATGTGTTCTCCTGGCGTGGCTCCCCGGGGGCAGGAGTGCAGTGCAGGGGCTGCACAGGGATGGATGCAATGGAATGGATGCAGTGGGGTGGATGCAGTGGGATGGCTGCAGGAGTGCTGCATGCCCCTGTGTTTGGCTCTATGTCTCGGAGCAGGGCTGGGGTCGGCTTGCTGCTCCGTCTGCACCATGGCTTTCTCCTCCTTGCTGTCTACAGATGGTGATGCCCGCAGCCAAAAGGAAGAGCGTGGCATAAATGCATGCCGAGTGCTTTGATATCCTCAGGCAGAAGGCGATAAAGAAAAGAATTAATGCTTAAAAGCGATGCTGGTGTGCCGTGGCTGCAGCTCAGGGTGCGTGGGCTGTTGGAGCCCTGCTGTGCCCTGGGCTTGCAGCAGGGGCAGGAGCAAGAGGGGGCTTGGCGTGGAACATGTGACAATTCTGGGAGAAGAGAGTGGTCTTAGGTCTCCCGGGAAGGATTTCTGTCTGTGTGCACGTCCTGAAACTTGCCTGGGATGTTTTGTTGTGTCAATCCGTGATCACCCCGAGGAAGCCAAACCCTCTTTTTTTCTGCCTCCCAGGCGCTGCGGTACCTCCAGCCCCAGCTGCAGAGTTTGGTGTTGGTGTGTTTTTCATAAAGGCCCTTAATCACACACAGGATGTTTCTGTTTATTCAAGAAATAAAATCACACAAACAACCCACCCCCAATTTGGCTTTCGTCAAGCATCAGCTGCTTGACCCGAGGCTGAGCTGGAGAAATCCTCGCCAGCCTCCTGCAGCCCGACCGGAGCTCAGCGCTGTGCCCTGGACACGTGCCTGGCACCAGGACCGGCGCTGGGCCATAGGGTTGACGCTGGGCAATGGGATTGGCATGGGGCCACGGTGGCATCTTGTAGGATCTCAGAGCAGAGAGGCTCAGGGTCCAGGGGGGACCAACCTTGAGTTTTTGGGGACCTGGCACTGGGTTGAGTAGCTGTTCCGACTCTCCTAACAACAGCACAATTGTTTTTGGCTGAGTTGGCTCCCAGTGAGGGCTGGAGGTGAGCTGGAGCTGTGGGTTCATTAGTGGGATTGCGTGTCCCTGTGCGCAGGGTCACTGATGTGCCGCCCCAGGGCACCTGTCCCCCAGCTGGAAGGATTGAGGATGTGCTACCAGTGCTGGCACTCTGTTGTCAGCTTTTGCTTTGGGCCTCATCTTTTGGGGTTTAAGTGGAAGGAGAGCAGGAGTGTGTCAGGATGGAGTGGAATAAGAACCTGACTTTCCTCATGCCTGTTGCACGCATTGGTCCCATCGCTGTCATTCCCGTGGCAAAGCAGCAGGCCCATGACCCAGCAAGAAGGAAACCTGTGCCCTGCTCCTTTACGTTTGGAGGAGCACGGTCCTCAGAGATTATTAGAATAATTTAACATGCCATTAATGAGAGTGAGGGAAGTGCTGGAGGAGTCGGAGAAGGGTCGGGGAGGGGGTGTGGGGAAGCAGGACTTGATTTTTGGCAGGGAGTGGGTCACATTGGCAACCTGCTTCCTTTGCCTTAGATGTGTTATGAAGTTTTTGAGGTTGCTTGAAAAGTGTCTGGGGAGCGGTGGCGAGCCAAGCGGGCCGTGGGCCAACTCTCAGCTAAACATGTTGTTGTGTAAAATTGTAGTCAATTAATTTAAGACCTGCCAATTTCAACTGCAAAGCGCTAGGAGGTTCTGTCAAGTTTTCAATGGGATAAAAAGGGGAGAAGGGGGGATTAGTTTTCAGCGCTTGGAAGGGCGAACAGCGATCCTCCATGAAGCACTGCAAAATGCCTCCTTCTCTCTCTCTCTCTGCTTGTTTGGGTTTTGGTAAACTCAGTGTCACCAATGTTAAAGGCCCTGCAGGGGTCATCGCCTTGCTTGTGTGTCCCCTGTTTGCTGGTGGCATGTCCTGGAGTGGGGACTTTGCTGCGGTGCCTGGTCCTGCTATGCTTTTGTTTTCCATCTGTGAAGCACCGCAGCTGTTGTGCACATGGATGTGTGCGTTCCATCATCCTGCTGCCTCCTCCCTGGGCTTCTGCCATGGCCCCAGCTCACCCAGGGCACCCTCTCTTCCTTTGTCATTTGCCACCAAAGGGTGCAGAACCACCACTCAAGGGATTGTTTTGCCCTCAGATGTGCCCCCACCCCGGGTGTTGGAGTGTCCGTGTGGGATGGAGCAGCTCAGCATCCCATGGCACTGCACGCTTGTGTTTTTTGGAGTGACTTGGAGCTGTGCATCCCCGGTGCTGGGCTCTACCACGCGTCACTGTGCCATGTCACTATGCTGTGTCATCGCCACCTCGCACTCATTTCCCCGGAAGACATTAAGGGTAATTTCCTCCAACCTCACATGTTAATATTTCACTGGGCTGTGGAGCAGCCTGCACAGCTCTCGCTTCAAAGCAGGGCAGCTCCTGGCACCTTTGTCTTTAGCTCTTGGTTTCACCAGCTCTTGCTATGACTCGTCCCATGGTTTAAAATGATGTAAAAGCACCCAGTGACAGAGAAAGCTGGGTGAACCTATGGGGCTGGTGGTCAGGGCTGGGGCACATGCCGTGTGCCAATTCTGCCCTGCAGCACTGGCCCAGCTGGGCACAGTGGTTTGAACCTGCTGGCAAAGTACACTCTTTGGGAATGACTTTTGGGTTCTTCTCGTTCCTGATCCGGACTCCAGAAATCAGAGCTTCTGAAAGGGCCCGGGTTGGCCCTCCAGGAGCAATAACAGAAGAATTACTGCATTGCATGGGCGTCTTTATGTGTTTTTTAAACCGTGCCTCCTAATTATAAATAATGGCTGTGATATGAGATATGATTATGATGAATGGTGATTCCGTATTCTGTCTGCATTAGCGGCTTTAACCTTGCCGGGGTAATTATGTCTCATTTCAAATTCTGATACTATTTATTTGAGGTAGGGGACTGGGAATTTAATTTCTACTGCTTTGTCTTTTAGTATTATTATTATTTGAAAAAGATACCTTTGCAAAATTGTTTTTTAATAATTCCCTCCAGTGGCAGTGCGAGCTCGTTAATATTTGAGGGGACTGCACAGAGATCTTGGGAGAAGTGGGGTGTGGGAACCAGGGGCTGATGAGGAGCCCGTGGAAAGGAAGTGCCCAGAGATGGGGTGTGGTGAGGACAGCACATTGGTGTTACTGGTGCCACCAGCCCTGGTGCCACATCCCTGCAGAATGGTTTCACTTGCAGCCCCTGCAGCTTCACACCTCCTGGCTGGGGGTGCATCCAGGGGTCCCCACTTGGTCTTGGGGTTCCCATGAGGTCTTAGGGCTGAGCAGGCCCCTGCCCATCTCACACTGCCTCTGACAGCACGTTTAATTAAAAATCAAATCAAAGCTTGTGCACGTGATTCTTAATCAGTTTGAAGTCTCTGTGAGAATAAAGTAATTATACCACTCGTTTGGTTACAGTAATTAAAACTTTAATTAACATCATTTCCCACCCCTTGGCCTCTCTCTACAGTGCAGATCCTCAGGCGGGTGCACCCTTGGGCTGCTGATCTCAGGAGAAAGCGCGCTGTGAATTTGGGGATCGCTCGTCTGATCTCTATCCCTTCTGTCTCCAAACCCCAGATGAGCCTTTGCTGGGCCACCTCCTCCTCCACAGATGCTGGGGCCAGCGAGGGCTTCAGTTGCTCGGTGCCGTGCCTTTGGGTGCTGGGCTGCATGGCCGCTGCGAGTGGCCCCACGGCCGTCATGTGAGTGGCAGTCTCTGCTTGAGATCCCCTGGCAGCCGTCATGGCTCCGGGGAGGTGAGATGATGGCAGGTGTTCCTGAAAGCTGTTCTGAGAATTTCACTCTGAATGCAGCACGTGCTCCTCCAGACTTGTGGGCAGGGAGGCACGCTCGCAAAGAGCAGCCCTAGCTGTGTGCTGGGGGCTCAGAGAAGTGCACGGGCCATGCTGTGGGTGTCAGTGCTGCTTGCTGTTGTCCTGCTTCTCGGTGAGCCCGAGGGAGGGTGAGCAGAGAGGGGAGCTTTGCAGCCACACGAGTGCTGCAAGAGAGTGCCTGCGCAGTGTAAAGCCTGAGCTCTTAAATGTCTGCAGCAGTGTCCTTAGGGAAGGCAATCTCTGTATTTAAATCTTCTCAATCTCTCCTTCGAAATTGCTACTATCCATGGGCTGAAGAGCTTCATTTCCATCCTGTTTGTGAATGGAGAGTGCACTGCAGTGCTTGTGTTGCTGCTGGGCTTGCTGTGGCCCTGCGTCTCTTTGTAGAATCATAGAATAATTTGAACTGAAAGGGACCCTTGAAGGCCATCTGGTCCAACCCCTCTGCAATGAACAGGGACACCTGCAGCTCCATCAGGTGCTCAGAGCCTGTCCAACCTGACCTCGGGTGTCCACCACGTGGCCAGGAGCTGTGCAGAGGGGCACAGTCAGTGGGGACGTGACACACGTTGGGCTGGGTTGAGGGCCAGAGATGGCTGTGGGGCAGGGTTAGCGGGCGTGATGGTGATGGGTTGACTTGGTGATCTTAGTGGTCTTTTCCAGCTTTAACGATTCTGTGTTTCAAAGCTGTGAAATGCAGAAGGAATGTCAGCATGGAGAGCTCTGCAAACACGCCGAGAGCTTGGGGTAGGGAGGGCAAGGTGCGGTTGGAAGCAAAATATTTGTATGCGCTCTGCTCTGTGCTTGGCACACAGCCGGGTTCAGCCGGGTGTGAGCAGTGGGACAGCAGGAGCTTTCCCCCAGCCTTGGAGGTGTGCCTGTGTCCGGGAGCTGGAGGGGTCCGGGGGGAACTACCTGCAGTTTCCATCTCAGCCCGCTGATAGCTGACATGTTGATTTAAAAATGAAAAAAATAGGAAGTGTGTCTGTAACTTTCCCACTGCCTGATACGATGGATTGTTTTCCCATGAAGCACATTAAACAGTATATAATTTGTCACTGAATTCACGAGGCATTCTGCATGTCCAGTTCTGCTGCCTGTGTGAGACGTTAATATTTAATGCTGTCAGCATGCTGCGTGTTTTTTCAGGCCTTGTTTTTTGTTGTTTTTTTTTTTTATTTTATTGCTTATCAGCTCCCCTTGGCCCATCAGGTGTGATTTGCCCATTGGGATAAAAAGCAGCACAGCGGTAACGAGAGGAGCAATGCTGGTGTCAAACAGGTGATGCGGGGTGCACCCAGGGCTGCCCTCCTCTCTGCTGGGCGAGGATGGGTTTTGTTTGTGTTGATATGCATTTGCAGCAATGTGTGACTGCAGCACGAGGCTTTGGGGCTGTGCGGTGTGGGAGCGATGGCTGTTGGACCTGAGGTGGGGGCTGTTCCCGACTGCACGTGGGGTTTTCCTGCCTTCTGGTGGCCCTTCCTTGTCCTCAGGCAGCTCCTCTCTGCTGTGTTGTTGTTGCAGGGAGCAGGAAGGAAGCAACTATTTTCCTGGGGCCGATGCGGGGGGAAGGAGCAGGAGGATCAGCTGATCTCTGGTGTGCTGCAGCTCTGGGAGCCTCCTGTGTACTTTCTCTTCGCTGTCTCCTCCCTGGGTTTTGGGCTCCCCAGCAGCTTGCTGGGAAGAGAGCATCCCCTGTGTCCCCTGAGTCGCTCAGTGTCCTGGTGCTGGGATGTGGAGGATACATTCTTAGTCATTGGCATTGTGTTGCCTTGCTCAGGTTGCGTGGGGAGAAGAGTTGTGTTGCCTTTTTGATCTGGGCTTTGGAGCAAGTAGGAAAATAAACAGTGTTTTGGGTGTGCAGTGGGCTGGCCAGGAGTGTTGCAGGAGAGATTCTTGGACTGACACCCATGGGACAGAAAGCCAGGCTGCTGCTGGTGGTCTCCGTGCTGCTGAGGAGGTGGAAATAAAAGTGCTGAGCATGTACTGGAGAGCCAGCAGGGATGGCTATGGCAGTGGGGGGATCCACCTTCCTCCCGGGGCAGCGGCTGTGCATTGCTGGGCGCCAGGCCCATCCCCTCACTGAGTCAGCCCTGAGCGATGCTGATTGGGAAATAATTGCAATAATAATAGAGATATTTTGCTCCCGAGGAACGAGACGATACAAACTGGGCACTGAGCCAGGAGAGTTTTGAAGGGCAAAGCTGAGAAATCAATGGCTCGAGACTGCCGGAGCAGCTGGCGGGCTGGGGAGGAGTGGTGCCTGTGCCTCGATGGGTCTCAGAGCAAATGTGGGGCTCCAGGGGGGCCTTGGGGCTCTCACCCCACTCTGTGGTCTCCCCGTGTCCCTCTTTCACTGACATTTGACTCTATCTCAATTCCTTACTGGCAGCTGCAGCTCCGACACTGGGTCCTTCTCTCCAGTGGTTCAGTTCTCCTACAAAATGATGCAAAAGGTCTTAGTGAGAGTTTTTTGGTTCTATCAGAACTGGCTGAGCTGTGTGGGCTGTGCTTCTTCATCCCTTTTGCTGATGGGGCAATTCTGACTGACGCAGCTGCTCCCAAACCTGTGCTCCCCAGAGCACCCTGCTCCAGACAGCCGCCTCCTTGCCCTTGAAGCTGAATGGGTAACTGCTGCTGTAATCCCTCTTTCCCTTAGGTACTCTTTGCTTTGCATTCATGCTTTTCCTGCTCTTGGCATGGAGCTGGTAGGACTGTGGTTTTCGGTGAGGGACCACGTGGCTTTGGGAAGCTTTGCAGGCAGCCTGCAGCCCCTCCAGCTATATCCCATGGCAAAACCTCTGATCGTACCCCATCGCCTGCCCTCAGCCCGTGTGGCCGAGCTCTGGGTGCCACCACAGGGTTGTGGCAGCCATGGTGACATGCGCTGCAAAGGCAGTGTCACAGCTATCAGTGCAGGTCAGCTGCCGGGATTTGTCGCTGTTCTGGGCATTGATTTAGATTAAGTATCTTCTTGTTTTTTGCTTTATTATACTGATATAATTAAAGTTCCAATATTCTCTGGCTCACGGCAATGCAGGGCCTAGGACGTGAGCCTTTCTTGTATTAATCTTTATAAGTGGGTTGTACTGAATGGCAGCTCAGCTCACCCCTTGCCCTCAGTGTGTTATGAGTGCGGAAACAGCATCTTGGCCTCGTGCTGCCTGCCGACATCTCCCCGAGCTCTGCGTGCCCCCAGAATGCTGTGTCAGACCCCTAGAAATACTCAGCTGCAGCACAGTGGCCACGGGGGGGTCATGGGCACATTCCTGTGTGGGGCAGCTGCTGCCTGCCCAGGCTGCATTGCTGGCATTTTTCTGCTGGGATGCGGCAGGAATGCATCTCCAAATCCCCCTTCCCGCTGCCCATGTCCTTGCAGTTCAGTCCTCTTTGCCACTGCTGCCTGGCAGTGCTGAGCCATCCCAGCAGTGATCTGCTTGGTGCTCATCCTCACCTCGCTGGATGCAGAGCTTTGGTGACGTGAAACAGTGTTCAGCACCACATCCTCACCTCGTCCCTGAACACTTGTCCCTGCTGTTGTCCCCAGCCAGCACCCCCTATCCAAAAGCACTGTCCCCATTGACTGTGCCACCCCTGAGGACAGCTGATGCTGCAACCTCACAGCTGCTGCTAGTCCTGCATTTTCGAGGTGATTGAGCAGGAATGGAGGGGGGAGAGGAGTGTTTCCCCTAGAGCAGCTGATGCAGGAACCTCATTTTGGAAACTAGAGAAGGGCTTGTGGGCGGCAGCTGCCATGATGCTGCTGCTCCCTGGGATGGAGGGTGGGGGGTAGGCATGTGGGGGTGCTGGGTCCCGGCTGCCTTGGGGTGAGCACAGGCCACATGCACAGGGCTGGACATAGGATCCTCTGCTTCCTGCCCTGAGCTGGGCTGCATGGTGTTGGGTGATGCTCCCCAGCAGCTGTCACCTTCGCCCCAGGTTGGCTGGGGCCGAGCAGGTCCTGTCTGGCCTTGGGGAGGTGTTTTGCATGACGCTGAGGTTCCTGCAGCATGGGGACCCCTGGGACCCCCCCATGTGTTGTCACCCTCCACTCGCAGCCCTGGGCTCTGCAGAGCTGTGGCACAGGGCTGTCCCTGTGGGTTTACCACTCGCCACATCCCCGGTGAGTACTGGGGAGGAAGGGGGGGAGGCTTTGAAACGCGCTCCTGTAAATAAGCCCTCCTTTCTCCTTGCCTGTCAGCGCTGTGCGAGCCCCGTGGAACTGGAAAGGGTCCCCGTGAAAAGGCTGCGGAGTGTGTTTGAGGCAGATAAGTCCCTGCCTTTGAAGTGTGGCAGGCGGGCGAAAGCGCCCTCCTCTAGTCGCTCCTGCCAGCCGCTGAGCATTAATCACAGCCGCGCGCAGATAAGAGCACAAAGCGTCGCCGAGCACTTCTCGTGCCAAGAGGAGGGGGCTGCCGGCAGCGGGCAGGGGGTGGGAGAGCCAGGTGTCCCCCTGCAGGGATGTGGGCGACTCCAGCTCCTCTCTTGGTCACTGTCTCTGTGCTGCGGTGCCGTGCAGCTGTGCCGTGCAGTCTGCCCGGGCTGCTGCTGCTGCTTGTTAAATCCAAAGGCAGCCATGGTATGTTGGCAGCCGCTTTCCTCACCGGCTGTGCTCGCTCCCCACCCGCCGTGCCTGTGCCGGGGCTGAGCTGTACAGCGCCGTGCTGCGCTGGGCCTGGTTGCGCATGGATGCTGTTGGGTCCTCTCATCTCTGCCTGCGAGGGGTAACGGCCTCTGGTTGACCCAGGAGAGGTTCAGGTTGTCTATCAGGAAAAATACTTCTCAGAAAGAGCGGTGATGCACTGCCCAGGGAGAAGTGGAGTCATGACGTCCCTGGAGGTGTTCCAGAACTGTGGAGATGTGACACTAAGGGATGTGGTTATGGGCATGGTGGGGGTGGGTTGGCATTGGTGATCTTAGAGGTCTTTCCAACCTTAATGATTCTCTGGTCTCACCATCTGCCTTGCCAAGCTGTGGGGCTGGGTAGCTTCTCAGCCCCGAGCTGTGCACGTTGCCATTGCAGGTTCCTTGCAGTCATGTAGGTCAAGGGATGAGATACATGGGCTGGGAGGAAGGTGGTCTAGTTTTTGGGTGGTCCTGTGTGGAGCCAGGAGTGGACTCAGTGATCCTTGTTGGTCCCTTCCAACTAGGGATATTCTATGAAGAAGAGTGCCTGGGAGCAGGTGAGAAAGCAAAGGGCATTTAAGCAAAATAAGTTTTGCCTCTGATGAGTGTTTTTTCTTATCCACAACTGAATTTCCAGTTGTGTGCACGAACCAGCAACTTAATTTCTGTGGTGTCTTCCACCCGTGGGTGCCTTGCTCCATTCATCTATCATCAACCTCCCTGCCTGGAGCCCACACCGAGGGGGCATGACTCACCCAGAGCTCAGGGATATGGCAATGGTTGGGATGGTGCCAACTTGTAGAAGCACCCCAGTGCCTCAGTGGGGCTGGAGAGAGGCAGTAGCATCCTCCATTTCATTGCAGCCCTGCGGCTCCTTCCAACCCCGTAGGAAGCAAAGCTCGAGTCTGAAGCAGTCGGCTCTGCTGCGCAGAGACAGGTAGAGCAAGGGCAGGAATCCAGAGCGAGAAATTAGTGTGAGTAATTATTAGTATTGGGTAATTATATCAGCGTCAGGATGAGGAGAAAGGTTAATAGATTTTTTTTTTAATTTTTTTTTTTTGGTAAATGTCTTTTCCCCTGGGTGGAAGAGAAGCAGGGTGGGCAGGAAGGCACGTGCTTCCGAGGGGGCTGCTCTGATTAAAGCACATCCTCTCCCCCTGCCCCAGCCACCGCCGGCCCTGCAGGTGGGCACGGGCTGGGAGCGGCCCCATGCCGGTAAGCAATGCTGCTCATCTCATCCGCTGGCTTTGGGAAAACCACTGTCCTAAGGCCCAAGCAGCCCATCCACGTCTTCAAACCTCGTGTTGCTGCCCCTCAGACCTGCAATTAGAACATCCTTAGCAGTGGGAGCAGTGCGCACCGCAGACCCCACACTCCGTGTGCCGCCGCCTCTTTGCTTACAGTGATTATTTTTAGGTCCTTCCTGGAGCCTCAAATTAACTGGAAGTGCTTCACGTCTGTTGGTTTTTTTTGCCTTTTTTTTTTTTTTTTTTGATACATCTCTTTCTCTTTCCCAGCACTGTGCAGTGCAATAATGTAATGGGGAAATTACCCCGCTAGTTAAAAATTACTGCCAGTGCGACATCCACCCGTAGATCTATTTTAGAACCAGGGTAAAACTGTATCGATTCCTCTGCGCCGCAGCTACGGCCCATAAAAGGGCTGGAAAGGTGCATTTGTCACGTTGCCATAGCGAGGGATGGATGCTGCTGCTGGGATCAGTACAAAACCCTCCTCTGGGGGGGACCTCGGGTGATGCTGGGTGCTTTGTGTGGGGTGTGCCCTGTACAGGTGCTGGGGGTTTGAGCTCTGATGTTGGAGTGGGATGAATGTGGTCTTGAAGCTGGACAAGAGGATACCCCCAGAAGGGGCGGGTGGAGGCTTTGGGCATCTCTTGGGTTCTCAGCATGCGGTGGTACGTGGCACAGTGGTGATAGGGAAAATGGTGTGGGTGGGTCTGGCAAACCATGCTGAAGGATGGGTGACCTGTTCTGGGTTATCGTAGAGGGAATGTCCCTCAGTAATGGGAAAATGGGTGTAGAGGTGTGCAGCAGGGGAGAGAAGCAGAGAAGGGGTGTTTTTGGCTGTGCCGTGGCTCCAGCAAGCTGTATCTGCCCCAGTAAGGCCAGTCCTGAGGTCCCTCCATGCACTGCTGCTCCCCGGCTGCTCAGGGGTCTCTTTTTTTTAATTAAATACATTTGTTTTGTAAAATGGCCTAAAAATAATCCGGGACTGGTGCATGCAGGAGGCTGGCGGTGAATCAAAGGCGTCGCTCTAATTAAACGGGCCCCGGTTTGTTTGTGAGCCGCATACATTTCCATGCTAATCAGCTGCACACCAGGATCCGGCTTTCCCGGCTCCTGATTGGGAACGTTGCAAATGAGGAGGGGGACTGTGGAGACACAGGGCAGTGCTTGGAATGAGATGTGGGTTTTTTTTCGGCACCAGCCCGTCCACTTGGGTTGGTGTTAGCAGGGTGTGTACTTCTCACCTGTGGCGTGTGTGTTGCTGCTGCTGCTGGGGGAATGCTGAGGTGTTGATAGGGTCTGGGCTGCTTTGCCGTGCTGCAGTGGCTACGGTTTGTCCCCTCCAGTGAGGGATGGGGGGGCAGCATCCCAATAATGGGGCACTTTCCCCACCCAGGCAGAGGTGAAGGGTGCATGGGTCTGTGTTCACTCCTTGCTCTCTCCTGCAGATCCTGGTGGACTTGCCGGCTGACAGGAAGCACCAAGCGCTGCAGTATGAGAACGTGGTGGCCCACGAGGGCAGCTCCATCCTGCGAGACCTGGTTCTGAGCCCTGACCGCCAGCACCTCTACGCCATGACTGAGAAACAGGTAAGAGGTGGGGGCTGCAGCCCCCAAAGCCACACCATTGCCACATGCTGTGTCACTTGTCTTCATTCCCCCCTCTTTGTTCCCTGCTGAGCTGTGCTGGTGGCATCCCCCAGATGCACTTCTGTCTTTGTTGCCTTTGCCCTGATGTCCAGTCTGCACTTTCCCTCTTCATCCTTTGGTGTCTCACTGGGAACAACCCCCTGCCTGAAAGTCACTTGCCTGCTGATCCTAATGGCTGGGAAGGGCAGATGAGATGCTCTCCAGGCTCTGGCCCCAGCTGCCACCAGAGCCGCCCAGCCACCTCCATCCCGCCTCAGTCGTACCACCTGGGAACACTCATCTCCTCCCTACTCCCCCTTGTACAAAAACACCACCTCAGGGCACGTCTCCCAGACATGGCCCTTCTGTTCCTCTCCTCCCCATGGTCCCTGCCCCGGGCATTAATTGTTAGTAGCAGCTGCTTGAAATCCCTGTGCCCCAGGGAGCAAGGGCTGCTGTGAGAGCTGGCATCCCTGCTGCGGGGCTGTGAACCTCCACCCTGCCCTCGGGCTCTGCAGGTGGGCAGGAGCTCCTTGCTCTGAGCAGCCTGTTCTCTCTGGGATAGCTGCTTTTGCACCCTGGGGCAAGGGGAGCCATTGGCTGGAGCTGGTACAGCTGATGTGTCCCCAAACCTCAGTGTGTGCACCTCTGTGCCTACTGCTGCCATCCCCAGATCAGAGCTGTCCAAAGGTACAAATTTAACCCAGGCATGGGCATGCAGCTGTCATCCTGAAAGCGTGGTTGGTGCTCACGATAAGAAGTTTTAGTTGGCTGTGAGGGAGTTTGCATGCTCCTGGGCTTGCTGGAGAGCCTGCTGCTACAAGTTAATCCATCAAAGGGCTGCCAGCACGGGTGAGGTCCCCGCTGCGTCAGGGCTTTGTGCTGAGCAGCAGTGGCACTTTTTGGAGCTGTCGGGCTCCTGTGTGGTCACAGCCTCGTGGCCTGGCCCTGTCTCCTCCCTATACCCAGCCTGGGTGGCAGAGGAGGAGAGAGCCCAGCCTAGCGGTAGCAACTCTGTGCTCCTCCCCAGTGAGAAGGGGGACAAGGTGCTATTTTTTCCCTGAAAACCAATTCCATGCTGATATCTCAGCCCCAGCTCCTCCTCAACTTCTCTCTGGGAAGCTTTGATGCAGGCAGAGCCAGGGTTCTCAGCCAGGGTTATCTCAGGAATGTCTCAGGAGTTTGGAGTTGTGCTGGGCTCTGCCTGATGGGGAGAGGTGTGCATGGGTGGGAGTGCTGCACAACTCCTGGCCGCTGGCCCGGGGCTTTGGAAGGGGGGAGGATGCTGGAGCAGGGTCTTGCATTTGTCTAGACAGCCCCACGGGGACGGCAGAGCCTTTTCCCCCTTCTTCCCAGTTCCTGTCTCTGGTTTCTGGTCTGCTGCAGGAAACCTGAGGCTTTCCAGGTGAGGCAGAAATTGGATTTGGGCTGCAAAATTCAAAACAAGGGCAGTGCCACACCACAACTTGCAGAGGAAGTCTCCCAGTGCTGTGCCCATTGCTCTCCCCACCCTCTGCCTCCTCACTGCAGAGCATCGCAGCTTTCCCTCCCTTTGACAGGAGCTCCTCGGATTGAGGCTGTGTTTCTGGGTCCTGGTGAGGAGGAGAGACTGGGAAAGCAGAGGAGGGGAGGAGCTTCCCAAGCCCCCATTCTGTCCCCCCCACTTCTCCTCCCCACTCCTTAATAAAAGCTTCTCTCGTCCCTACTGCAGCTTGGTGTTATCAGAGTGCTGGTGGAAAGTAATTAAATGAACAGTTGTAACAGAGCTCGAAGGGCTCGGAGAACGAGGGGATTTTAATCAAATCTGGAGGAGCAATTAATAAAGGAGTGGTAACCCTTTCGGAGCGGGACTACCAGCTGCAGGGGTGTGTGGGAGGTACTGGAAGCTGTTGTCAGGGCTGAGCTATTCCCCAAACTCTGCAAAGATGAAGGTTTCCCCATCCTGGCCTTGCTGGGCTGGCCAGGAGATGGTGGTGGTTGTTCTTTTAGAGTTCCCAGACTCAGAAGTGTGATGTCCAAGGCATTTCCCAATGCACCATGGGGTGGTGGATCCGCAGCCCTTGGGCAGCTGTGCACTTGGGCACCCCTTCACTGCCTTTTCCCACAGGTGACGCGGGTGCCGGTAGAGAGCTGTGAGCAATATGAGAGCTGTGAGCTGTGCCTGGGCTCCCGGGACCCCCACTGTGGCTGGTGTGTCCTCCACAACGTGTAAGTACCAGGGCTGGCGCTGTGGTCATGGGGTTCTGCTGTGTCCTTCCCACTGCTGTCCTCACACCCAGCTGTGGGGAATGGAGCCTTCTGAGGTGTTTCTTAGAACTGTGCCAGCCTCTCCTGTTTCAGTTCTGGTGAGGCTATGTCTTGAATACTGTGTTCAGCTGTAGGACCTTCACTGCAAGACATTGAGGTGCTGCAGAGTGTTCAGAGAAGGGCAACAAAGTTGTGAAGGGTCTTATGAGAAGCAGCTGAGGGAACTGGTATTGTTCAGTCTGGAGCAGAAGAGGCTCAGACGAGACCTCATTGCTCTCTACAACTGCCTGAAGGGAGGCTGTGGTGAGATGGGGGTTGGCCTCTTCTCCCAGGTAACAGCAATAAGATGATAGGATAAGTTGTGCCCAGTGAGGTTCAGGTTGGATATTAGGAAACATTTCTTTTCAGGAGAGGTGAGGCACTGGCACAGGCTGCCCAGGGAGGTGGTAGGGTCACCATCTGAAGGTGTTCAAGAACTGTGGAGATGTGGCAGTGAAGGATGTGGTCAGTGGGCATGGTGGGGATGGATTGATAGCTGTACTAGATGGTCTTAAAGGTCTTTTCCAACCTTAATGATTCTGTGATTTTATGACAGGACTGTAAGACGTGTGCATTGTTCACTTTCTCTCTCCACTTTGCCTAGCATTTAATTAAAACACTTCCCATAATGAAATAATGTTGTTGCAGAAAGCGTGGAGAGCAGCGGGGAGGGAGTCGTCTGCTCTGTACAGGAGGTGATGGAGCATTGCAGGCTGCTCTGTAGGGGTTGGGGAGATGTGCGTGTTTGACAGGGATGCTGCAACAGAAGAGGAGAGGGATGTGAGCATGGCTGCACTGTAGCAGAGGTGCTGGCACAAAGGGAAAGCGGGGCTTCTATTCTGACCTCAGGCACCTGAGGCCCATTGCTGGGCACCTCATCCCCCCACTGGGTATTTCTCAGCTTCTCCTCCTCACCGTGGTGGTTTCATCTCCCCCAGATGCTCACGCAAGGACCGCTGCGAACGGGCAGATGAACCCCAGCGTTTTGCCTCCGAGCTGCGGCAGTGCGTGCAGCTCACCGTCCAGCCCAGGAACATCTCAGTCACCATGTCCGAGGTCCCGGTAAGTCCTCACGGCTGGGAAGGCAGCGATTAAGTTAAATAACGAGTGTACAACCGATAGGGAGAAACGAGAAGAGAGATCTGATACAAATAAAATGTAGGGGATTGATGAGGGCTGGCCTGTTGCTGGATGCAGATAATAAAACTGTTGATTACTATTCAGAAAAGACGTAACCGAGCAATAAATGTTTCTCCACAGTATAAATAACAACATCAGATTTGCCATTTGTAGGCCAGAGATCCATCTAGCTCAATATCCTGTCTGACAGCGGCCAGTAGTAGATATTTTGGGATGCGACTTAGATGTGCAGCTCACTGCTCTGTCTGTGCAGACAGAAAGGATGATGTACTTCCATGAAGTATTTTCCAGGCCATTAGCACTGTAAAGAGAATGCAAAACAGCGTATACTAGCAATAAACTTTTGCAAGCTGCCAGGTCTGGATGTCTGGCACTCAGGAGTCCTGAAGGAGTTGGCCTAAGAGTTCCTTGGCTTGCAGATGGGGCTTTGTAATAAAGAAGTGGATGTTGAGAAAAGTCCAGCAAGCAGAAAAGGCTCTTGTTGGAAGGGCACGTGGGATGACCCAAGTGGCTCAAGATTGCTTGGTTTGACATCAAGCTGAGAAAAACCAGTGGAAAAAAATGAGGCAGGATACAACTGATGAAGAATCAAGGATGGGAATATAATTAATGCTAGTCAATGTAGTTTTGTGTCAAACAAACCACATTTTGTTCTTTGATGAAATTATGACTTGAATTAGAAGAGGGACTGCAGGGATGTGATGTCTCTAGACTTCTACAAGGCATTTGACTCGGTACAACACAACATTCTGATTAAAAATTAGCATTATACAATATTGATAAAGCATGTGTTAAGTGGATTAAGAACTGGCTCCGTGACAGATCTCAAAAAGTCATTGTCAGAGGGGAATTGTCACTGAATGGAAACATTTTGAAAGTGCTTCTGCAGGGATTGGAGTGCAGCTTTGGCTTTTCATCGGTAATGTGGAAACAAATGCGGAATTGCTGCTGATGAGATCTGCAGAGGATGCTGAGACCAACGGGGTGGCGTGTTATGGGGTGCTGGGGAGGAGATTCCCATGGGGTTTGTGCTAGCTCAGCAGGGAAAGTGGATTTGATACTGCCAGGTCCTGAGCTGAACTTTGAGGAGTAAGGCTGGCTTTTGAGAGATGTCCTGGGAAGTGGTGATGTTGGAAAGGATCCCGGTGTGCTGATCCCAGGAAGGGCTGCTGGTGCTCCCTGGGCATTGCTGGAAGGCATTAGTTGCTCTCTCTGGGGCTATTTCTCTGCCTGCTGACTGCCTGTATCGCGGGGTCTGCTGTGATCAGTGCTGGGATGCAGCACTCGGGCCGGAGACAGCTGCTTAAAGGAGGCTGAGCACCTTCAATAAACAGCATGTAAATGAGTTGGGGCTGAAGAAAATGCCTTCCAGTGAGAGACTTCCCGAGCTCAATCTGCTTAGCTTATCAAAAAGGAGATTAAGAGGTGACTTGATTACAGAGTATAAGTGCCTTTACGAGGAGCAAATATCAGGGACTAAAGGGCTTTTTAATCTATCAAGGAAAGGCATAACAAGAACTAATGGCTGGAAGCTGAGAAAAATTCAAATTAGAAATAAGGCAAGCGTTTTGTAAAGTGAGAACTGCTGACCCCTGCAATGAATTTGCAGAGGAAGAGGTGAATTCCTTCCCTCTTGATGTCTGCAGAAGTAGATGCTTTTCTGTAAAGCATTCTTTAGCCAAACACTGGGCTTGGTCTCTGCAGAGAGGTGAGACATAATGGTTTGTGGTGCAGCAGAGGGCAGAGGATGTCGGGCTGCGATGCATTCAGGATTCTAAGCCATTTGCGTCTGCGCTCCTGGCTTGAGCACTGGGGTCCTGCATGGGGACCGTGCGTGTGGATGGGGGGGGGGATGCACCCCTGGTTTTCCTGTTGGCTGTTTGCTCACAGCGGACACAAAGAAGTCATTTTGTTAGCTTCCTAAGGCCATGCTCCATGTTCTCTCCCCCAGCTGGTCCTGCAGGCCTGGAACGTCCCCGACCTCTCAGCAGGAGTCAACTGCTCCTTTGAAGACTTCACTGAGTCCGAGAGCCGCATTGAAGATGGGAAGATCTACTGCAGCTCTCCCTCTGCCAGGGACGTCATCCCCATCACCAGGGGCCGTGGTGAGCTTGTGTCCCTTGTCTTAGCTTTGCCCCATAGCCAGACGCTGAGGAGAACAGTCCCGTGACAGTGATCCCCAGCCCAAGCAGGGGTGGAAATGGGTTCTTGGGGTGGTGAGTAAAAGGACATTGCTGCTTCTCCAGGAGTGGTGCTTGCCTTTGATGTCCTTGCTCTTTTCCAAGCCATGGTGCAGCTACATGCTGACACTGTAATGTTCAGTGCAGCAGTCCTGCAAAGCCTGGGCGTGCTGGCCTCATTCCAAACCTGTGGACCTTTTCTGTAGATGTCTATGGACTCTTGGGCACTGCTGACCATGGAACTGTTAAACTCTTCTCCAGTGCCACTCTCGTACCCCTGGGCAGGCACCTGTCCCCATGCTGTAGTTAGCCAAAGGGGCTTGATGCTGCTCCTGGGCCCTGCTGGCCCACTCAGTGGCTGGGTGGATATGGATGGGCACTTTCCTTTTATTTCTGGATTTGGGATTTTGTTAGTTAACAAGAGTGGATATTGTTGTCCAGATTCTTCCAACCCATCACAAGCTGTGGGCTGAACACGTGCCCCGGTGTTCATTTCACTGTGTTATTTCTGATGCATTTCTCTGCCTTGTTCTCTCTCAGGAGATAAGCGGGTGGTGAAACTCTACCTGAAATCTAAGGAGACTGGGAAGAAGTTTGCCTCTGTGGATTTTGTTTTCTATAACTGCAGTGTCCATCAATCGTAAGTGGCCTGGGCTTCGTGAGTGTGTTCTGGGAGCAGATGGGCTGGGCAGTGTGAGACTTGATCAGAGAGATCTCCATTTGTGGGTGCTGAAGAAGAAAGGAAGGTTGAGCACAGTGGTGTTAGCAGTGAGAACCCTCTTTTTGTAATCTGGGGCAGTGACCAGAGAGCCCACAGTTGGTGTGGATGTGTGAGAACATGCAGTACCAGGGCAGAACCTCACTTAAGAGCAGGGCTTTCAGTTGGAAAAAGCTTTGGTAGAAAAAGCAAATTTACTGCATTGCAGACTGGAGCAGTCCATGTGACTGAAAATGCCAAGCATCTTGTTATTCCTGGAAACAGTTAATAGGAGCGAGTTGGCTAGGCAAAAGGAGAGCCTGTGTTTTCCCGTGACGGTACCTGCTTCCCAGGCTTGCTGGAGGGAGGGCTGGAAAGTTACAGCAGCACCGAATGGAACATGCTGCATGTCGTGGGGCAGTTACCCAAGAATTTCTTCAGTGGAAGTAATCGTGAATTTGCTTTCTTGTCAGGCTGCCTTGAAATCTACTCTAAGCGTGGGTCTTTAGGCAGTTTGAGATATGCATGTGATAAAATAGAGGAGGTGGGGATTATTGATGTGCTGTCTAAGCGCAGTGTACAAGTCTACCAGGCAGCTGCTGATGAGGTGCTGAGGACACTGTGCTCGAACTGCGGGGAGAGCGTCGGGGAAGATGCTGGGGTGTGTTTGGGCAGAGAATTTGGAGCTGGAGAATGCGAGCAATTTCGTTCTGCTGCCAGAAGCCTCCCACGGATGGCGGTGCTCCGACTGATCAGTAATTACAGATAAGCAAATGTGGAGTGATCTCTTTGGGGCAGCTTTTTTTGTGAAGGATCTAGCCTGGCTTAGGGGATTCTGCTGCTGATGGCTCTTTCAAAACGTGCTCAGCAAGCAGGCTGCATTTTGCTTTTTGATCAGGGAAAAGCAGGTGAGCTGCAGGCACCCTGTTGTGCCGGCTGCTCCAAAGGGAATGAGTCAGAGGAGAGCCCAAAGGATCTCTGCTTGTGCTCCTGCTGAGGAGCAGCATGCTGCTGAAAAGCTCAGGGTGTGGAGGCAGAGAGCAAAACAGAGCCAGGGCCAAGGAGGAGCGGACCCTTCAAACCTCCTGCATCACAGCCCTGGGTGCAGGGAGAGGGGCTGTGCTTGGGGAGTGCTGCGGCAGCGAGCGGGCAGCCTGCGGACTTGACTTTCTCCCTCACCTTGACTCACGAGATGAGCTTTGTCTCCCTTCACGTCTTGTGGTTTCAATAACATTAGCTCAGCTTTGGCTCAGGATGGCTGCATGTCATTATTTTGCAAATCAAAAAGCAGATGTGACTTTTATTTTTCTAAATGAAAGCAACAAGACTTTTGAGTAGGAAGGGGATCAGATTGGTCCAATTGGGGCCACAACATTTTGGTCCAGTGGGAAGAGCTGGTAAGGGAATTGGCATTTCATTTTATGTGCCTTATATAGCAGCAAAAGAATCCCCCCCTTCCCCAACAAACCTACAACAAAGAGCCCTGACTGATCTATTACTGCGTTGATGTTTAATTTTGGGTGCATTATTTAAAAAGGCTAATTATGGATGCATTAATATTTATGGGCTTCGGTTGGAGCTGATAGAATAGTCCGTGTTCTAGGCTGGTGAACATTATTATTATTTTCTTTACATCAAGAATTTTAGGGTTTGGAGGCAATTTTAACTGTGTGACCTGCAGTCAGATCATAACCAAAGAACATGACAATATCCAGGGTGATGCAATACTTTTAAATACCATTTGCAGACAGGCGTCTTTAATGGATCTCTCTGGAGTTAATAGCCTTTCGGATCCAGGTTTCATATTTTGTGGAGGAAAATCTATAAGTCAGCTTGATATATTCTGCATTGGGAACAGTATGCTTTTCCATGAGGCTAATGTTGGTTTTTTTTCTGTGAAGTTCTCTGATCGCCGTGCATTATGTTTTCCTTTTTTTTTTTTCTTTTTATTTGGGTGGCTTTTGTTGTATTGGGAGCCAGAGACCTGAGTGTTGAATCATTTCTCAGCTACAGAAAAAGTGTTTGGACTAGTAGAGGCCCTGGGCTGCCTTCCAGGGACAGCCCTTTGTGTCACCTACTGTGAGGGGGCTGTCCCCCAGCACCCTGCGGCATCGCCCACCCTGGTCCCATTCCTCAGGCCAGCCAACAACAGCAGTAGATGTGGGCTGCACTCAGTGCACCTTGCCCTTTTGCAAGCTTGGTTTACTTTTTGTTTCACTTCAGAAGAAGGAACTGAGCAGAAAGCCCTGACTGTTTGTTCCAAGCTCCTTCCCGTAATGTTTCAGTCCTGCAGGCTTTCGTTGGTTGCCCCTTCTTGCTCTGATTTGCCTTATCTAAAGTGCTAGGTACAGACTAAGATTCTCAGGATAGCTGATTGGCATGCACGATCGATGTACCTTCTAGGGATGTGTGGTTTCCAGAGGGCGTGCAGGTTCTGTGCCTGATTACAGGACACTTGAAGGTGGATGCTGGCATCCCTTGAAAATTTTGTCACCAGCTTCTTTAGCAAGGAGGTGTGATTTTCACACTTGATGATATTTGAGAAGTCACAACAGTAAGGTGAAGCCCCTGGTGCCTGGAAAAAAGGCAGTGTTGCACCCATTTGTCAGAAGGGTAGAAAGGACAACTCAGGGAACTACCAGCCTGCCAGCCTCACCTCTGTGCTGGGGAAGATCCTACAGCAGATCCTCCTGGAAGCTATGCTAAGACACATGGAAGAGAAGGAGCATGGTTTCTCCAAGGGCAGATTCTGCCTGACCAACCTGGCGGCCTTCTGTGACGGTGTAACTGCACCAGTGGACAAGGGAAGAGCCATCGATGTCATCTATCCAAACTTCAGTAAGGCTTTTGTGACACGGTCCACCATAACATTCTTCTCTCCAAATTGGATTTGATGGATGGACTGTTCAGTGGATGAGGAACTGGTGGTATGCTCGTACCCAGAGAGTGGTGGTCAGTGTCCGCATGCAGATCTGTGACAAGTTACATCCCTCGGGTCAGTACTGGGACCAGTGTCAATGATACCGAGGGATTTAGTGCACCCTCAGCAAGTTTGCGATGTATCATGGTAGATGTGCCTAAGGGATGGGATGCCATTCAGAGAGACTTAGGCTGAACAATGGGATCAGGGGAACCTCGTGAGGTTCAACAAAGCCAAGTGCAAGGTGTTGCACCTGGGTTGTGGCTACTGCTGCTATCAGAACAAACTGCAGGATGTAAGGAAGGAGCACAGCCCTGCCAAAAAGGACCTAGGGGTACTCATGGGTGACAGCTGGTCATGAGCCAGCACTGTGCCCTTACAGCCCAGAAAGCCAACTGTATTCTGGGCTGCGTTCCAAAGCAGGGTGGCCAGAAGGTCAGGAAAGTGATCCTGTCCCTCTGCTCTGTGCTGTGAGACCTCACCTGGAGTGCTGCATCCAGATGTGGAATCTTCGGTATAGGAGAGATGTGGACCTGCTGAAGTGCATCCAGGGGAGGGCCACAAAAGTGCTCCATGGGATGGAACACCTCACATCCTGTGAGAACAGGGGCTGTGCAGCCTGGAGGAGAGAAGGCTTTGGGGAGACCTGAGGACTGCCTTTCAGTATCTAGAGAGGGGCTGTAAGAAAGAAGGGGACAGGCTCTTTAGCAGGGTCTGTTGTGACTGTAAATAGAGTAGGAACATGGAAAAGGGTGTGCAGGGGATCCCTGTGCTGTGAAGCAGCCCTGGGCTGGAAGGCACAGCTGCACCAGAGCTGCTCCAGTAAATTCGCACCGCTTTGCAAAAACACCTTGCAGCAGAGCCTTGCTTCCAGCTTTGCAGGATTAGAAGGGTGAGTAGGTAGGCAGAGCTTGCTGTGATTGAAAAATGATCAGGGTTTGTTTGTGGTGAAAACAAATCACTTCCCGGTGAGAGTGGAGAGGATGAGCCTTGTGCCTGGCTTATGCTGCAGCCTGTAGAAAGACAAGGATGCTGGCAGGGGAGTTTCACTATATGACCTTTAAAGGTCCCTTTCAACTCAAACGATTCTGTGATCCTATATGTGTGGTTCAGGGGTATTGGCTGGGCAGGGTTGGGAGCTCCTGACTTTGTTAGCAAGGGTCTGTTTGCTAAGGACATGAAGCAGAGCTGGGCCCAGATGCCATGGATTGCTCTCATAGACTCACCTCATGGGTGTGTTCCCTATGGAACTGATGGGGCACTGATCAGGCAAACATGTTTGAAGACCTTTGGGTGCTTTGATAGTCTGATGAATCTGCCTTTGTCCAGAGAGCTGTGTGCAGATGCTGAGGTCATCTTTCTAAGCATTACTCTTCCACTTCAAAGCATTCCCTGGGAAATGAGTTCCCTTTAAGATAAAGATGTGATATTGGACTCTACGGGTGAGGGGGAAATCCCTCTGCGATGCTCAAAGAGAGGGGAATTCCTTGGGATGTGGAGCTGGGGCCAGAGGGACACTCCTTGCCCAGCCCTCTGCCTGCAGAAACCAGCTGCTTCCAGGGATAACCAAGAGGTATTTGTTCCTTCTGCATCCATGTTTGCTGTCTGGATTTCCTTTCTGGAAACCAGGGGCCATGATATCGAGAGCCAGGCAGACTGGGAACTGGTGCCTGTGCTGTGCTTGCATTCTGTGTGCTTATGCTGATGGCACCGACCTCGTGGCCGTGCACTGCTGCAGCTGTGACCCCCGAGTTGCTGAACATCCTGAGGGTGCCATAAGAGCTCCAGCAATGGTCTGATTGTGCTGAGCAGCCCCAGCTCCTCCTGTGGGCCGGCTGGAAGCTGCCTGCTTACACAGCTTCTGCTCTGCAACCCAGAGCTGCATTTCCAGATGCTTACAGATGCTTCTCAAAGGCACGGCCAGATGGCTGCAAGCAGTTACGGAAGTGTATATTTGTGTTTTACCACCTCTGAGCTGCAAGGCAGTCACAGATCTGGGTGTAGGATGGCACCATCCTCTGCTTTGGATCACCTTTGTTGGGTCACATTTGCACCTGTGCCCTTAGACTGGCACAAAAGGAAGGGCAGAAATTTGATGTCCAAAGATGTGCTGTCCCTCTGCTGCTCTTCGTGGGGAAGGATTTTTGCAAGCAGGCAGCAAGCCCAGACTTGTCCTGGGATGGGGAATCTGCAGTGTGATCTGGAATTCCTGGAGAGGCTGCACAAGGGCGTCAGCACAGCCGAGGCCATGACCCACTTTCCTGCCCTCCTCTCTGCCTTCAGTTCTGCCTGGCGCCTGCATGGACTCAGAGGAGCACTGAGAAGTGAGCTGAGGCTCGGTGTCTGTGCCGCATCCTCAGCATCAGCGCTCTGCCTTGCTTCGAGGAAGGGGGGCTTCACATGCAGGAGAAACTCCTCCTAATTATCAGGAGTGATGAAAGCCTCTTAGGCAAAAAGTGATGAGGGAAAAGTGCCTGACCGTGGGAAGGAGAGAGACAGCACAGATGGCATCGTGCTGCCAAGCAACCTGCTCCTGTGCGGGGAACAGACAGCAGTGACAAATGGACGTGCTGGGGATGCAACCCGGGCCCCTCCGTGCAGTGCGACCTTGGGCAGCCGTGGGCACGGAGCAATGCCTGTCCCACAGCAGCACACCCCAGCCTCATCCCAGCTAGCTGCTCACCCTGTGGCCTCTGTTTAGAAGGGGTCTTGGGCTTCAGTTGCTGCTCAGCTCCATTCCTGTAGGACTGCTGGGTTAGGGTTAGCAGAGAGCTGGGAGTCATAGCGAGGTGCCCAGGGTGACATAGAGTAGAACAGAATCAAAGAATGAATGGTTTGGGGTGGAAGGGACCTTGAACACCATCCAGTTTCAGCCCCAGCGGTGGGCATGGACATCTCCCACTGGACCGGGGTGGGCTGGAGCTGGGGTTTAGCCATGCCCCTGGCACCAGGTGCTTTGCAGAAGTTTTGGCTGATGGGTTGTGCTTTGGTGCAGGCTGTACATACAGCAAAGATGCTGTGTGGTGAGATGTGTGAGGTGAACTTACTGATGGTGGCTCTTGATGTCCTTAGGGTGAATGGAAAGCTGAGGTAGGGTGTGAGAATTGTCTGCAAGGATGTGGGCTTTGAAGGAACGAGCTTGGAGGAGGAGGTCCTGCATGGTGTGTCCTCACAGGATGCCATGGCTGTAGGAGAGTGCATGTCCATTTACAAGTGAGGGGAGCAGGGCACCAGGTGGGGTGCACTAAGGTCAAAGGAGAACCTTGGGTGAAACAACCAGGCGTGATGTGCTCTTGCCCTGGCAGATCAGGGCTGGGCCAGGCTCTTTACCCAGGATCTGTGGGGTGCCTCACACAGAACAGACCCTGTGTCTAGAAACCCCCCCTGCCCCTGCTACCCTCCTCCTCTTCTGAATGGCCCCTCCATGCCTGCTGTGCTTCCACCAGGGTTAACCCCTGCATTCCCTGCCTCGCTGCCTCCACTCCTGCATTTCCCTGCCCACCGGCCATGGGGGATGAGGGCAGGAGCAATCCCTGTGCTTTATTTGTGCTCCCACCTTGTGCACCCCCATCCATCAAAGCAGCCAGAGCTGGGAGGCCACGGCTGTGCTTTTAAGTCGAATCTCTGCAGCTGAAATAAAAAATCGCATATATTTGCATAAGGAGCATCTCAATTAGCATATTTGTGGGTAAAGCTAAAAGGGCTGTTCATTTGGAAGTGAAAATGTGAGCGAAACATGGAAATGACTTCCAGCCCCCTTTGCAAGCAGCTTAATTAAATGTTTCCTTAGCGTGTGCATGTGGATTTAGGAAGCTATCGCTGTACATGCAATGGGGTGTGAAACCCCCCGGGCAGGGAGCCGTGGCCCTGCATGGTATGCAGAGTGTGCATTCAGGCACTGACACAGCTGCTCAGAGTGGTTGTGGGTACCCCATCCCTGGAGGTGTTTGAGACCAGGTTGGAGGTAGCCTGAGCTGGTGCCTGATCTAGTGGTCGGCAGCCCTGTCCACGGCAGGAGGGTGGAACTACACGGTCTTCAAAGTCACTTCCAACCAAAGCTGTTCTATGATTCTGTGAGGTGGAGGGGGGGAGAGAGGCTTATTGCTGTTGCTTAGCCCCCAGGCAGATGCCCTTTGCTGTACTTTCCTAATGCTGCCTGCTCTGCTCTTTCTGCAGCTGCCTGTCCTGCGTGAACGGCTCCTTCCCCTGCCACTGGTGCAAGTACCGCCACATCTGCACCCACAACGCTGCCGACTGCTCCTTCCTGGAGGGACGCGTCAAGCTCTCGGAGGTAAGGCAGCGTGAGCCAGCTCTGCTCTGCTCTCCCTGGCCTGCAGGGAAGGGTTTAGCAGATGAAAAGCCTTTGAAACTGTGTGCAAGCTGTGTCTGGAGTGCTGGGCTTGTCTGGGAAGCAAGGAGGGAGTGTGGGGGAAGGGCTGTGTGAGCTGAGCAGTGCCGGTGCAGGGGCTGCTTGGGAATCCAGGCTAAGTCAGGAAGCACTGTAGGCTGAACCAAGACAGAAACAAAGACAGAGACGCTTAAGCATTTCCTTTGATGTTTTTGAAGGGAGCAAGCTTGAACTGTCACTGCAGAACAACTTGTTTTCAGAGAGAGGAAGGCTTAAAGCCATGAAACAAACCATTTTGCTGCACCTCACACGTTCTTCATCTGTAATACTTTGCTAAGAAGCATGTTCTGTGGGGCCTTATCCTGTGGGATCCATGCCACCAGCTGGGGAAATCCATCACTCACAGGGCATTTGCAGGAGAGCTGTGCTTCTGCACCCTACCCTGCATCACAGTTTGAGTTGTGAAGGGAGAGGTCTGGGGAGGAGAATCCTGTGCCTGGAAGATAGCTGTGATGATCTGTCTTTTGTAATTTGTGCCTTGTGAGGTCTCCCTCCACACTCAGGCTCTTGGGTCCCCTTTGGTTCAAGGTTGTCATCCTCCCTCTGTCCCCATGCCTTAGTGCTGGGCTTGGGGCATGTCTGTGGCCGTGGTGCCCTCAGCCCTATTACTCACTTCCCTCATGCTTTGTCTGTCTCCCTCCTGCCTTCCTGGCTGCTCCAGGCTCCTCACTGGTGCAGGTCAAACTCCCAGCAGGGAACAATCAATTTTTCCCTTTCTTCCTGCCTCCCTCTTCCATCACTTGAGGAGCTCGAGCCCTCCAGTGGGGGTTGGGCCATTACTTAGCCAGAGCCCCTCCACCAGCAGTACGATAGCTCTTGTACTGGGGACAGGATGGATGAAGCAGCACCTTTACACATCTTCCTTCTGGCAGTTGAAGGAATCTTATAGGCAAGAGGGGGACCACCTTGTTCCATGGTCTGATAGTGACATGACAATGAGGAATGGCTATAAACTAAACGAGAGGAGTTTTACATTAGATGCTAGGAAGAAATTCTGTACTCAGGGAGGTGAGGCACTGCCCAGAGCTGTGGGTGCTCCGCTCCTGAAGATGTTCAAGGCCAGGTTAGATGGGGCCCCGGGCAGCCAGCTCACAGCAGAGAGTTTGGAACGAGAAGATCTTAAAGCTCCCTTCCAATCTAAGCCATTCTTTTGTAATATGATTCTTCCCTGTTCCTTGTGGAAAGCCAGGGCTCCTGGTTTTACTGCTTCTACATGAGGAGCTGCTGGATCTTCAGGGAACATTTGGGGTTTGTAGCCTGCAAGCAGACGTGCTTGGGTCTCTACTTGGGGTCTCCAAGTTGTGCACCTCTGTGGTGTTCAGGACTGAAAGGTGTGGATGGCCAACCAGAGTTTG
>JAOWBP010004220.1:9114827-9133054 GCA_028571105.1 Tragopan temminckii
GGGGGGGGGGGGCGCGAGAAGATGGAGGTGAAAAGAACAAAAGGAGATCCAGAATCAGAGGGCAAGCGTTGCCGTCAAGTTGTGCTGTTGTGTGGCTGACAGTATTTTACCAAGCCTAGGGTGTATTTATAGAGGAACATAAATCATGCACACATGCCCTGCTCGAGCACCGTGCACCTCCAGTGTGTGTATCTCTAATTAAGCAGCCGTGGAGAGGGAAACGGGACCAGAGCCCACAACCCCAGAACCGTTCGCCAACAAAGCCGTGCGCTCTGTCCTAGCGCTGCCTGCATTTATCTTTCCTGCAGCAGTGTTTAAAGTGAAAAGGGAGTATCAGGAGAGTTTGATAGGATCCAATTAAATTCCAGCAGATAAAATAATGATGAATTGCAGTTGAGCCCTGGCGAGACACGATGTACATTACTGCCGTCCCCGTAGTGAGGGGAAGAAGTTGAGGTCATCAACTACAGAAAAATAGGACACAGCTGCAGCCGAGCGGCTCCTCCAGAAACACAGCCCAGGGGGATGGTGCTGGAGAGAGGGAGGGGAGGGTCCTGTTGGGCAGAGGGAGGTTGGGATGTGCAGGTTTGCTCAGGGTGGGCAGGGGAGTGACCCCTGCAGTGCCTTTTTTGGGAATCCCTGCTGGCTCGTGGGTGGGCAGGGGGCTTCCCAGGAGCGAATGTGGGAGCTGCAGGGGTAGAGAAGTGGGCAGACCCTGCCTGGAGTGGGCATGGGAAGCAGAGCTGCGTAGGGTTGTTGGCTGTTTCTTGGGAGGATGCCTGGGATACTCCACAGAAAGGCTTGGTGAGGAGTCCTCTGGCCTGAGTCACTTCCCTGCAGCAGGAGACCTTGCTGGGAAGAGCTGCATCCAGGCTCGTCTTGTGGGCTCCTGCAGAGAGGCACCAGAGCACTGATCTGGGCAAGCTGAGGAGCCAAGGAGCTCCATCCCACCACTGACTCACTCCATGGCATGTATTCTCCTGTCCCTTCTGCAGGCACCGTAGCACGTGAGCATGCTTCTCCCTCTCAGCATCCACTGTTTGCTCTCTGGGCAGTGCCTGTTTATTGCTTGCAAAGCACAGTAACTCAACTTGGGGCTGGCAGCACGTCTGTGGAGCAGAACGCAGTGTGGCTGTGAGGTTGCCATGTGCCACCAGCCCTGGCCTCTGCACGCAGCTCATTGCGGATTGCTGATGGCCGCAGCCATTGCTTACCCAGGAAGTTAATAACTGTTAAGTGCTTAATGGATGTTTGGAAATGTGTTAGCTGGAGGCGAGGAGGAGCCAATGGGACAGTGCCTGCACAGAGCTTACTTTGTACAGCAAAGGGTAACCGAGATGCCAGGAGGGTGCTGGCGCTCTGGAATGACCTCTTGCCAAGTGTGAATGCAAACATTCCACTGCATAAGAGGGATAACATGCTTATGGGTGTGAAGAGGCACGGGGGAGTGAGAGCAGGAGGGCGGTTTCGGCCGTGCCATCAGCATGTGACTCCAGCCCTGGCTGCTCACCATTCTTTTGCTCCCTACCCCAGGACCAGGGAGGCTGCTTTGTGCTGTATGTGACCTTCTCAAGCTTCAGGGGTCCTTTTGAAGTAACCCCTATGTGGGTCTGTATGGAGTGTGTTGGGGAGT
The DNA here is from genome assembly GCA_028571105.1 of Tragopan temminckii. NCBI lineage: Eukaryota > Metazoa > Chordata > Aves > Galliformes > Phasianidae > Tragopan > Tragopan temminckii. Next base: position 9,116,461 of record JAOWBP010004220.1, read on the forward strand.
TAGGGTGGATACCAGGTGTGCCGCTCCAAATGCGGCGTGCTCAGCATGGTGGTGTCTTTACTGAGATGGATGACATTTCTTGTGTGTGTTCCTTCTTTGCAAACCTGTCTCAGAGCTGGTGCACAAAGAGTTAACTCTCTCCCTCCCTCTCCTCCTATTCTTCTTCCTCCACCCTCCTACCCACCTCCCAGAAGAACTAATTTCCAAAAGCAGCCGGGGCAGAGAGATGCAAATAAGTGTTTTGGACAGCTGCAGGCTGGATGCCTTCCCAAGATGCCAGGGCCCCAAATGAGACATGTCAGAGTACAAATTGAAAATGCCAATTTCACTTACACTGCCACGTGGCTCGTCACAGCAAAACTCTGCTCCAGTGCCGCTGTGGCCCTCCCTGGCACGGGCTGTGTCGTGCTGGAGGGGATGGTCTAATTGCTGCTGTGGGTCTGGCTCCTGGCCTCAGTCCTGCCTGGTGTGTATGGCTGGTTGAGAGTGTGGGTGAAGGATAGAGGAAGGTGGAGGAATGTGGGCCCTGTTCTGGCTCCATTTTCCTAAGCTTGGAGATGGAGTGTCGCTGAGATATTCTGTGGTTCCATGGCTGATTTGGGAGCTGATGGGGCTGCCCTGCAGAGAGGTGGTGGTGGACTTAGGAAAGGGATGAGATTGCCGTTGGGTGTTTCATGCCTTAAAACTACTGTGTAGATCTGATCAGTGACAGCTGTGCTACCCAGGAGAGCATTTTTGGGCTCTTCCAGCCTGGCACCTGGGTGAAGGACCGTTAGCCAAAGGCAGTGGGTCGTAGGATTATTAAGGTTGGAAAAGACCTCTAAGATCATCTAGTCCAGCCATCCATCCTACCAACATTGCCCACTAACTAGGTCCCTAAGTACCACATCTCCATGTTCCTTGAACACCTGCAAGGGTGTGTAACCTGGAACAGGAGGTGGCTTCTTGGTTGTACCTTGTGGGGTCAGAGGGGCTGAGAGGTGGGTGTGTTACTGTAGCCACATCTGTGGTCATCGTGTCCCCATGGCTGGTCATGGCTCCAGACCTAGGGATGCTCCTGAGGCCCAGGAGGCTGCTTGCCAACGTGGGGAAAGCCAGAATCACAGAGAATGGAGGTGGGTGAGGCTGTGCTGGAGGTGGTGTGGCCGTGTCCAGCCTGCAGCTTGGGCAAGCTGCTGCCCAAGCATCCACAGCTCCTAACAAACTCCAGCAAGCCATGAATCATTCATTTAATCTCTCCTGACACGCCTGTCATTTTCTCCAGAGAGGAGCGGGGAATCTCTTGCCGAAGGAGGTCATTAGCTGTCAGGGATGGTTCCGACTGCCTTCCTGTCTCCGTATCGATTAAAGCTCTCCGCCTGCATGCCGGGGCTGTGCGGGGAATATTGATGGGGCTGCCGGGGCTGCGACTCAGGTTTCGAAGCAAGGGAGAGCGGGGTTGGGTGGGAGGAGGCACCGAGCTGGGAGCTGAGCTCTGTGCAGCAGCAGGGATCCAGCTTCATCCCTGTGCTAGGCTGGCAGGGCTGGTCCTGGAATGTGGGGAAGAGTGCAACCCCCCTGTTCCTGGTGTGGAGAGAGGGGTGTGTTTGTTTCAGATGTTATCTATTTCAGCCTCTTCAGCAGCAGCTTCAGACCTTTGGGTTAATGGGTTTTTGGTCTTTTTAGAAACCCTTTATGTTGTTTATTTTTATGCCAGTCTTGCCTACTGGTTTGCCTATGCTGTGTCTGCTTTTTTCCCAAACTGTCAGACCTGTCCCTTTGTTTCTTGCAGTCTCCATTCCTCTCTTTTTGGCTGATAGGGGACAGCCCCATAGCAGTGCCCTACACCTCCCCATGTGTATCTCTAATGGCCTCCTTCTGTCCCCTCCTGCAGTACTTCTACGAAGGGAACGACATCAGTGATCTGCCGGTCAACTTATCCGTGGTCTGGAATGGAAACTTTGTCATCGACAACCCCCAGAACATCCAAGGTAAGTGAGGGTTAGGGCTGGGGTGAGAAATCACCCCTGTGCACCCCCAGCCTCCCCATCTCATCTGAGCAAGGATGGAGCCCAGTGACATCTCAGGACTGTGGGGCTGCACTGACCCCGCTCTCCACTTGCTGTTGCAGCCCACCTGTACAAGTGCTCAGCCCTGCGGGAGAGCTGCGGGTTGTGCCTGAAGGCTGACCCACGCTTCGAGTGTGGCTGGTGCGTGTCGGAGAAGCGCTGCACTCTGCGGCAGCACTGCCTGGCCTATGAGAGCAGCTGGATGCACGCCAGCAGTGGTAACAGCCGCTGCACCGACCCCAAGATCACCAAGGTAGGGGGTGTGCGGGTCTGGGATGGGAGGGGTGCACCAAATATAGTCTGTGCTTTGGGCTGAGCGTTTCTTGTCACTGTTTTGCTTTGCAAGACTGAAATCCTCCCTCTGCAGCCCTGGTGCTTTTGGCTTTCTGTCCAGAGTGTGAGATTCCTGCTGTTCATCTGAGCATCCCGGGAAAGCTTCAGATCTGGGCTGCTTCTCCCCTGGTTGCATGGACCGGTAGTTCATCATCCCCATCTCTGACAGCTTTTATGACCTTCCTTTCACAAGATTGCCCACATTAATGTTAACATGTCTGTCGGCTGGGCTCGAGGTGCTTTAGGGGGGATTGATGCGTAATTCCATGCGATCTGTTCTGTTTACCCACGGCTCGCAGGGCAAGCGGGCATCGCTGGTGTTAATTACTGAAGTCTTAGCATTGTATCTGATCTGTTTGGGTTTCTATGTGTTATCTGATGAAAGCTGGAAACCAGAGCCCCGCCTTTCCCACTGCCCCCATGCCCATGTCCTGTGTGTATCCCTTCCCTGCAGGGCAGAGTCGAGCCCCAGAGCCTGCACTGAGCCTGGGCCAGCCTGGTGCTGACTTATAGCAATCAGAATGGGGGCTCCTTGTTGCTGCTGGTGGCAATGGTGGTGGTGGGGTCCCTGTGACAGCTCCCGCCTTGGGATGGCACTGAGCACCCATGAAGGCAACCAGGGCCACGACTCCCTAGCATCCACATGCACACTACGGCGGATGGTGTCTGGCTCACAGCAGGCTCTCCATCGTTATGCAGTTTGGCAGTAATTGCAGATGCAGCATAAGCGGATCTGTTAGCAGGTGGGCTTGACCTTGGTGCTGCTCTGTGCCCTGGGGCTGACACGAGCAGGCGGTCGCTGCAGATTGTGGACGTGGTGCTCCTCCAGCAGCTGCTGCTGCTTTCCTCAGCCCCCGTCCTGCATCCGGGCTTGCGGGCATAAAGCATGGGTTGGAAGGAAAAGAGGAGCCCCTTGCAGAGGTTTGAGAAGGATGCGGAGTCTCTTTCCAGCCCAGCAAGCTGGAGATTAGGTGTGTTCGTGAGTGGTGAAGCTGGGCTGGGAGATGACCCCAGTTCTTCACCATTGTTCAGTGGTGGGGGACAGGCAGCTCTGCAAACTTGTGTGGGTCCTGCTGGGTGCTGGCCATGACCCTCAGAGTGACGTCCCTTCCCGTGCTGCGGTTGCTTATGCCCACCGAAGCCATTTACCTGTTGGGTTAAAAGGACCCTGTGAAACCAATTAGCGGAAGAGTGGTGTTTGCTGGGGCTGGGACTTAGGAGTGGAAGGTTGTGGGCATTGCTCTGCCCTCCTTACCAGCTCCTGCTCCCATGCGGCTTGTTTAGCTGTGACCTTCCTGTGCTGCGCCGTGAACGGAGTCACCTCTTTCCTGGGCTTGTTTCTCCCTGAACACATGGCCCTTGTCAGGTTTGCAGGGAGGAGGAGGAATCTAACATGCTGGAGCAGCTTTTAACACTCATCTAAAAATACCAAACAAACAGCCGCTTATTGCCAGCCCCCCCCATCAGAGCTCGATGCATGGGGAAGAACAATCAGGATCACTTGTTGCAGCTCTGTAGTGAGCCCTGATCCTGGAACTGTGCTGACTTCAGGCAAACAGCAGTGCCCAGAGCCTGGAGGGGTTTTGCCACTGTGTAAAGCAGGAGCTGTGGCTGCCTTGGGCTTGCTGTGAGCTCTGGGGTGCTGGTGGAGCCCCACCACTGCCCTGGGACACATCCCCTGTCCCAGTGCAGGCACGAAGCCCTGCCATTTGTTCTACTTAGTGCTGCAGGTGTGCACTGCTGTCAGATTGCCCCTAATCGCCTCGTTGGCAGCATGCGGTGGGCCCACACCTCTTTGTTCATTTGTCATCCCAACACCTTCTGTCAGGCCACACCTGTCTGCTTTATTGGGAATCATGCTGGTAAATGAGGCACAGCACAAGGCGGAGGCTCTCCAGCAGCCGGCCAGCTTGGCAAGGGTTTGGATGGCAGAAAGATGAGCAGGACCTATATTCCCCCTGTTCCTCTCTGCCTGCTGTGTTGGTGGTGAGAACTTGGTGGAGATAGTTCCTCACGTGAGAACAGATTGGATGTGGAGACCTCATCCCTTGGTATGTGAGACCTTCTCAAAGGCAAACTCATGTGTTTCTGTGGTTGGCTGGGTCTGCCTTGTCTCCCTCCTTTCTGTGTCCTCATCCCCTGTGTATCACACGTCTCCATCTGCAGCAGGGTGTCCATGAAGCAGCCCGCTGCTTGCACACATCTGGCACCTCCAGACTCATTCCTCAGGGGCCATGTGGACACTGCAGGCGTTCGGGAAGCCTGTCTTGCTTCGTGCTCTGTGCACATGCTCTGGCATTTGTCACAGCTGATCTGCTCCTCAGCAGGGAGCAGTGCCCATCCTGGTGCTATGCAGGCTGCAGCCAGCGGAGCGAGGCATCCCCTGCCGCCTGATGGCTCCAGTCCCTTGGCTGATGTGCTGTGCTGTTCCTTAGCTGTCACCTGAGACCGGCCCCAGGCAAGGAGGGACACGTCTGACCATCACGGGGGAGAACCTGGGCCTCAAGTTTGAAGACGTGCGCTGGGGTGTTCGAGTGGGCAAAGTGATGTGCGTCCCCATCGAGAGCGAGTACATCAGTGCCGAGCAGTGAGTGTGGGAGAGGGGGGATCATCTTGGTGCATGGGGGCAGGAGGGTCAGGGCTCAAACACTGCCTGTGCCTGTAGAAGGACGTGTGGGAGCAGAGTCCAGGCTGGCAGTGGTTGCAGTGGTGAGGGCTGGAGCTTCTTCCCTGTGTCTTTTAGGATCGTGTGTGAAATTGGAGATGCCAGCCCAAGCAAGGTCCACGATGCGCGGGTTGAAGTGTGCATCCGGGACTGCTCCCCCAACTACCGGGCCACATCGCCCAAGAGCTTCACCTTTGTGGTAAGCCCCGGTGTCACCCCATGCACTGGGAACAGGGCTGGTGTCACGTGTGGGTGGGGGCCATGGGAGGAAGGTGACTGTGGGTGTCTTGCTGCCATAGGCAGCCCCCCATGCCATACCCTGTCTCTCTCCCACCCTCCCCATCTCCCATCATTCACTCATGGACGCTTGGGACCTGGGTCCCATCCTGGCCCATCACATGCTGAGGCTGTTCTCCTTTGGCAGACGCCCACTTTCTCCCGAGTGACCCCTGCCCGCGGCCCTCTCTCCGGCGGCACCTGGATTGCCATTGAAGGAAGCCACCTGAATGCTGGCAGCAACGTCACTGTCACCATCGGGGGACGGCCCTGTGCCTTTTCAGGGTGAGGGGCATGGGGCACATGGGTGGGGGAATGGAGGTAGGGGCACCTCTGGAGGCAGTGGAACCCTCAAATAGAGCAGGCCCCGTAGTGCCAAATCCTGCAGGCACCTGGAGGGGTGTCCCTCCTGAAACCTCTTTGTGTCGCAGGCTCCAGGAAGAGCCCAAAGCGCGGGGATTTTTCTCTAAAAGCATAGAGCCCTGAGGCATGAAGTGGATAATTTTTAGATTAGGGATGATAATGGAGCGGCTCTTTAAATATTTTCCTGCGGTAATTACTGGTTATCAGCTCTAATCGCTGCTGTTTGCAGCAGCCATGCAATGGGAACGCTCAGGAGCAGCTCAGCCTTTCCCGGCTGCCTTTTGTTTCATTTCTTGAGTTTCTTTTTCTCTCCCTTTCCCACTCAGCAGTTTCACAAGGCTTAGGGGTGCCATTGCCTCCCTCCTCTCTGGTCCCTGACTGTCCTGTTTCTGCCTCAGGAGAAGCGCCCGTGAGATCCGCTGCAGGACCCCCCCTGGCCATGCTCCTGGTGGGTCCCCCATCCTCATCAGCATCAACCGGGCGGAGCTGAGCAATCCCGAGGTGAAGTACAACTACACAGAGGACCCTACCATCCAAAAGATCGATCCTGAGTGGAGCATCAACAGGTAGGTGAAGGACTGCTCACAGGGATGCAGCAGGGCTCTGCTGGACACAGATCCCCCATCCCAGTCTGCGTTCCTCAGCGCTGCTGCAATATCCCCTGGGCCATGCTCCAGAGAGGAGTGTGAGGAATGGCTTGGCACTGGGTCCCTGCTAACTCCTGGCCTGCAGTGCTCAGCCTGGCGGGGGGCAAGAGCGGAGAGAGCTTTGGATCTGCTTAATTTCGGCTTGACATTTGGCAGCAGCGAATAAAATTAAAATATTTCCCATTGGGGGATTTTGGAAATGTTTGCATATTTTTTCTAAAAGGTTTGAATTGGCTGGAGAGGAGGCGAAGGAATCCATTAAGTGTTTGTGCTAAGGGAAACCTTCCCCAGGGTGCCAATGAGGAGTGAGCTCCCCAGGGGCATGGCCAACCTCTCTGGGGCTTTTAACACTAAGTGGTAGAGAAAACCCCACAGGGACCAGACTGGCTTGGCACCTGCTGCTTGTCACCTCCCTCTGCCATGGAGGAAGGGGGTGGCAGAGAGGACCTCCCGTTGGTGATGCTTTCCCATTACTCATTCCCTTATTTGGAGTTGCATTCAGACTCCAAGCCTTGCACTCTATGCATACACAGGGTGGGATTTTAGGGCTATTAGGTATCTGAGATGATTTGGTGCTGGTCCTGCTGTCCTGGTGCATGTCCTGGTGACATGGCTGGAGAATGGGTCCCTGGGGCACCCAGACTGGAGCAGGTGAGCCTCCGTCTGGTAAGGATGGGGCCTGCTGATTGCCCAGAAGTGGGGACCTCAGGTCACGGCTGTTTCTCCCAACCTGTCACCTATCTGTCTCTAGTGGTGGGACACTGCTGACTGTGACTGGCACCAACCTGGCCACCATCAAAGAGCCCAAGATCCGAGCCAAGTACTGCAGCTCTGAAAGGGAGAATGTAAGTGATGCTGGCTGATGGGGAGGGCTGAGATTAGGGCTAGAGCACAGGGAGGAGAGATGTAAGCTCTCTGCAACATACAGCAGAAAGCGCATCCCTCCCTGGGATCCAAATGTGGGGTGGTGGTGTCCAGGGGCTGCACCCAGAAGAGGGACACTGGGGTAGTGATATCCCTGCCCGGCACTGCTAGGGTGAGATCTGAGCATGCAAAAATGATGGGAGGTCTGTGGGATGTCTGCAGGGCAGAAAGACCCCATCCCCAGCAAGCTGTTTCACCTACCACCATCACACGTCCGTAAAATGCAGCTACCAGGGTGTTACATAGCATCTGTTGATATTATGACACAGATTCTAAGTCTAAATCCCGTGTCCAGAGCTTGCAGGAGATCCCTATAGGGTCAGACCCTGCCCTCACTGCTGGGAGCCAGGTCTGACCCCAACCCGTGCACCCCACAGAACTGCACTGTGTACAACGACACCACCATGGTGTGCTATGCACCCTCCATTGACAACCCCGAGCGGAGCCCTCCTGAGGTCGGTGACCGGCCGGACGAGATCGGGTTCATCATGGATAACGTCCAGGCCTTGTTGATCATCAACACCACCAACTTTGTATACTACCCAGACCCCGTCTTTGAGCCGCTCAGCCCCACGGGGATGCTGGAGCTGAAGCCCAGCTCTCCCCTCATCCTCAAGGTAAGGCTGTGTGCACCCAGGGCATGGCTCTCCTGGGGCAAGTTTGCTGTGTGATAAGGCTTTGGAGCGTTCCCTGTTGTGCTGGAGCTGACTGCTTCGTTCTTTGATCCCTCAAAGGGCAGGAACCTGCTCCCTCCGGCTGCAGGGAACTCCCGCCTGAACTACACAGTGCTGATTGGGGACACTCCCTGCACTCTGACCGTGTCTGAGACCCAACTGCTCTGTGAGTCTCCTAACCTCACCGGCCAGCACAAAGTCACGGTAAGCACCGAGCCCCCTGTGCAGGAGGTAGGGAGGAGGAAACATGGGGCTAACGTGGGGCTTCGTATTAGAGATGCAGGAAGGAAAGTAGCTGGTGTTAGGGGCGCTTGGAGCCTTTGTGTCTCATGGTCCCTGGCTGGGTGTCACAGAGATATAGTCTTCACGCCAGCACTGACCCTACTATGTGTGCTCATCCTCAGACAAGGATGGATAGCACACTTGTAGGAACAGTCCTTGGGAACCTTTTCCCTACGCCCCGTGCATCGCTCTCCCTAGTTGTGTGCTTGGTGTAGGACCAAATGTTTTGTCCTTTTCCTGGCACATTCAGCTGGCTGTTCCTGCACCCTGCCGAGAGTTGCTGGGTGCCAGGGCACAGCTGGAGTCGAGCACAGGGGGGTTCCCACCTCATCCATGTTCCCCACTCGCACTGTAAGCCACACTCCGTGTGCATCAGCTTGTTGCACAGCAGTGCTCATGCTCCTGGTCTGCAGGGCCTTGCCTGCTTGAAAGGGACCTGACACACTCCCCCCGGGCTCCCCATCTATCAGGGAGCTCGCTTCACATCCCATCTGTTATTGTAATGCTGTCTGAATGAGACATCAAACTCCCTGCCTGTTCCCTGTGCACGTTGGCAGCGTGTCCTGCATCCCATTACCATGCTCTGTGCTGCTCTGGACAAGCTCCTGGGGCACTGGAGGATGCTCTGCGTTTCCCCACATCCCGTTGTTCCCAGTGTGGTGGGAAGGCACGATACCCTCTTATCGCCTGACCCTTTGCTTTTTCTTTCCCTGCGATGCAGATTAAGGCTGGAGGGTTTGAGTTCTCCCCGGGCACACTGCAGATCTACTCGGACAGCCTGCTCACCCTGCCTGCCATCATTGGGATCGGCGGCGGCGGTGGCTTGCTGCTGCTCATCATCATCATCGTCCTCATCGCCTACAAGCGCAAGTCTCGCGATGCTGACCGCACCCTGAAACGCCTCCAGCTGCAGATGGACAACCTGGAGTCTCGGGTGGCCCTGGAGTGCAAGGAAGGTGAGCAGTCCTGGCCCCCAGCTTTGTGTTGGGTCTGGGTTTCGTATCAGGCACCATGAGACACTTCTGTCTTTTACCTAACCTCAGTGCGTGGGGTCAGGATTCAGCCCTCTGCCTCCCACCTCTCCCACTCCGTTCTCTTCTTCCTCCCTGTGGCACCCCATAGACTCTTACCTGGACTCTCGCTTTCCCTGTGGGAAGGCGATGTCTCTGTGCTACCCCCATGCTCTGGATGCTCCCACCCTTTCCTCATTGCCTTTCAGAGAGGGAATGGAACTAAACAAAGCTGCTTTGTCAGAGAAAGGAAACCCATTTTGGGTGGGATTTGGGGATTTTTCCAGTTGAAGAATTCCCCTCTGTTTCTCCGAACGTGAGCAAAGGGAGCAAAGAGGGTAGCGAGGGCTGCCTGTGAGCAGGCAATTGGTCTCTCATTATGTGATAGACGGATGCTGTGAAATTGGACAGAATTCCTTGTATGATCCTGCTGATAAAACCTAATTGCCCATTATCCCCCTGAGCTGGCTCCCAAGGCCCCGACCCTGCCAAGCACTGCCACAACCAGCCCCGAGCCTGCGAATGGAGCAGGCACCTACAATGAGATAATAAAAAGGGGAACGCAAGAAAAACACTTTGCTTCCCCAAATCCCCATCCCTAAACAGGCGTGTGGATGGCAGTGGTGACAGGGAGAGGGGAGGGAGCTGGTGTCTTGTCTTCCACAGCTGGCAGATAAAAGGATCTGCTTTTAATTAAAAGGCACAATCTCTTCCCTGCCTTTTCTCTTTTCTAGTCCCACTAGTTACAGATAAGATAGCACGCCTTTCAAGCTGACGGTTTGTTTTTTCTCATCAGGCTGACGAGCCTGCAGTCCTCTGCTATGCTTTCAGCTCCCTTTAAAGTGCCGTTAATTTGATTTTTCTGAGGGTTTTCTCCCCCTCACTCCCCCAACCCCTTTCCCATCTCTAGGACTCCTCTCCCGTCAGCTTTTCCCTGTAGGTGCAATTAAAGGTTCAGGACCTCCCTGCATTGCTTTCCCTTGGGAATCGGGAGGTGCTGGGGTGGGTGTGTTCAGCTCTTCAGTAGTATTTAGGTCAAAACAAAATGAGGACATTCTTGTGGTTTCGGCTAACGTTTCCCCCAGAAGCTCTGGCTTTGTGCAAACCTTGCCTTTCCCAGCTGCCCCCGGGATCCCATTGAGCCTGTGAGTGCTGAGTGAGGGGAATTGCGGCCTCTGGGACCCGCTGGTCCCATTCCCAGCTCTACCACTTGATTTATTCCGAGGGGATCATCCCCTCTGTCTGCAGCTCTGTTTCTCCATGTGTAAGATGGGGGCAGAGATAATGTGCAACCCAGTGTGCAGGATGTGGATCCAACTCTGAGCATTGCCCTGAGACCCACCTGTCAGGTGCCACGGAACGTTTTGGGTGGCAGTGCAGCGTGCTGGGGGCCATGTTACTGAATTCTGCTTTTTTCCATCCAGCCTTTGCTGAGCTGCAGACGGACATTAACGAATTGACTAACGACCTGGATGGGGCCGGCATCCCTTTCCTGGATTACCGCACTTACGCCATGCGGGTTCTGTTCCCCGGGATAGAAGACCACCCAGTCCTGAAGGAGATGGAGGTGTGGTACTGGGTGTCTGTCTGTCTCTGCAGGGTTTCATGCTTGGGATGCACCTCTGGGCTGGAAAGGGGAAGGCATGTGGTGTGGCCATGCTCATCTGTCTCCTTGCAGCTTCTGAGCTGTGAGCAGGGAGTTTAGGGGTTCCAGAACAGGCTGCTGTGAGCATGGGGCTGCAGAGATGCTCTGGAGGCATTCAAGGCCAGGCTGGATGTGGCTCTGGGCAGCCTGGTCTAGTGGTTAGCAGGGTTGAAACTAGATGATCATTGTGGTCCTTTTCAGCCCAGGCCATTCTGTGATCCTCAGGCAGGCGGGGAGGGATGCAGGCTGGTGAGGGTGGGCATAACTGTGCTGTTTTCATAGCTGAGCTATGCCAGAAGTCAGGAGTGATCCCAATCCTTCTGCAATAGAACGGATAAACAGCAAATAGTGGAGAGGGTGAAGTGTTTTGGGGCTGTGTGGGGTAGAAATAATGAAGGATTGCTGCTGCTTCTGTGCTTGCAAGGTTGGTAGTTGCACTGCAGGAGGGATGGTGGGAACTTCAGGGATGTGAGCATGGGCTGAGTGGTTGCTGCTCTCTCTGACATTAATATCAATATTTATATTAGTATCATTGCTGCTGTCATTTTCTACAGCACTTGCTTTATTCAGTTGGATTTGTGTGATGCCTGCAAGGCTGCTCTTTGCTAGCAGACTTGTCCAACATCTCCTTGTCTGTGGCTCTGTTTCCCAGTAAAGAGCCCAACCTGGGCATCCTGCTCCCCAGAACAGCACCCTTTTCTCTCTCCGCTTCCCCACACCTGCCTCATTTGGGGCATGCAATGCAGGGCTGCTGGGGCTGCTCTTGGTTGGAGAAATGAGGTGAGTGAACCTCGGCTTCCCCTTGTTTCTGACCTGGTGTGGTAATTAGTGTTGGTATGGGAGAAGCACTCAGGTCTGGTGCAGGATGTGTGGTTGCTAGTTACAACCCGACCCCTTACCAATTGCAAGCACACGTGCTGGTGTTGTCAGGCAGCATAGCCTCGGCAAGGGGAGCTGGCTCTGTGCCTGCTCCATAATCCCAGCTCCGGAGGCAGCGGGGTCCCTGTTTCCGTGGATTTCCCCATGCAGCTCAGGTTTCCCAGATGCTCGGAGCTGTTGCTGACTATGGGGCCGGGGAACAGCCCTCCCCTGGGCACAGCCCTTCCTGTCCCTGCAGAAGCCTAGCTCAGCTCTTCTCTGCTCCTGCTCCTAAGGGTATTGCTTAAGATTTTTCCTGGAGGCAGTGATGCAGAGCTGCTGGAGCAGGTGTGTGGATGGGGCACCTTGGAGTGGATGAGAGCAGAAAGCTTTTGTGGCAGCATCTGTTGGATGTTGCAGTCCTCTCCAAAGGGGAGAGGGGTGGAAACGATATCAAACTGGAGCTCTGGAGAGGAAATTGCAGAGGAGTAATTGTGAATTATCCAGGGGGACTGGGCAGGAGTTCATCCACTCCCAGCTCCTAATTCAAAACATCCCACCAGAAAGGGCATGCAGGCTCAGCCTTGCCTGGGGCAGAAAGGGTTAAAATTACAAGGAAGGAAAAAAAAAAAAAAAATCACCAAAAAACCCCCAAAGAGATTAAATAAAGCAACTACAGTTGTGCAAGCTTCGTATAATTGAATCAGGTTTGCTTTTATTTGTCTCTTTGCTCTGAGTGTAACATTAGTTACTGCGGATGATGGGAGGGAAGCGGCGCTCGCTTGTGCGCCCGCTAATCCACAGCCAAGCATTACACTGTCATTACCAGCTCCCTTTCTCTTTACGTTTGTTGGAGGGAGGTTTGTTGCTTTGTGTGAGTTTAAGCCTGATTAAATATTTAATTCGGTATTGTTCATTTATTTCTGCTAATGATCAGTGAGTTAAACACAGCGGTGCAGGCAGGCAGCGGGGCAGCGCATGTAGGGCTGTGCGCAGTGGGCACTGCCATCCTCTGGTGCCCTTCCCAAACCTTATATGATGGTTGCTGTTGGGCAGGACACGTCCCCCAGCTGGCTGAATGCCAATTGAATGCCGTCCCCGAGGGTGTTCCAGAACTATGGAGATGTGGCACTGAGGGACGTGGTCTGTGGGCATGGTGGGGTTGGGTTGATGATTGAACTTGGTGATATTAGTGGTCTTCTCCTACCTTAATGATGCTGTAAGTTGACATGATGGTGATAGGTTGATAGTTGGACTTAGATGATCTTGGAGCTCTTCTCCAACCTTAATGATTGTATGAGGAAGGATTCCTGAGAACAGGGACAGAGAGGTTTGTCGCTTCCCCAGCTCCATGCTGGGATGTCCTGGGGCAGGTGTTCCCTCTCTCCTGCATGGCGAGGAGACACGCGGGGCTCGTGTGACACATGTGACAAGGAAATGAGATTATTCTTTTCCTGTGGGAAGCATCAGCAGTTTTGGAGGGGGAAGGCACAAGCGCAAGGAGCTTCACTGAACCAAAAAGTGACGCTCCAAAGTTTTGATTGAAGTGAAATGATTTGATGTGTCAAAACGCTCTCCTTCATTTTGAGTTGATGTTTCGAAATGAAGAGTCTTGTTTTGTCTCCAAATATCGACACAAAATGAAATTTCTCACTTATTCTCCCAATCAGGAAGACAAGGGGAAAAAAAAATCATTAAAATTGATGTTGTACCAGAGAGAGGCTTTTATTCAGAGGAAACCATCTTTTCTAATAGGAGGATGTTGTGTGTAAAAATGCTCATTTCTGGTAAGAAATATGGTCGGTGCTGAGCAGAGCAGTGCTAACGAAGGCGATGGGGAGATGAAAGGAACCCAGTCCATTTCCAGCTGGACATGGCTGAGATACAGCTTCAAAAGCAAAGGGGAATATTTCATATTGTGTCTGGAGAGGGGTAGACCTAGGTTTCCAGTATTTACTCCTGTCTGAAATCTATTCTCCAAAACCTAGCAGCTTTACTGACTGCAGAGCTTGGTATCGGGGCTTTATTTGCTTTCTGGATATTGGAAAGGGGCAGGTACTCCTTCAGTGTGATACCCACACCACACGTTGGGTGGGAATTGAGCTTCTTGATAGTTGACATTGAAATTTTGATACGTGGGAACAAAGAGAATGTAGGGGAGGGATGTGCATGTATGTCTGTGCATACGTGTTTGAAGTTGATGTACGCATTGATGCCCCAAGACTGTGCTAACTTGAGAAATCAGGGGGGCTGCAAATCATTGCTCTCCTGCTCGTGCCCATCTCCCAGCTTTGCTCTATCCCTGCAGGTCCAGGCAAACGTGGAGAAGTCCCTGACCCTCTTTGGGCAGCTCCTGAACAAGAAGCACTTCCTGCTGACCTTCATCCGCACGCTGGAGGCTCAGCGGAGCTTTTCCATGCGAGACCGTGGCAATGTGGCCTCGCTCATCATGACAGCACTGCAGGGTGAGATGGAGTATGCCACGGGTGTTCTGAAGCAGCTTCTCTCTGACCTCATCGAGAAAAATCTGGAGAGTAAGAACCATCCCAAGCTGCTCCTGCGGAGGTGAGTGGCCATTTGAAGGGCTGGAGTTGCGCGGTGGTGCCCTGGTGTGCCAGCAGCCAACAAGGGCCCTTCTTTCCTCACCTCCTCTTCAGGGGCTTTGTCCACCTTGCCAGGCTTGGCAGGGTTTTCCAAGCAGATCTCTGCAAGCCAGGAGTCTCACCCAGGGCTGGGGTAGAGCGTGAGCAGGAGGCAGCATGCCAAGCCCCGCCGTGAGTCTGCCTGGGCCATCAATATTTAATGATAGCTCTGAGCTCTCCTTCATCACGGGCTGATGAATATTGAAAGATGCACCAAGTGCCGAACAAAAACAATTAATAAGCTGCACCAGCCCAGCCCGAGGCCCTCCGTGCCATCCCTTCACATGCTGTGCCTGTACCAGCCCGCAGCAGGGATGCAGCAGCATCCCTCCAGTGGGGGTGGCTGCAGTGTTGGCGTGTCACCAGAAAGGCATGAGGATGCCAGAGCATCTTTCAGACATCATCTGATGTTTTTGGCATGACCAGACTGGACAGAGCCCATTGGGCTTTGTGTGCCTGGCCATGGGGAGATGCCTGGAGCACATACAGCTGTAAGCTGGTCCCTGGCTGTGTTCCCTTGATTGGTCTCTGCCTCTTTTGTCACCTGCATCCCAAAGGAGCCCATGGTTTCTCACAGCACCTCAAAAGGAATAATGTGCCAGAGGTGCAGTACAGATGTGCAGCTGGCAAGGATAGGACCATGGGAGGGCCAACCTGTGTGTCTCCGACCTAAGCACATCCCTACGCTCTTCCCCTCTTGCTGTCCCTCCACAGCAACAGGCTTCACCAAGGCAGGTGGAGCTGTAGGAGGTTTAGGACAGGGATGAGGTTCCCTATTAGTTACCTGCTTGTTCCCAGGTAAAATTTAACCAGACTGCTCTTCCTGCAGCCATGGCATTTGAAGCTGTGCTTCTTTCCTCCATCCTTTTGATTAGCTGTGCTGTTGGGTGAGAGAATGTACTTACCGCCCAGAGCAACCGGATTACCATTGATCTTACTGGGGAGAGCTGTTATTTATTTATTTTGTTATTGGATAATCTCCCATTGCTGTGGCATCTGGCCCTGTTGTAGATAAAGACAAGCATCTGCTTGGAGCTCAGGCTGTGGCACTGGAGATGGATGTTTGGGGCGGTTGGTGGAGGAGCTGGGCTGGGGCTGAGGAGGATGTCTACTGGTAATATCAGCACATCCTTTCCTTTGCTTTCTCCCTACATCCCTTATCTCTTTTTTCTCCTCTTAATGGATTAATCTTTGCTGATGGGCTCAGAAAAGCTTTCCTCCTGCAGCCTGAGGTATTACCATCCCCTAATGCCTTAAGGAGCGCTCTGCTGTGCTACTGAGGGCAAAAAGGGATAAACCCCATTAACACCAGAGAAAGGCTTGGAGGGGACAGTACAACCCGAGTCAGTGTGAAGAAACTCCAGGAAAGTGGATTTCCTACCCCAGCCATCTGGCCATGGAGAATGGCTTCTGTCCCATCTGCCCCGCGTGGCATTGCCTTTGGCAGCAGGGTCCCTCCTGAGCACTCTTGAGATTCAGGTTCCTTCTGGTTTTTGTTTCTTGAACCAACCTGTGTCCGTTTCCTTGGTGTAACAGGAATGCAGATCTGTCTGGAAGGTTATTAGTATTTCTTGTGCTTTCGGGAGCATCTGCGTTTACAAGTGGCTGATCTGATGATTAATGGGTGGATAAGCTGAGAAGTATAACTGGAGGGTTTCAGGAGGCTGGCTGGCATTTTTACCCGAAAGGGAGTAAAAATGACTTTAAAAATAATGGACGTGTTAATGTGAATTTTAAGCTCGTGGTAGCTAGACCAGCCTGTGGTGCAGTGACAGGCACTTTTACTGTGAGCTGTGTGGTGGTGGTAGGCCAAAGGGATGGATTGAAAGGGACCTTAAAGACCATCTGGTTCAGTGCTTTCCTTTGGGTCACACTCTAACTGGGGAGCTTGAGGGAGGTTTGGTGATATTTGACCTAGCTTATGGGTCTCATACAGTCCACTCTCTGCAGAGGGAGCTGCCAGCTTCCAATAGGACATGACAGAAGAAGCATATTTCATTTAAGTAGAAAGTAACAGGGAGAAGTAAAAGGCTGGTCATCCCCTGGGTGAGACTACTCATGGGATGAGGTCATTTGTGTCTCCACTTCTCCAAGTATGCTGGAGACCTATTCGCTTCTCCCTCCTGCAGGTTCAGCCTTGCAGGTGGGCAGGCATGTCACTAGGGTTTTTGCTGTCTGCCCCTTTGCTATGTGTCTTGTGCCTTTCCGGATATGACCTTTTAAAGCC
>JAOWBP010004220.1:9133154-9150157 GCA_028571105.1 Tragopan temminckii
GGGATGGATTGAAAGGGACCTTAAAGACCATCTGGTTCAGTGCTTTCCTTTGGGTCACACTCTAACTGGGGAGCTTGGGGGAGGTTTGGTGATGTTTGACCTAGCTTATGGGTCTCATACAGTCCACTCTCTGCAGAGGGTGCTGCCAGGTTCCAATAGGACATGACAGAAGAAGCATATTTCATTTAAGTAGAAAGTAACAGAGAGAAGTAAAAGGCTGGTCATCCCCTGGGTGAGACTATTCATGGGATGAGGTCATTTGTGTCTCCACTTCTCCAAGTATGCTGGAGACCTATTCGCTTCTCCCTCCTGCAGGCTCAGCCTTGCGGGTGGGGAGGCATGTCACTAGGGTTTTTGCTGTCTGCCCCTTTGCTATGTGTCTTGTGCCTATCCGGATGTGACCTTTTAAAGCCGAAAATAAGTTAGCCACAGTCCAGGTGGGTAGGATCAGAGACTTTCCTCTCCTGATGGCTTTGCTCTCTGCCTTCCCTACAGAACGGAGTCAGTCGCAGAGAAGATGCTGACAAATTGGTTCACATTTCTGCTCTACAAGTTTCTGAAGGTGAGTTTGGGAGGGATTGCTGACCCTCTGTGGGGACAGAGGTGGGTTCCTACCTCACTGAGCTGGGCAGTGTGTCACCTAGGGCCTGGGCTGATGTGTTTTCTCAGCCTGCAGTTCCCTCCTGGAGTGCTGATTGCTTCCCAGGCCTTGGTTTCCTTCCCACATTTCTGAGACGTGATTACTGATTCTGGCTTCCTTTTTGGGAAAATAGCTCAGATTGAGAAATGAAATGCAGGCAGGAATTGCTTAATGCATTCTGGTTTTGAGATCTTCATAAAAACAGTGCCCGGAGAAAGGATAAATCTGTAGGAACCCAGATGAGTCTTGAATCCCTTCCCAGTGATCCCGACCCCTCCCTCCTGTCACAGCGCAGGAGGACGAAGCCCCAGGAGCTGGTCCCGCTTAGACACGCTTGTGCTCAGAGGATATTTCTGCCAATTTGATCTCATTTTCCTTCATCTGTCTTTTGAAACCAAGGCTTCTCACGGGGGGCTTGTTTCTCCCAGGCATCTCCACTTCTGCTGTCGCTTCCCCTCTAAAAGTTGCCCCTGGGTCCCACTGGGGACAGCAACTCCCCACTGTGCCATCTTGTGTATACAGGGACAGATGCTGCTGACCACCTTGCCAACGCTGGCAAGCACTGTATCCTGGTGGTGCTTTGGGCTGAGGCTAGTGATCCTGCTGTTGGTTTGTCAGTCACTGAGGTTGTTTCTTGGGATCCTGCCTGGCTCAGTGAGGCTGGGTGGCATGCAGCCGTTTTTGTGGGATTTCATCCCTCATTAAGATAAAGGGAGTTTGAACCGTTTCCAGCCAAGAGATGAGAGTGAGCAGGAGTCTGTGCAGAACTCAAGTGATCGTCAACGAGAGGTGATTTATAATATCACTTACGTGCACTTGGCTTTTTGCCTCTGTCGAGGGATAGCCTGTATCTATAAAAATCTAGCTGTAGCATGTGGCAGAGATTGCTTTCCAGGGGTGGGAGAGGAGAAAAGCAGTGCCATTCACAGGGATGTTGCAGACTTCCCTGACCTCCTCACACTGCTGCTTTGCTCCGTGGTGCTTCCCCTGCCTCTTGCAATGGCAGTGCCATGTTAGGAAGGTGTGGGTAGGACCTTGCAGCCTCCTCCTAAAGAGGGAAGGCAAAGGAGGGCGTCAGATCCCCCCATTTTTGGTGATCAAATGGGATTGCTATGGATGAGCTTGAAGTGAACGTGGTTATTCTGCAGTCCAAAGCAGAGCATGCATCCTTCCAACACCCAGGGTGACGTCTGGGGATGCTGCTGGTTTCACGAGCATGATCTGATGCCCTTGTCCAGTCCCTGGCTAGCTGGAGCCCTGTGGGTGTGTCACAGGGATGTAGTCACCTCCTTCAGAAGCTACTTTGGATGGGTTCTTTTGCCACTGCTGGACACAGAGATGGGGTCAGGACAGTGCCTTTTTCTGAAGCCCTTGGCTCAGCAGTGGCACTGACAGAAAAAATCACCTCTGGTCTCCTTGTGGTTGCAGCAGGAGAAAGAAGTCTGCTCTAGGTGCACTGTTACAGGAGGAATATGCACAGAGGGCTCGGGTAAACCCACCAGTTTACCCAAATTATCTCCTTGGGAAAGTGGTGGAAGTTTCAGTGCTTGGGTCAGTCAGAATGGATTGGAATAGGCTTAAGGCTGCCCCTACTATGCTACCTCTACTGAAGGAGACCCACGGGCCCTTTTCTGCCTGTCTCCTGTGAAGATCACAGGTGGCATCAAAAGCAGGGAGAACCCGTGGAGTAGATGGAGAGGTATCACAGCAGACAGTTTGCCAGCAGGAAAACATATGCCTTGCACCAAACCGCAGTAATTGTGCATGTAAATGAGGCAGGCGGATGTGTGCCCAGCTGCCAGAGCTGCGCTCAGCAAACCTGCCTGGAGCAGGCTGGGCATTTGGCATGGCACTGGGCTGGGACAGGGGATGCGGACAGGGACAGGACAGCCTCCTGCTGCACAGGGCTGAGGGTGGAGGCAGTGTTTGGAACCCTTGCTGGGACCCTGCAGTAGCATTTATCAGATTCCTAATGAGACACCCCAGTAAAATGGAGAGGAATAATTCGAGACAAACAGTGAAAAATGCATGATATTAGGTGCCTGATGAGCTACATCTAGTTGATACGGCAGTTTGAGTGTTAGCTGGCTTGCCTCAGCCTGCACCCAACACGCTGGTGTGTGTGTGTGGATGTACCATTCACAGGAGCTTGTTTGCCCTGCAGAGGTTATCCCCCAGCTCCTCCTTGTTCTATCCTCCAGACACAGCTGGGAGGTAGTGGTCGCCCATCACCATGTGGGCTGGCCTGTCCCCATCCCATGGGTTCCCTCCTGGCTCAGAAAGCTTGCATGGTGCTGGAGAAGTGACCTGCCCATCACCAGGATCCCCTCCATCCCTCTGGGGAATCCATATGACCAATATCTGACCTATGGATCCCCAAAGAGGTTTATTCCTCATCAGCCAGGCTGGTGTGTGAGCAGCGGAGGATGTGATCCCTGGACTCAGCCATTTATTTTCCGTCCACGCTGCATTCCTCAGGCTGGAAGACTCGCAAGTAATTTTTATAAGCAATGAAAAGAAGCAATTTCTTGTCTTTCTTCCTTGGCTGGTGGGCTCGTTGTGAGTGCTTGGGGCTCATGGCTTTGGGGCAGGCCAGCGAGGTGGCTGTTAGCATGTGGCATAGCACCCACCTCGGGTCTCTCACTTCTCCGAGCTGACTTAATGAAGCCAAGTTTGCAAATGAAACATAATTTCAAAGACAGGCGTGTTGTCGGAAGGTCTGGGGATGATGTATGCCTGTTCCTGCTCGTTAGCAGCTGTCTCTTTAATTACCGCAGATGCTAACGAGATGCTAACAGCATATGGTGACAGGGAGAGCAGCCGCACTTTGCACCAAAGTACAATTTATTTGTGAGGCGGCCGGGAGGGAGGGATGAGGGCTGGTGGGGTAAAATCTGTTGAGATTTCTCCCAGTCCTCCCTGCTGCCATCCTGCCCTATTTTCCCATTCAGGAGTAATGTCTGTATCTGGAAGGGCATGCTGGGATGCAGTGCAGTGGAGCAGTTTGAGCCTTGCATGGTAAAGGGGTGTCCACTTTCAGCTGCCCTTCTCCATCTCATGGCTTCAGGCTGGTTGGTCCATTGCTGTGCCATGGCTCTGGCCTTGGCAGGTCCTGAATTGCTGCAGTTTTAACATCCAGCTTCTTTGGGTGAAGCATCTGGTTCCTTTCCCTTCCTCCCACCTGGGAGATAGACACTAATGTGGCTAGTAGCTAGTGCTGGCTCTCACTGTGGGGGTTTGACAGTAGGGACATATAGGTGGCAAATAGTTTAGCTGCAGAAAATGCTCTCCCAGTCCATTTCATCAGGTTGGAGACCTCCAGCAAGTTTTTAAGGAGAATGAATGGCTGCAGGGTACAAATTGCCTCTGTGTGCCCGTTTCCTTGCAGTCTTGGGGAAGGGTTGGAGGTGGTTTGTAAAGTCATGGGTGGGGTTTGATGCTGCAAGGGCACAACAGGCTTCTGTCATTGTAGTTCTGAAAGGCAAGGCTGGTGCCTGACACCTTCTCACCCCTCTCTCTTCCTCCCCTCCATCCCGTGTTCCACAGGAATGTGCTGGGGAGCCACTCTTCATGCTGTACTGTGCCATCAAGCAGCAGATGGAGAAGGGACCCATTGATGCCATCACAGGAGAGGCTCGCTACTCCCTCAGTGAAGACAAGCTTATCCGGCAGCAGATTGACTACAAAATGCTGGTTAGTGCAAGTGGGAGCCTCACTTGTACTAGTTCTTGCCACGATCCCTAGGCCAGCTATTTAACAAGGTTTTGGAGACACCCAAAGGGCTTTGCAGAGAGTGTTTTTTCTCTTACTACTCTTTCCAGTATCAGTGGGAATCAAAGTTAGAGCCTGGGGATTACCATGAAAGATGGAGAACTACTACTTCTCCCATATGAGCTGTCTGTTTTGTCCAGCTGTGTGTTAAGTGGGTCCTTCCTCTGGCTGAGGCTGTAGCTGGTTCTTCACCACCTCCTCTCCACCTGTGTGGAGATGGGAGTAAAATGTGCTTGGACAGTGCTGAAGCTTTGCAGTCTTTTTTGAATTTGGCATGGTTTGCTGGCCCAGGATTCCTTCACAGATATCACATTGCCTGTCTGGAAACAGCTGGAGTTTTGGGATTGGAAGGGGAGTGATGGCAAGAAAAAGGAAGCAGGAATATGCCACGAGACTGTACCTTCAGACCTGGGATTGAGCAGGTGTAGACAGCTACAGCCCCATGCCTTTGGATCTGCCATCCTCACACTCAATTCTTTCTGCCCCTCTGCAGACCCTCAACTGTGTGAACCCTGAGAATGAGAATGCGCCAGAGATTCCTGTCAAGGTGCTGAACTGTGACACCATCACACAGGTGAAAGAGAAGCTGCTGGATGCTGTCTACAAAGGAGTGCCCTATTCCCAGCGTCCCAAAGCTGGAGACATGGACCTTGGTAAGAGAGGGGCCGAGCACTCCTCTTGAAACAGCCAAAGGCTGAAAGGCCAAAAAAACATTCAAGGCAAGCAAATGTGAATCTCCTTTAGGACAGAGGACCTGTCAGGACAGGAGTATTTTTTGCTTGTACAGTCCACTTTGGCTAAGATTGCTGTGCTGGTGGCACTGGCTGTGCATGGGAACCTCTGGGGTGAGAATGGGAGTCCTGCCAATGGAGAGGAGAGCTCTTCATGCTCTGGTTTGGTTTGGGTTTGGTTTGGGTTGCAGGCATGAGGCTGAGGGACAAGAAGGGCAGAAATTGTTGGGAACAGTGTTAATAGTGACATCGTTAGAGGAGGAGCAGGAGGATGGAGAGGAGAGGAGTAAAATAAATGGTTGCCAGCGCCGAACTGATGCTGCTTTTTGTTGAATACTTAAAAACAGCTTTTGCCCAACACCATGTTGACAGTCATCAGTCTGTAGGTTTGAAGGTGATGGCAGGGCTCTTTCGTTTATCCCAGACCTTGCTCCTCTGCTCTGCTTGGCTTTGTCCTCCAAGCTGCCTGCTAACCATGAGCCCTTCTCCCTCACTGGGACAGAGTGGCGGCAGGGCAGGATGGCCCGGATCATACTGCAGGATGAAGATGTCACCACAAAGATTGACAATGACTGGAAGAGGCTAAACACCCTGGCCCACTACCAGGTAATGCTGTCCATAGGTGGAGAGCGCTGAGCAGTCACTAGCTGCTGAGAGCTTGAATATCTCTTCTCCCTACTTATTTTGGTCAGGGTCTGGGTTTGGCTCTCCAGACCTTGCTGCTCATGTGGGGATGTGACCAGGGGTCTGTGGTCACTTCTCTACAGTCTCTGTGTTTATGATCCTTCGGTTCAGGAAAGCACTAAATGGAGCATCTTCAGGACTCATAGAGAGCACTCTGTGCTCTGGCATTGCTTTGTCGTTTTCAGCTCCAAGCTTTTGATACATTTCCATTGTGCTCTGTGGCCCTGAACTGTTGCATTGGTAGATGCAGTCCCCTGTCCCTGGGGCAGGGTGCAGTGTAGCTTCATCCCTGTGGGGCTGACTTCTTCCTGCTGTGACATCGTTCTTTGTCTGCGTATCCCGGTGTCACAGCTTATATGTGCCATCTCTGCTTGCAGGTGACGGATGGCTCCTCAGTAGCCCTGGTGCCCAAGCAGAACTCAGCATACAACATCTCCAACTCCTCAACCTTCACCAAGTCCCTCAGCAGATATGGTGAGTGCACAGGTGGATCCAGACCTTGCTCTCTGCTTTGTTGGCAGGGAAAGCAGCATCAAGCTGGATTTGCAGACTGAGGCACAGGACCTGCTGGGTCAAGGTCCTCTAAATGCTTGATTCTCCTGTTGTGTTGTGCTATACTGGTGTCTGAGAGAAAGCTATACTGGTGTCACACAGAACCGTCTCTTTGCAACGCGTTGGAGAGGAGAGAATGGGAGAAAGACAAGTCAGATGGCTGCAACTAAAGGGTCTCCTCCCTTTTATTCCCCTGAAATCTAATTATGGTAGTCACAGAGGCACTAAGCACTTAAATAAGCCTAGCTGAGGGCTCCATCAAACATGCTGGGAACTGTGCTTTGTAACACATGCTGAGGTCAGAGCAGAGGATGGGGATGGAGAGCTGGTAGAGAGGTGGAGGTCAGTAAGGTATGAGTTTCCCTCTGTTTGGTGCTTGCAGAGAGCATGCTGCGGACAGCCAGCAGCCCCGACAGCCTGCGCTCACGTACCCCCATGATCACCCCAGACCTGGAGAGTGGCACAAAGCTTTGGCACCTGGTAAAAAACCACGACCACATGGACCAGCGGGAGGGCGACCGGGGCAGCAAGATGGTCTCTGAAATCTACCTGACCCGCCTGCTAGCCACCAAGGTATGGCACAGGGCCACACAGCTGGCACATGGCTTTTGTGATCTGGATGGGGAAGGATAAGGAATTGGGTTGCCCAGAGGTGCTACTGTTTTTTATTAGACTGCTGCTTCAGTACTGGAGCTATTTTCCTGATCTTTGGATCTGAACTGGAGCTGATGTTTTTGTGTGTCACAGCCCTCAGTGAGTGTCCCTTGAGTGAACTTTCCTATTTGTTTTTTACACCCTCTGGCACTTTTACTGTTCCCCATATCACTGAGCAACTGCTGGACTGCAAAGCAGAGGTGCAATGGAGGAGGCACCTCATCCCATTGGTTTGGCTTTTGGGGTAAAGCTGCAAAATCAGTGATGTAGGATGGATAATTACCTAGGGTGTGTGGCATACAGCACACATGTCACAGCAGGGATCCCCTTCCCTTGGCCTGCATAAAACAAAGTGAGTACTGAGATCTCTCTAGGGAGGGCCAGGGGCTGTACTGAAGATAATGACTCGAAATAGCAGGGAATCAGGGTCAGCCATCTCTCTTGTGATGTGGCTCCCTGCATTGTAGTAATTAAGGTTTGTTCAGTGATATTTGTGATCAAGTCTTGTGTACCTTAATGGAACCCAAATAAAGATCACGATACAACATGTATACCCCCCCCAGTTTTTGCTCTATATGGTGTTTTTATGCTTTTGACGTGCCAAACAATGCAGTGAAGGAGAAATCTGCTTGCTGTCATGTTGATTTAAACCACCAAAAACCAGTATGTTTACACAGACGGTACTGTGCTTTTGTTCCAGGTTGTAGGAATAGGAGTGAAATTAGTTTAAAGACCCATCTTTGTGCTGCTGCTGGGCGCTGCTGAATGGCCCTTCTCTCCTTCTCCTCCTCAGGGCACTCTGCAGAAATTTGTGGATGATCTGTTTGAGACTATCTTCAGCACAGCACATCGTGGGAGCGCATTGCCCCTCGCCATCAAGTACATGTTTGATTTCCTGGATGAGCAAGCTGATAAGCACCAGATCAATGATTATGATGTCAGGCACACCTGGAAGAGTAACTGGTAATGGAGAGGGGCAGTGGAGCAGGGGCTAGCGATGTCACAGCTAATGATACCTCCTACCCTTCCCACAGGGAGCAGAAATGTGCCTCAGGTTGTTCCTGAAAATGTTCCAGCAGAAGAGAGGCCCATATCTCTGTGTTTTGGGTGTGGGTAAATCTTTCACGTGCCTTCCTGCAGTAGAAAAAATCTCAGGAATGCAGTGCTCACGCTGCCCTTGAATTCCTGCTGCCACAGTACCACGTTTCCCCTTATGGCTGGAGCTGGCTGAGGACAAACACGATCCTGTTCCGTCTCACCTTGAGTGAGCACAGCATGGCCTTCTCTGTCCTCTGGGCTCCTCCAGAGGTGCCAGCCTGCATTCTCGTCTCAGCTGTCCTGGAGGTGTTTGCCACACTCCCTCCTGTCACTCAGCTGAGCGTGCCCTAACAGAGTTAGTGTAAAGCCATGTACGCATCCTCCGTAACCTCGCCTGCAGAGCCAGCCCATCAGCTCTGCTAATCGCTCTCTGAAAAGTGGGGAGGAGCTGCTTATGAGACCTCAGTGAGCACTGTGCTGGGGCCAGGGCTTGAGCACACGTCTGCTCCTTTTCTGCAGCCCCCCCCTCGACATTCTGTGTTTCTGCTGCCTCACTGATTTCATCTCTCTGATCTTGCCGTTGCTGGAGACGGGTACGTACGTTCCCGTGCCTGGCATTTGTTAAATGGCAGCCAAATTGCTTTTGTATAGTTCAGTAACTGTTGGCAATTAGCAGGGCAGGAAAAGAAACATTTTTAAATGGAGATGTGAGAGTGCGGAAGTGCTTGGAACTGATTTATAACTCTGCTTTCTATATTAAAAGAAGGAGTGAAACGCAAGGGAGGAAAAAAAGGCCCGCTCTGCAGGGGCTGGGCATGCAGGCTTCTGCATACTAATGCCTGTGCTTATCTCTGGGCGCTAATTCAATGTGTGGAGCTAATTTCTTGAGGCCATTCCCTTCACAAATGAAATATGTACATGCACCCGGTACCCTCATTAAGAAAGTCCTGGGGAATGAAGTGTGTTTTGTCCAAGATAAAAGCATTCGCTGGGTGTTGGTGCTGAGGAGTGACAGATCGGAGAGGCATTCTAATGGAGGGAGACCCTGAAAGGCTCCTGGGAGAGGAGAGGGGCAAGAGAGTGGGAAATGGAGCGATGGAGAGTGGCATGTGTGTAAGTATGCAGCAAACATCCAGTCCCAGTGCCTACACCGCTGAGAAATGCGTCTCTGGCATCTGAGACTGCCTAAATCGTTCTCTCATCTTAATTGTGCTAATGAGCCTCTGGAGGAATCCAGCAACCTCCTCCTGCAGCATGAGAGATGTGTGAAATGCCACCAAGCGTCTTAGGATTATTGATATGGGAGGAGGGAACCATGCCTGGTGACCCATGGCCTCAGCGAGGGCCATTTCATGTCAGTAGATCCATGAAGAAGTTGCAGCTCTTTGCTGCCCTGCTTTGTCTTTGGAGACAATGACAGTGCTGAGGGATTTCTCCATAGAGACCTGTGGCCATGTTGGGGTGGGCAGAAGACATGATATTGCACTGAGACAAAAGCAGATGGATGTTTCTTCAGGGCTCTTTTCGTGTCCTGACTCCTGTTTCTTTCTTCCTTCAGTCTACCTCTGCGTTTTTGGGTGAATGTGATTAAGAACCCCCAGTTTGTGTTCGACATTCACAAGAACAGTATTACTGATGCCTGCCTATCTGTGGTGGCTCAGACATTCATGGACTCCTGCTCAACTTCTGAGCACAAATTAGGAAAAGACTCTCCCTCCAACAAACTACTGTATGCCAAGGACATCCCCAACTACAAGAGCTGGGTAGAAAGGTGAGTAGACTTGGCAGCATCTCCTTGCTTCCCTTGGAGGACTTACAGTGCACTTACATAGGTGTGGAGGTTTCACACGGAGGGTTTGGTTGTTGAGGACACTCTGAAGAGGCACTGTGCTAATGCTGGTGGGAGGTAATCCTCATCTGGGAGACGCTGCTTTCTTGTGATTGTCTCCAGGAGTGAGTTTGCAGTGACTGTTTGACAGAGCTGTTTTTGTCTTGCTTAAAGGATGCTAAAAGCAACCTCTGCTTCTGACTTGTCTGATGTTTTCTGTTGTAAAAACTTGGTCAGTGCTAAGAAATTGCTAACATCTCCCTTGATTGCTTTTGAAGAGCAGTAAGAAGCAAGCCATGGACTAGAGAAGTGCCTTTTTTGTAACATGACAATACATGCAGGTTTTGCTGAAATGGTTGAAAATTGCCGTTTCCCATCTCTCATCCCTCTGCACATCTTGCTTGGGATCATGATGAGAGCTCATGCTCTAAGGAAGTGCTTGGGCAAGGAGCAGGTCCCTTGCTCCTTCTGACACCCTTCAGTCATGTTAGCTGATGTTAACCTTCTGTCCCTCTGAATTAATGCTGTGTTAAGTATTCAGAGTTCGAACGTTACTGATTGCAAATTGATGCTGTTGGGCATTAAGCTTTGTTTAGCAGTATCTTTTTGGGAGAGAAACCTGGGAGATGTCCTACAAAATCCTCCAAATAGAGTTACTGTTAGAATATTGCCGGGTTGCACAATGGGATTTTAAAAAGCTTAAAAAATACCACATTTCACGTTTCTGAAGCAGCCTTCCCCTTGTGCTGATAAGCTGTGCTAAAGACCTTACTCTGTATTTTGCTGAGGACCCTTTCCATTTTTGGTGTCTGGATTGGGTACTGAATGAGCCAGATGAAAGATGTCCAGACAATAATAAGCATTGTGTTTTCTAGTTTGTAAGCATGAGACTTTGTAGCTTATGTTGTCCTTGGTTGTTTGCTAGTACTCAGTTACGTATTTATGTCACACCGTTGGCATGCCTGGTGCTTTGCAGGCAGGTGCAAAGACAAGGTTCTTCCCTCGAGGAAGAGACAGCTTGGATCAGAAGAAAAGATGTCCCTGAAATATGCTGGCTAAGATGAGAGATGAGCTGTGTTGTAATAGGAGAGAGTTCTTTGCAGAGGGCTAGAGGGGACTTTGGAGAGGGGTCCCTTAGGAACATCACAAACTTTGCTGCCTTTAAGCGTAAGGTGAATTTCTCTGACCTTGCCATATCTGTGACAAAAATACTCGGCATTGTATTATACTCAGCCTGCAGAGAAAAGGTATAAAACCATTCCAGAGAGAAACATTGGTCTAGACGTGCTTCATCCCCAGGGAGAAGTTGGGAGATGTAACCAATGACAGATGTTCCTGCCACCGCTTACTGCAGAGCAGGAAGGTGCTGGGCTGTGCTGCTTGGGAGCACGGGGTGCAGTCCCAGAGGCAGTGAGTGGGGTGTCTGCTGTCGGGTTTTGCTGCAAAATCTGGTATTTCTGGCTTTTGGCACAGTTAGCACTGTCAAGCTTTGCAGAGGCAGGATTGGAGTAGTGTAGGGGTGGCTGAGTGGGACACATTCCCCCTAGCAGCTCTGTCTGCCACCTGGATTCAGGCATGCTAAAAAAAAAAAAAAAAAAGGTTTCCTGCCAGTCTGAGGCAGAAGTAGCATGTTAAAGGGCTTAGGGGGTGGGCAGCTCTGGGAAGAGACTGCTGCCAGGGTCATGGCTGGAGTCTTGGTCCATGCAAGCCATGCATGCTTGTACTGACAAATACTGTCTCCTGTCATCTTTTGTATCATGATAAAAACCAGAACTGCTTCATTTTACCTGGACATGTAAGAGTTGCCCAAGTATTTTATCACTAGCTGAGCTAAGTGCCATTGGATGGAGTGGATCCTCAGCTTCATCTCCTCGAGTGGTCTTGCTGCCATCTGCTCCTATCCAAATGCTCCAGCTGTGTCCTACCTCAGCGTTCAGCTGATGATGCTAATGATGCTAATCACCGTAGCAGAAACTTTACTGAGCTGTTTGAGGAGTCATGAGGAGTAAAAGAAACCTGAGAGGGAGTAGTGCTCTGTGTTTCCAGGTGTTGGGAGCAGGCAGGGCTTGTTTGATGTGGGTTGGGTTTCTTTCTGAATGGAGGCCCATGGACCTATCCAGTGTGGTTTCCTAAAAAACCTCAATCTGTCGCTTGAATTTGCACCTGCGCAGCTAAGTCTGGGTCACAAAATGCCTCCTGGTTTTGTTGAAGCAAAATATTCTGGTTTTGCACCACAGTTCTGGATGGTACAAGCTGTGTCTGGCTTTCCTGTTATTTGCTGAGCATGTCAGTGGTGCAAATGTGGGGTGGGACACTGAGATTTAAGGTGTCCAAGGAGAAGAAAGGCAGTATCTTACTGGTAGCAACAATGAGAGAATGCAGCTGTGCAGAGAAGAGCAGATGTGTAACTGCAAGAGCTTGATCATGGAATTACTTAGGTTGGAAGGGACCTTATCTACTTCCAATGAGTGCCATCTTTGGCTATAGACACGTTCTGAACTTAGAACAGTAACAAACTCTTGTGAGTTGCATCATGAGTTCTGCCAGATGGGTTTCAGTGCAAAGTGGGACAGGAAGGAGAAAAAGTTTGTTATTTATGAGATTGGAACATCCCTGATCCTGGCTCCCTGGTGTGATGGGCTTGGCTGGGCTCAGCCAGAGCTCTGTGGCTCGATGCTGCTCCTCTGGCAGCATGCTGCTAATGATGCTCACCTTCTGCAAAGTGCTGAGAGACCTCTGGATGAGCAGCAGCATTACAGTGAGTGATGGTGATGCCTCACCACTCTGAGGAAAGATGCTCCTCATACTGCTTCTTCTGAGGTTCTTGATAAGCATCGCGGGGTGGGCTCATCCCCTTCACTCCCTCAATATTTCTGACTGGCTCTTCCATTTCTCCTGCTTCTCCCTTGCAGATATTATGCAGATATTGCTAAAATGCCAGCAATTAGTGACCAGGACATGAGCGCCTACCTGGCAGAGCAGTCACGGTTACACCTCAGCCAGTTCAACAGCATGAGTGCGCTGCACGAGATCTATTCCTACATCACCAAGTATAAGGACGAGGTAAGATGTGGCGATGGGACCTCAAACCTGGGCTACAGGCTGTGTCTCATAGTCCTCAGTTGTGCATTATCCCTCTTTTGTGAGATGGGGGTGGGTGGTGCACAGGGCTGAGATCAGTGGAGCAGAGGTGAGGCAATGTGTGGAGCCAAGGAGCTGATGGACAGTCCTGTCTCTGCTCTGTGGCCCTTCCTATGCTGACAAGCAGGGCTTCATTCCCATATTTTCTGCTGGGAACACACCCATGGTGGAAAACACCTATTTTTCTTTTACTGTGCATACACTTGACACGTGAGCATAGCAGAGCTTTGGAATTGGCAGCACTATTGCAGTGTGCCTGCTCTATGTGCTGTGCCCAGCCCAGTGCCGTAGTGGTACTGGCACCACACTTATACTGGTGTCATCCAGCTCTGCTGCGTGGAAATATGAGAGGATGTGGTGGCCTCTTCAGCACTTTCTTTGAGAGTATCAATAAGAATGGTCAAAAACCCCTCTGTTGTAATTTATACAAATTAACTTCACGAAGCACTGCTCAAATCTGCACCCCGCATCTTTTTATTAAAGCAATAAAGTATGTAACTACAGTAAAACACAGATCTATACGTATAACACGATAATATCGCTTTTATTCTCCCAATAAAGCAGAGTGATGACTGCGTGAACAGTGGCTTATTTAGATGACAGAGCACTCGCACTTTTTGCCCGGGGAAGTTGGGCCCCATCATTGCAGTAACAGAGCTGGCCTCTGGGTCTAAGGACAGCAATGGGACTGTGGTGGCCTAAGTCCTTGTGAAGCTAAGTGCTTTGTAGGGAATGAGGAGGAGGCTGAGGAAGGTTTCCATTCCCCTTGGTTGCCTATCTTGCCTACAGGAATCAGAGGAGACCCTGGTGCTTGGGAAGGGGCCGCGTGATGGTCACTGTAACAGTGCTGGTGGGATCCCTGTGCCATTCCCCAGTTGCAGTGGGATGACATGTCTGGGGGTCTGTACTTCTGTGTGATGGGCTGGCCATGAAGAGTCTTAGGATGTTTTTGCAGCTTGTACAGCAGCTCTGTGGTTACCATGAAGGTGGCAGAGGAGCAGTTCTGAGGATCCAGATCAGTCAGCACCCCTCAGTGACCATCAGGAGCTTGCTTCCTGCAGGGTAAAAGTCCCCAGCCCTTAAACAAAACTTGGGTGAGAGCAAGGAAGGGGCTGTATGGCACTGATGAGCTGCTCTTGGTGGGCACAGGTTCTCATCTTGTCAGCTAGCTGCAGCGTGACATCTGTTGAGTGTCTTGCTCTCCAAGCACTGCAAGCGTGTTCACAGCTCTCAGGAACTTCTTTTATTATTTGTAATGGAATTAATAAATCGCAGCTGTTCCCTTTGTTTGTTTTCATTCATTAAGCACAATTATATGCAGCTCGACTGCACCCTCTTTGATGCAAAATGGGAGAGAAAAATTTTTCCTGTTGTTCAGTGCAATAATAAGCTGTCATTGGCTGTGAATGAAGATCATAATTAATTTTCATGTGGATACTTGCATCTTGGTAATCAGTGGTCCTGGCTCCTTACAGCAGGTGATAAACCTGTGTCTCAGCACTCATTTCCTTTTCATAGAATCATAGAATCATTTGAGTTGGAAGTTACCTGTAAAGATCATTTAGTCCAACTCTCTTTTATTGCAATAGTTTATGTAAGGGTGGGATAAAAGAGGACTGGGTAAGTGCAGGGGCATGTTGTGAATTTTCTAACACCTCAGCATCACACAGTACACAGCTGGCTCAGTGGGAGAGGCAGAAGTAGTGGGAATAGATTCTTACTCAGCTTCTCAGACCAAACTCCCCTTATTCCAGCTCAGCCACTGCTAAGACGCATGGGGCTTTGGTTTCAGCAGGAGCATGGCTGTAGGTATTTTGTTTTGCCCGCAGCATGTAGCAGCACCCAGCTGCTCTGCACCTTGCAGCGGTGCCTCTACTTCCTCCGGGCACTGGTCATCCCTTCCAGCCCCAGTCCTGTCCCAGAACACCTCTCAGGGAGCACAGCCTGCCCATGCCAAGAGCTGCTGCATCTCCTCACAACTCTGCCAGCCCGCAGGCACTGCAGCAGTGCTTAATCAAAGGAAGCTGATTCCCTATTAAGAAGTTACCTGTAGGGCTCCTGATGGACTTTGCCTGCCTCCTAGTAAGTCTATTAATTATACAACAGTTTGTTTCCAATTATGCAGCCAATGAAATGGTTAATCAAGTCCCCTTTGACGGATGCCTTGATATTTAATTGCAAAAAAATTTGCTCTCTCAACTAGCTCACCCGAGGAGATGAGATTTCTGTCAGGTTTGTTTTTTTTTTTTTTTAAGTCAGCTTTTCTGCTCTACTGGCACAGTGTTAGTGAGATGAGACCTGTGCCTGTGGAGGGGGCAGGTGCCCCTCAGCATTATGCTTCATTACTTCCTTCTGTCCATTCTGAGCCCTTTCCACCAGCACTCCCCAGACCTGCAGGCATGGAAGCGTTCTTACGGGACAAGGGGACTGTTGCACATCACCCTGTGATCTCTCATTCCCACAGGAGGTTGGTTAGAGGAAGGGGGTTTTGATGGAGGAAAGCTGTCTTCTTGATAGGATGAGAAGTGATGGCCTTAAGTTGCCCCAGGGGAGGTTCAGGTTGGATGCTAGGGAAAATTTCTTCTCAGAAAGAGTGGTGATGTAGTGGCACAGGGTGCACGGGGAGTGGTGGAGTCACCATCCCTGGAGGTGTTCAAGAACTGTGGAGATGTGGCACTGAGGGATGTGGTCAGTGGGCATGGTGGGGGTGGGTTGACAGCTGGGCTAGAATGGTGACAATAGGTTGATGGTTGGACTCTTAAATTGTTGGCGATGGGTTAACAGCTGGACTTATCTTAGTGGTCTTTTCCAACTGTAATGATTCTATGATTCTTGTGGTCCTGGTATGGCGACCATGCCTCCTGCAAGGCATGGGGCAAGCTGTTGGTGATGTGGATGACTGGGTGAACTGGGTGAATCTGTGGGTTTTTTCCAACCTTGGTGATTCTATGATTCTGTTCTATGATTCTAAGGACCCAGTGTCCATCCCATATCCTAGGATGGCTGTCAACCTTAGGGAGAGCTGAGCAGGTTTTTGTTCCTAGTGGCAACCACAGCCTTGTGGGTTTGGCACATTTTTTGGCTTTTGGAACCACTTCATAGTCTGATCGTAGTCTCTGAAGAGCAGCCAGTGCTTCTTTTGGACTTGATAGGTTCTCTGGGGTCACGGACGTAGTTTGAAGCAGTTACTGCCTTTTGGATTTGCCCTGCGTTTGATGCTAGATGTCCATTTTCTTCATTTCTACTCATTGGGTTGGCTTCTTGCTAGCTGCAGCTGCGCATCCCTGGTGTTACCACAGCCTGTGGGGTGCTCTACCTGCTGGGTGACAGCTGGGGGCAGCATCCTGCACCTCTGCCCTCCTCCATTAGACAGTGGGAACCAACCCATGATGCCTCTCATGAGACCCCATGGCTGCATATCAGGATGTGCTGCAAGGGCCAATTCTCAGCCTCTCTTCTCCCCTCTCTCCCACAGATTTTAGCTGCATTAGAGAAGGACGAGCAGGCCAGGAGGCAGCGGCTGAGGAGTAAGCTGGAGCAGGCAATTGACACAATGGCCTTAAGCAGCTGAAGAGGCAGCACGGTGCCAGCTTCCCGAGCAGCGACGCGGCGGGAGGAGGCAGGCAGGACACTTCGGGGCTGGGGCTGGACGTGCCTGCGGGTGCCTCCGCACACTTCCCACAAACGAACAAGGAAAACCTCGCGTGCGAGCGGAAAACAAAATCCCGACGACAGCAGCAACTTGGATAAACCCCTCTACGCACACCCCGATGCAACCGGGACACAGCAGAGACCTTGCAAAGGGGCCATGCGGGGTGGTGGAGGAGGGAGAGCCGCGTGCCCCATGGACCCGCTGGGACCCCCTGGGCCAGGCAGAGCCCCTGAGCCCGCTGGGAAGGAGGGTCGGGACCGTGGGGCTTTTTAGGACGGCCTTTGGATGTTGTTACTTTGGTGGAGGGAGGGG
>JAOWBP010004220.1:9151193-9181777 GCA_028571105.1 Tragopan temminckii
AAAAACTTTTGTTTTTGCTGTTTTATTTTTTTTAAGGGGGGGTGGGGAGGGGCAGGATTCCTGCCATTTTATTGTGCTGACAGGGATCCCAGGGTTGGATCATTACCTTTTCCCCCTTGCTTCGTGCTGTGCTTGTGGCTGGAGCTGGGCACCAGCCCATGGAGGGACCGAACTGGGACTGTCCTCTGCTCCCCTGCCCTGGGCAGCCCAGGCTTGTGCAGGGATTCCCACTCCACATCTACCTTCCTCTCTCTCTCTTTTCCTTCTTTCTCTCCCTTTCTCTCCTTGCTGTCACCCCATCTCCCCTTCACTCCATCCACCCTTCCCATGGGTTGTGCCTGCTGGCATTTCACGGGGAGACCCCCTTCCAAACGTCAGATCTGCACGGTTTTCTACTTTCCTGAACAAAAAAAAAGTGCCGAATGCTGCCCGGAGTTGCAGCAGGCGACCAAAACTTTCAAAAAACTGAGCAAATACATTTCCTTTCCTGTCCCAAGAGCTCCTGCTGCTCCCTGGGCTGAGCGGAGGGGATTGTGCTCTGCCAGAAGTGGTGACAGCAGAAGTCCAAGTGGACAGAAGCCCTCTGGTTTCTGCCCATTCCCATAAACTGCAAGTTAGGGGGGGGGGGAGAGGGAGAAATAATGAAGTTTTTAATTAAAAAAAATAAAAGTGTGTATATATATATATGTGGTTACAATCTAATTCTCGTGCCCCAGTGGGGTGCTGTATAGTTAACTGAAGGAGAATCAAACCGATATAAATATGAAATAAATTTACACAGCCAGTTTTAAAAAAAAAAAAAAAGATACCAAATGGTCTGGAAGAAATTTCCAAGCATTTCTCACCATGCAGAACAATCGTTTCAAGCCTGCACATCTCTCATTATGTTGTGATTTTGTTTGGTTTGGTTTTGTTTTAATAAAGAGGGGAAGGAGAAGATGCTGATTGAAAAAAAGGAAAATGAGAACAAAAAAACCAACCGCCACAACAGAAGTGTTCTAAAAAGAAGTAATAATCGTTTCCCAAACCTGGGAACCCCAAGCTGATATCTGAGAGCTGTGGGCTGTTGCATGACTGTGCTAGATTTTAGTCTGAGTTGATCTTTTTAAGAAACAGAAAAAAAAAAAAAGCATAAAAAAACTGCAAGTGTTGAATCCTAGAGGTTTGTTTAGACCTTTTATCTATTTTATTTTATTTTATTTTTATTTGAAATTAATTTGTCACTTTCTTGTCCAGAAGAAAGAAAAAGAAAAAAAAAAGACTTCAGTGGTTGACATTTCCAGTGTGGTACTCGGAGAGCCTTAAAGGACAGCTGTGTGCCAGGAGCCTCGGTGGGACAGAACCTTCGTGGGGGTCCCCAAATGGCACAGCTCATGGGGCCAGCACGGTGGGAACTCCAGCAGTGCCACAGTTGGGTTTGGTGCAGGTGTGGTATGAGGTTGGCACGAGGTTCTGGCATCCCTGTGGCAGCTCCTGCGATCCTGTGGTCCCACTGCAGCGGTAAGAGCATCTGAGGAATCTTTGGTGGCTTTTGGTGGAGCTGAGCACGTGGTATTTTGGTGATGGTTTGGAGATGGTGGTACTCACGCTGCTGCTGGTTGGAGAGGATGGAGGTTTTTGTCTGAGCCTCCTCCTGAAATTTTCTGGAAGCGCTGGCGAAAGCAGAGGCTCACCAGGCTGCTGCAGTGCTGCAGCACATCCTTGGCTATGCTGGGTAGCCATGTTGGATGGCTCTCATGGCCCTGGTGGTCCTGGGGTGGTCAGCAGGGAAGTCTCCAGAGGGCTGTGCTAGGCAGGGTAGTTAGTGTCACAGCGTTGCTGGGCTCTCAGGGCTCATCTTGGCTTCTTCTGCTTCCACTGCCAGGCTCTTCTCACCCTATCCCGTGTCCCCCATCCCATGCAATGAGGAGAGTCTACACTGCGGTCGTGGGGATGGGCTGATGTCTTCCTCCTGAGGGGGCTTTGGGGCTTTGCTCCACCCAAGGATCCCTCTGGGGTCCCCTTGCTGCTGGTCCCGGGTGCCTCCATGGCAGATGGTTGCGTATGGGGGACGTGTTGCAGCGCAGCCTGCAGCCCCTGCTGCTCCTTGGTGCTACCTTTGCCTTTTGCCTGATGCCCGGTGTCCTTAATCCTGCAGGCAGCCTGTTACCCCTGCCTGGGGGAGAGGCTGGGAGGCATCACAAGATGTCCCATATCAGTGACACTACACTTACCCCCATCTTGCATTTTGGGGATGGAGCATGGAGGAGGCCAAACCCTACCAACTGCCAGCATGCCCCTGCCTGCCCCTGCTGCCTTTTCAGTGGGAGGTTCTCAAAAACACAGCCTGGCCTGGAAGTGTCCCCAGGCCCCTTATCCCCATCCTGTGCCTCAGGGTGGGGAGCAGGGGGTGAGCCCCGCGCTCATCCTGCCCCAAAGCGCACAATGAGCTGTCCTTTAAGAAAGCGGGGGTGGGAACTAATGCAAAGCTAGTGAAAGGCAGAAAGTTTTAATAGTTTTAAAAAATTCAATGGGGAGGAAAAAAAAATAAATGAGAATCCGGAGTCCTTGATTAACTTTCTGTGATGATTGTTTCAGACTTGAAGCAACAGGCCGGCGTGGCTGGCCGCACACCCTTTGATCGTGTAAATATCCTGCTATTTCCTATTTTAATGTTCTTCAGATTTAGTACTTGTAAATAAACACACGCATCAAGGAGAGATTAAACATTTTTGCTAATGCCGGTGTCTGGCCTGTGTTTGTGGGCAGTGTGGGAGGGAGGAGCAGAACCCAAAATGGCACCGGGATGTGCGGCCTGGTGAGCTGTGATGTGGAGACTTCTCTGCTGAATTCACCTTGTGGTGAATTCATTGGTTTTAACCCTTTTGTTTCACTCGTCAGAGGATGGGAACGTGCCCTGGAGACCCTGGTTACTTCCAAATGCTCGTGTAGGATGGGCAAGATCCTAATGCAAAGTCCCCATGGTGATTGTGTGTGGTGACATTGGGTGGCCGTGGTGGGCATGGGGACACGGGCAGGCAGGAGCAGGTTGGTGTGTGGGGTCCGGGCCATGGCTCTGCCCAGCATGAGAACCAAAATCCCACAATCTAAACTGCATTTTTCCTGTTGACTTGGTGTCTTCCCCTCCTGGGACCAACCTCTGGAGTAATTTGGTTCATTACAGATCACAGATGCATCTTTTGTCTGCATTTACCATGTATATAAACCGGATGTTTATATATATTATGTTTCTTTGTGGATTTCCTGCTCTCCAGCACTGAGACCATCAGCAGCAAGAGCTGGACTTTCACAGTGATTGGTATTTTTATCCCCTCATCTTCAAGTCATAGAAACGTTAAGGCTGAGAAGACCACTAAGATCATCTAGTCCAACCAACAAGCCCTGCCTGTGACTGCTGCAGACCACATTCCTCACTGCAGTATCGACCATTTTTTTGAACACCTCCAGGAGCAGTGACTCCACCACCACCCTGGGCAGCCTGTGCCAGTGCCTGATCACTCTGAGAAGAAATTTTTCCTAATATCCAATCTGACCTCTGTCTCCCCAGATTTTGTGTCGATGTCACAGTCGGTGGAACCCTGGGAGCTTGTGAAAGCTGAGCACTGGGCAGTTGGACGCAGTGCTATGTACAGAAACCAGGTTTAAGTATCATTTCCTGAACGTTTTCCCTCCAACTTGTAGCATGAACAATCTGAGGTCAAGTTTGGCAACTCAATGAGCAATTTCTGTGGGGTTTGGTGCTTCGCTCTGATCCTTTTGCAGGCAGGATTTTCTTTATGCTTTTCTTTCTCCTTCTCAATATTTCTTCTATTGTTTCAGTTGGGGAAAAAAAAATAATCTAAGAAAACTATTGGTTGGCAAAATAAATGAGTATCTAATATTTCACAATAGCCAGAATGTTCTTCAGTACCAATTGCCTCATTTTGTCAAGGAACAAGAGTTTCTGGCTTGAAGCCAGCGTGTCCGAGTCTGACGACAGCTCCGAATGCCTTTGTTTGCTGCCCGAGTTCTAGTGCCGAGCTAAGCAGAAAAAGATTACCAGGGTCTACAAATGATTGTGTAATCCACAAATGCACTTTATTTGATTAAATGATAAAATGGGAACCTCCCAGCAGTAACACGCAGCCCTGCCACCGGAGACAGCGGTAATCTGTCAAAGCTGTGGCGGCCGCCTACCTTCATCCAGTGCATTTGAGAACCCCAAATTTGTGGCTGCCTCTGTGGGGACTCTGAGTCCTATGATGCCACCTGATGCTCCTGGTAAGTGGCTCACCCTCAGCACCTTGGTGGGACCTTGAAACCCTACATGTGATCTGAAGGTCTTGGCTGGAACTTTCTGCACCAGTCCATTACCATGGTCTTGCACTTTCCTGCTGGACTTCTTTGGACTCCATGGGGAATCTCTCCTGCCTTTGGGTGTGTTCCCTCATTTATCTAACAAGGGTGGTGAATGCCAGGATGTGCAAAGGGAAGTGCTGCTCCTGCAGAAAGTAGCATGCATCACTTTGGAACAGGATGAGTACAGGACCCATAGCCTGCAGCATGGGGACTTGGCCATCATGGGATTTGGTGAGGCTTTGATCCTCCCAATGTAGTGGAGGGTTCCCTGCCCATAGTTTGGGACTAGATGATCTTAAAACCCAAACTGACCTGTGATTCTGTAATCATGTGAGCAGGAGCAAGTGTCAGCCCCAAACAGAACTCCTCCTGCCCTGGGTGAGCTCAGCTCCTGGAAGACAAGCAGGTTTGACTAGGGGATTAATGCCTCTTTTACCTACCACCCACAAGCCCAATGCTTCTGTTGTTTCCACTGATGTGCTCACATATATATATGCACATTAGAGATATATACATATATATATATAAACTATATATATAAAATCTATAACTATGCATATAGTGCGGGATCAATTAAAACCCAGCTAGAGCATTAGCATGGGGTGTGGGTGGTAGGCCGTGTGCTGGGCTCAGACCTTACAGGGGAAAGATGAGAGCAGCACCACGTGCCCCTGCAAGGAGAAAGATGCAAACGGGGAGTTTCTTCCTGCTCGAAGGTGATGATTAAGTTTTTTTTTCTGAGCTCCTAGGGAAAAAAAGAATAAAATCCATAAATTGTGAAGGCAGTGAGGGCTGAGCAGAGCAATACGCCCCTCCTCACTGCCTGGACTAATGAAAATCGCAGCCATGCTGGGAAGTGATTGGTTTATGTTTGTTCTTTGCTTTAAATGTAGTGGTAAAAAGCCCACAGTTTGGGGCTGAGATTGGAGGTGAGAACATTAGGAGGTGGCAGGAGATGGCTGATAGACGTTAATGTGCCACGAGCAGCCTGAGCTTTGCTGATTTTATTTATTTATTTATTTATTTATTTATTTATTTAACTAAGGCAAATTATTGCTTCAGGAAAATGACTGCCTCCCCTGTTGGAAATAGAGCAGAAGGAGGGGGAGAATTGATTTTTCTTGAGTTTTCTAGTGCCAGACTGACAGCTCTAGAGATGCAAGAGGGCCAGGGGGGCCAACAGGGTGACATACGCCTGGGTGCTGTTGGCTGCCTCTTTTTGGAGGCTGCCTGCGTTTGGGGGCTGTCCCTTTAGAGGGGCTGGAGATGTGACCGGAGATCTCGGCCACGACTGTCAAGAGCAATTTATCTATGAGATTAAGTCAGATGAGAAACGTGACTGCTGATATTTCCCTTTTCTTCTGGCCGCAGTGGCTCAGGTGACCACCATGTGCCTGGCACGGATTACCAACACGGCCACCCCAAAGCGCCAGGGGAGCCCCACTCCTCTGGGCTTTGAAGGTGGTGGCTGTATGACAGTGTGACTTCACACATCCTATTTCTAGGTGTCTTTCCTAGCATTAATGCGATGGGCTTGGACTGGCCTTCCCCTCCCTCTGCTGGAAAGAAGCAGAACTGGCCAATGTCCTTTCCTGGGACCCGGCCCATCTCGCTGTCCCTCGAATACAGGAGGTGTCCATTGTGTCCACCAGTGAGATGACTCCTCGTACGTGAATGGAGGCTGGGGGTAATTGCTTGCTGCTCCTGTATCACAGGTATCACCACACGTACTGCAAAAGGGACCATTAATTTACAGTCCCCCAAACCATCCTGGTGAGGGAAACTGAAAGATGAGACCTTGCTTTGGCCAAGGTCATGCAGCAGGTTACATCAGGGAAGAAACTACCCATGCTGACATTGCTTGGACCCAGACTTTTGTTATGGCCCCAAGTGCCTGGACCACTTCGGCTCACAGCATCCCAAGCTGGAGTTTTGCTTCTTTCCCAGCCAGATTTTTTTTTTCTTTCTATTTTTTTTTTTTCCTTCTTTATGAACGAAATTCTCCCTTCACAGCCCCTATTCTCTCAGGGGTTCTTCCACTCAGCAGTAGCCCAATTTCCTTTTATAGCTTGTACAATGACTGTCCTAATTACAATTAAAACCAGGAACGCGCTAATCAAATCTTTTACTATTCTAGACAAACTCAGAAAATGAGTAAAATTAGTGACACATGGCCAAAAAAAAAAAAAAAAAAGACAAGGCAAAAAGTGTGAGAGCTGGTGCTAATGCAGAGAGAGACTTAAAGAGAGCAGCAGGATTTCTGTGCTCATCTGTAGCCATTGGTGTGGGAGTTGGGGTCGTGTGGTCCCGGGAGGCTTCTCCATCCCATTGCCCATGGGATTCCCATGGTAAGAGAGGTTTTTGATGGTGAAAACCTTGGGCACTGAGAGTGAATCATCCCCTAAACCCAAATGGGGTTAACGGCAGAGCGAGGACGGGTGAACATTGGGGTCACTGGGCCAGAAGGAAGGCAGCAAGCGGCGAGTAAATAACGAGCATGGGAGTGGGGCCGGCGTCTGCCACAGCTTGAGCATATGGCCAGAGGGGTATTTGCTTCGGTGGGAAATCACAGGGAAATTATTTTGTCTTTTCTGGGGGGCTGGGTGATTTTAGCACCCAACTCTGTCACATCTCCCAGTTCTGAGTGAGGGGGGAAAACCGGGGGTGCTGAGATGTGGAGGTCCCATGTGCTTGTGTTTGGGAAGAAGGATTTGTGGCTTTGTGGAATAATGCCCCTGTATCGCAGGAAGGCTGCAGAGATGGAATGGAGGCAGGGCCAAAGAGCGAAGCCCTTTGTGCAGCTTGCTGCTCACTTCAAGTTACAGATCCCTTACAGTATTTCAGCATCTAAAGGGAGGCTGTAAGAAAGTAGGGGATAGGCTCTTCACAGGGTCTGTTGTAACAAGGGGAAATGGTTTCAAGCTAAAAGAAAGGAGATTTAGACTGGATGTAAGGATGAAGTTTTTTACTGTAAGAGAAGTGAGGCACTGGTTGCCCAGAGGGGTGGTGGTGCCCCATCCCTGGAGGCAGCCAAGGTCAGGCTGGACGGGCTCTGAGCACCTGATGGAGCTGTGGGTGTCCCTGTTGATTGCAGGGGGGTTGGACCAGATGGCATTTAAGAGTCCCTTCCAACTCAAATGATTCTATGATCCCATTACGAATCCTGACCAAACTTAGGCCTTATGCTGTAGGAATTGCTCCCTCCTTGCAGCCTCATGCTATAGGAATTGCTCCCAGTGTGATCTGTTCAGTCCCCAGCTGGATGCTCCCACAATGCAGACGGAACTTGGAGCTGAGTGTTGATTCACTTCGGTTTCACATTAAAAATTAAAATGTGATTCACATTAAAAAAGAGCTGGCTGCTCTTCCCTCTCCTCTCCTCTACTCTCCATCTTTATTACTTTGTCAAAGTACTTCCAGGTATAATACTTATGTTTTATAGGCCTGAAGCACAAGATTATTCAATTTGCTTTATAGTTTGATAAATCCACTTGGATGTGGTAATTGAACTGCACAGCCTGGGGAGGAGGGAATTTCTGTAGCAGCTTCAGCCACTGCTTCCAACCACTTCTGTCTGGTGGGATGTGCAGGAGGCAGTGAAACCTGCTGGGGTTTGAGCTTTGTATTAAGAGATAATAACCATCAGAGAGGTGGTGGGTGCTCCATCCTGGAGACAGCCAAGGTCAGGCTGGATGAGCTCTGAGCACCTGATGGAGCTGTAGGAATCCCTGTTCATTGCAAGGGGGTTTGAATCAGAAGGCCTATAAGGGTCCCTTCTGACTCAATCAATTCTATGATTCTATTATATAGTACGGTGCCTGTGGCAGCAGGAACTTGGTACAGGGACCCAAGAAGCTGTTCCCAGACTCTTGTTACAGGTGTACTTGATGTCCAGCTCTTCATCTGAAGTTTGCTAATTGATTGAATTCCTGGCATTAGATGAATCTACCTCAGCAGATCAGATGTCTTTCAGCCTGGCTCTCAGAGGGCCAGCATCCCCCAGAAGCATATGGTGTGAAAGCTGAAGTCAGCTCCTCTATTTGAAGAAGAGCTCATCTGCTGGTAAACCTCTTGTAAGGTACCATCCTTACAACACAGCAATGCTCGGGGCTCCCATGAAAGTAGGTGAAACACAAATGCAGAGACTTTGCAGTTTAGATCTCATCTCTTGGGGCACCTTGGCTAGAGGTGCATTGGATTGGACTCTTTAATTCAAATGCTGTTAGAAGTTTCCCCTTGCTGCTCAACAAAAAAAAAGAATTCAATGTTCCACTGAAAGAGATATTGATCCTATGTGAAATCAAAGCCTTGGAAAACCTTGGGAATGTTGGGAATTGTTTTGCTGCTCCCACCATAGTGTTCCACAGCAGCTAGAGGAGGGGTGAGACTGTCAGCTCATTGTTCCTGCTGGAGGAGATGCCCTTCTTTTCCTGTTTTAGACATCATCCCCCAGGGCTATTAATACAGCATTTCCCAGAAGGGCTAAATTTAAAGCAAATGGAAGCATATTATATTTTTGGCTCCAGTAGGTAGAACTGTATAACACTCTGCACTCATTTTTGCTTTTTCTCTCCCTCTCTGCACAGAGTGTGTATCATAGGCTGTCATTGTATTTAAATAATAAAGCAGAACCAGGATTATTTTGTACACTTTTTTCTCCTCTCTGATCTCCCCATTGAAAAATGCATGGAAAGCAACAGATGTTTCGACTTTGTAGCTTGAACCTTCTCAGCTGTTTGAAGATTTGATGTAAAGTTCTTTGAACATCAGTTTCAGAGGAGACTCTCTTAGTAACAGTTGCCATGCAAAATTCATAATTAATGAAGATTTCAGGGTTATGGTGGGTTTTAAAACTGTTATTTCATTATTATTATTATTTTGTGCAATTCTTAACAAG
The DNA here is from genome assembly GCA_028571105.1 of Tragopan temminckii. NCBI lineage: Eukaryota > Metazoa > Chordata > Aves > Galliformes > Phasianidae > Tragopan > Tragopan temminckii. Next base: position 9,160,429 of record JAOWBP010004220.1, read on the forward strand.
CTTGGAGATGCAGCCTTGTCCAACTAGAAGGAACAGTCAGCAGCATCCCGGTGTGATGGCATTGCCTTTGCCAGGCTGCTAGGCTCTGGGGTGGCCAGCAGGGCTCTCTGCTTGGCTGGGGGGTCTGGGGGGCTGATTTAGGCAGGGTTGCCCTGTAATTAGCAGCTGGGAATAATGGCACTTACCTGCTGCCCGCTATATCAAAGCAAGGCTCTGGGCCGACTCAGTGGGCTGGATTACCCTCTAGTGGCTGCAGCTAACATCAGAGAAGGGAAGCGTTTGCCTTGCAGATGTGCTTGCGGTGAGCAGACAGGGGAGCAGACGGCACTGCTGTGGGAAACATGAGGCTCGTTGCCCCCCAGAAACTGCTGCTGCTGCAGAGTGATGCAAACACCCGGGCGAGCTGTAGTGCACGATTCCTGCACTGGGAGGGACTCTTTCAGGAGTGCCTGCTGCTGGGACAGGATGGCCAGTCACGCTTCTGTGGCCACATCAGTGCAACCCTTCCGAGTCACCTTTTAGGGTGTCAAATGCAGATGGCTGATTCACCGTGAGCAAAATGTGGGGCTTAGGCTGCTCTTGTCTTTCTCCTGGCCTCACTTGGTTTTCCCACATTGACACTCCAGGTCTCTCTGCCACTCAGTGACCCCTTCTCTGTCCTGTTAAGGGACAGGGAAGGGCCTTTGCTGGCTGATGATAGCGGTAGCCCCCAGCTCAGTGATAGCAGGAATGCTGCTGCCATAGCTAGCTCAGATTTTGGGTAGCTACGTGAGACTTTTCCATTGGTTTCCATCCAGTGCTTCAATGGACGTCTGGTCTCATGCCCAAATGGCAGTCCCCCAGTTTCAAGGCAGCGCATCAGAGACTTTGCAGTGTACTTCACATCAAGTTATCTAAAATGCAGGCATATGCATGCAGCTCTGGCTGCACTGGCAACACTCTGACCATCCCCAGCATCCCCCAGGAGAGGCAGAGGCTCACCACTGTCAGCAATGACCGGTGACACTCGGCTGCCACCAGCAAGCCACCACTGGCTGCTGTGGTGGAGGCATCAAGTCATGCATTTAATTGGTGCCTATTGGATTTTTTTTCCTGCAGCTACAGTTTGTGCTACTTCTTGTGACATCCGCGAGAAGCAGTGATTTAGGTTTGTTTGTGTGTCTGACTCAGAGGGTTACTCCATGCTGGCATCTGACCCTTTCCTTCTCATCCTGATGGCTGTTTTTCTGTGTCACTGGACTGGAGTAAGAGGAAGCTTTTGGGTCATGGGGTCAAGGGTTGGGCAGGGGAAGGAAAGCACAGTCGTGCCAGCCATCAGGGCAGCTTGAGGGACTTGCCACTCTTGTTGCTGCTGATGCCCCGGGACATTGTGGCCAAGCTGTCCTCCAGCTCATGAGCTGCAGCTGGGCCTCTGTCACGTTGCTGCTGTGTCACTGTGTGCCCCAGCTGCTGGATGAGCTTTGGTGGTCACAGACAGACAGGGCAGCACTGAGGCTGTACAGGCTTGGGGTGACACTTGGTCATGCGCGGCTGTGCTGGATTTTTTGCCTGTTGCAGAATGGAACAAAATCTTGGAGGCTCTGGGCGTGGGTAGATCAGTTGGGACTTAGCATAGCAGAGGAGAAATGTCTCTGCTGGTGTTTCTAGGAGAAGCATTAACTGTAGAGGCTGGGTTTGGTTCCTGGCAGTGCCAGTGTGCCTTCTAGCCCACTCATCAGGGCTCTGGGCACCATGCTCACCCTGCTGTCCTTCAGGGAACGCAATGCAATAGGAGGTGACAGCACGCAGAGCTGTCAGGCTCAGCCTGTCATCCTCAGCCAATGCAGTGGAAGCCTTGGGGGCTGCTGCCCTCCCCTCCTGACCCCTCTGCTGTACGCATGTGAGGGGCTCATGGGGACTCCTGTTTATTCCCAGACTTTGCCTTATTGTACAAGTACTTCTGCCTTTTTTGTCCACCTGGGTACAAAGGGCACCTTCTCTCTTTCCTTTCATTTTTCCTTGGATTTGTCCATACTGTGCTGTTGATGGAGTGAGATGAAGGGTGGGGAAGGTCAAAGGGCTTCCTGTAGGAGTTCTTCTACTGCTCAGGCACTCTTGGGGCATGTCAAGGGCCGTTTGAGTGAAGATGCACTGATTTGGGGATAGCAGAGTGCATCCATGTTCAGCCAGATTCTTTGGGCCAAAGAATGGGCTCTATTGCACTTTACACATGGAAGCTTTTCATTGACTTTCGTTTGTAGGTGACTCTTGAGAACCAATCCTCCAGCACCCCTTAACACTTTCTGCTCAGCCTCCTTCCACAGGTATGCTGAGCTCTGTTGGTTTCCAGTCCCTTTGCAGCCCAGTGCTGTGCAGCCCTCGCTGACCCCATCTCCTGTAACCCGCCGTGGCAGACACAGCCTCGCAGCCCTGATGGGCTCCGTGCTCGGCAGAGGGGAATGGCTCCAGACTGTAATCCAAGCCGACAGATTGAGGTCAAACGCGCCTTTGGTGCAAGGAGCGGAGAAGGGCAGGAGAAGGGGAGGGGGCATGAGCGGAGTGGGCAAGAGAGAGATGGAGGACCTATGGGGACTCAGAAGGACCCAGTAGTCTTGACAAAAAGGCACCCTGGTGTTGGGTTACCTGGGTCTGTCAGGCAGTGGCCTTTCCCCATAGCACATGTGTAAGGAGATGGCAGGAAGGAAGGTGGACACCCTGCTCCTGGAGGCATCAAGGCCAGGTTGCATAGGGCCCTGGGTAACCTGATCTGCTGGTTGGCAGCCCTGCCCATGTCAGGGGGCTGGAACTAGATGGTCTTTAAAGTCCTCTCCAACCTAAGCCATTCTGTGATTCTACAAAGCTTTCTGCTCCCTGTGAGCCCTTAAGCATGCTGGTATCTTCTCATTTTGCTTAGGATGGAGATGACTCAGTTTTCTTACATTCAAGGTGAGCTGATATTAAGAAAGCCTTGAGAGGCTTTGACAGCATCTGCTCCTAGCTGGTACTTCTTGGACACAGTTAAACTGTTCTGTACAGCATAGATGCCTCAAGTCTTTTGCTGCTTGAGGGGCACTGAGCTGTTTGTAGCTCCCCCAGCTGCTTAGGACCCTGTTTCTCATATCCAGAGGTGATATATTTATGGGTTGACGAGCAGAGGGATAGGGGCCGGGAGCTGCACTGAGGGCTGGGCTGCTCTGATGCAAATCCTGTTAGTGGTGAAGAGGGATGAGAGGGAGAGAAATGTGGAAAGAGAATCAGCTCCAGACAGAATATATGTATTTTTTTGCCTGCTCCCCGGGAGACTTTTGAGAGTCTCAGAGCAGCATTTCACATAGTTGCTCAAGTGGAACTGCTCTGAATAAATAGTTGCGTTTCAGCAGTGGAGATTTAAAACCCAAGTCTTGGCAATTCCTGGCTGCTGAAAATCCCTTGGTATTTTTCAGAGTAGTGGGTGTGTTAACCCTGGTACCATGGCCAAATTCCCAGCTGGGAACCACTTCATAAAATCCCTTTCATACTCCTAGCAGGCTTCCTCTTAAAGATCTTTCCTCCTCTTTTTTATTTATTTCTTTATGTTTTCCCTGTCATTTGCCCAGCTGCCTCGCTGCTCTAGTGAGGCACCGCTTTGAGCTTAGACATGTTTCTAGCTACTTTATATATTTTTAGCACCAGTGTCATTCTTCCACTTCCATTGCTTTTTCCCTTGTTTATAGTCAGGATGCAGAGAGTAATCACGTCTCTTCTGGCCAAGTAAACAAAAAGTCTGTCTCCCCACTCCTTCAATCCTTAGAGTGGGTGATGTGTTGTTGCTGTCCCTTTCCTTCCTGGCCTTCTTCTTCTGCTCCGCCAGATCCTGTGGCTCTACATTGCCTGGGCTAAACCTCATTCACTTTACCATAACAAATCACTTCCCATCATTCCCATTTTCAGGCTGGTCCAGGCTCTGAGCACCTGATGGAGCTGGAGGTGTCCCTGTAAATTGCAGAAGAATTAGACCAGGTGGTCTTTAATGGTCCCTTCCAACTCAAATGATTCTATGATTTCGTGATAATGCCACTGCATTACACGATTCTCTAAAATACAGATTTTCCTTTATCTATGAGATTCGTTATTAACAGAAAAATAAGACAAAAATGAAAAGTCCCCAAACAGGACAGTCCGGAATCCCACAGCCCTTCTCTTGTCTTCCCTTCTTCCCTTTAATGCTAGGTTGCTGGATGCTCATATTGCTTTTTCATTCTTATTATTGCAGGCTGTACATTGTGTTCTCCATCTCCTCACTGATCAGTCTATCAAAGCCTGTCTTGTCATGGCATGGGCTGGTTCCTGCAGGACTTTGGGCTGGGAGATACTTAGAGGCCAATCACTTGATAGCAGGAAGATATTGGATCCTCACTTCCCTCTCAGCTACGGTAAGTACATTTTCTTTAGATATTGGAAAAAAATTCTTTACTCAGAGGGTGCTGAGGCACTGGCACAACTGCCTAGAGAAGCTGTGGATGCCCCATTCCTGGAGGTGTTCAAGGCCAGGTTGCATAGGACCCTGGGCAGTCTGATCTGGGGCATGGTAACCAGCCCACAGCAGGGGAGTTGGAACTATAGAAGATCTGCAATGTCCTCTCCAAATGAAGCCATTCTACGACTTTCCCTGCTGGTTACCCAGCTTAGTTCATATGCTTACAGTTATTGTCTCTGTTCAGAGCTGCAGAGAAGAATTCATTTAGTCTTGGGGCCTCACCTAGATTTTTGTGAACTCTCTTCCCCTGTCCTGGTCACAGCATTGCCTGTTCTGTCTTTATTATCTTTGTGTTTGTATGGCTGGAGAACCTTTCACTATTTGTTTTAATATCCTTCCTAAGGTCTAATTCAGTTTGACTTCTGGCATTTCTCACTCCATCTCTCTACTTCACAGCCCCTAAAAAAAAAAAGCTTTCTCTGCTGCTTAATCATTTCCCTTTTTATGCTCTCTCCTTATTCCTTCTGTCCCTATTACAATATTCATTTCAGCAAGGTAGGAGCTACTCAGGAGCTGCTCCTTGAGTATTTTTTTCCATACTTCACATGCATTCTCTGGGGAGTTTTGCATTTGGTTTGAAGACATCTGAACTTCTATTTTATATCCAAGACATGTGTTTGCCCTTTTGAAACCAGGGACCTTTAGGCACCACTCTACTACTGTTTATCTGTCTGTTCTGTTTAAAATAAGTCAAATATGGCATAAGTTTTAAGTAAGTCACCCTGTCCATCATTATTTTCCAGTTACAGCTCTCCCACAGTGCTCTTATCACTTACCAATGTTGAGTCTAAACCAATATCATTTCTTGGTGCTGCATGTTCTGCTGCCACTCCATTTTACGACAGTTGCAGCTAGGATGTCTGGACCTTCCTATTGCAGGAGTTTAGGGTTTTTTTGGTCTTTGTTTGGCAAGCTAGTCTCCCAGTGTAAGTATTTTTCTGATAGTTTTTCCATGTCCATTCAAACTTATCTAGCACTAGTCAAACTGGGCAACACAGGGCATAGGTCAGGTCTTTCCCCATGCAACATACCCAACCCAGATTCTCCTCTGTAGTTCCTCTCCCTGTAGCTTGCAGCACAAAGTCCTCTTCCTCCTCCCTTCTCCAGCCTTTTTGTAGCTCAGGATGAGCCTGCCCCAGCTGGCTTTGCTTCTTGGGTGTGATCCTCTCATTGCCCACAAGCCTGGAGCCAGCAGCTCCTGCTGCGCGTTCTGCTCCCACTTGCCCTCGGCAGCTGTGCAGAAACAAGCTTTCCTCTGAAACTTTTCCATAATTACGTTTTTTTCCCCCTCTTCTTTTCTATAGCATATTGTCAGTGTCTTCTGGTCTCTGAGCCTCCTGGGACCCTCAGGAGAAACACAAACTGTTTTTTTCTGGAGAGGGAATGAGCAGCCCCCAAGCTGCCATCCTGGGTGGATTATTTTGTCCTCTTGGTTTTAATAAACTGCACGAGATTAAAGAATGACTGTGGATTAGGTTTTTTTTTTTTCTCTGTGTTTAACTTGGCATGTAATTGGAGTAAGAACAAAGGATTCTGGGTCCTCGTGCACCACACTGCCATTGCTAGGAAACCTATTAAGGTGTCTGGCTGGTGGTTAGAATCATAGAATCATTCAGGTTGGAAAATACCACTCAGTCCAACCATCAACCCATCCCCACCGTGCCCACTAGAGACCAAGGGGTTTGTGGTTTGGTGGACTTACCTGTCGTTAAACCTTTTTGCAATGTTTCAGCTGTTTGTGCGGGTTTGCATGTATTCTGTTTTCTCTCCCCTCCTTTCCACTTCATCTTCGCTTCCTCCCTCACCACAAACCTGATTTTAAAAGTACATGCACTTATTAATTTATGAGCTGTGGTCAGTGCTGTGGGAAGGGAGACCTGGAGGGAAAGGGGTTGGGGCACACATCAGGGCCATAATGAGATCAGGGACAGAGGAAGCTCTGTGTTTGGACTCCATTACCACTTTCATTTGGACACTTGATCCTCAAGTGAATGAATACAGCACATGACAGTGTCAGCTCTCTAGCAGCTTAATATTTCTGCAGATGATTGATAGCACTGTGTACAGGACCTTCAGACATGAGGATGGGCAAGCACAGACCACAAATATCATGTGCTTGCAGCTGACAGTAGTGCCTAGGAGAGGGAACAGGAGGAGAGCACATCCCCTGCCGCTCTCCTCCACTTCCCAGAACTGCAGTACCCATGGCCTGGTGCAGGCAGTTGGCTGCTCAGCTCCATAGGGTGCGAGGAAGGATCTGTTTCTGCTTCTTTCAGACTTTACAGCAGTGTATCTACATGTGCACTTACCTGGCATGGAACAATTCCCAGCTCTCCTTGATAATGATGAAAAATGAAAGGGTGTCCCTAGGAAGAGCATGGACTTGCAGCTGGAGGAGCACCGTGGGCACTTGACGTACCTCGCACACACACGGCTGCTCTCAGAAGTGGGATGCAATCCCACTGTGCTGCGGTAGGTGATGAGGCCGCAGCTCTGTGAGCGTGGTTCTGGAACATGGTGCCCTATTCCCTTTGTTTCATGGTTTTCAGATTCACAATCTAAACCGCTGCAGGGAGCTGGAAAGCTGAGGGAGATGGGATCAGGCCTTCCTAAACACACGATCATCATTGCCCCAGGTCTGCAGGGCTGACCCACGCTGACACACTGCTAATATGCTGCAGCACCAGTGCTCTTCAGTTGCCTGTCTGCCTCCTCCTCTCCCCAGCCAACTGCACTAACTATTCCAATGCTATTAAGAGCATATAGATCCGTGTCAGGGAAGGATGGGGAATCAGAAAGCAGTTTGCGTGAGACGAGTCCTAATGATGGAACCTGTGCGGAACAGAGAAGAGCTGTCCCTTCTTGCTGCTCCTATACAGCCAATGTGGCTTCAGCCTGCTGGCATGACCAGGCAGCTGCCAGCTGGAGGGCACAGTGCTGCAAGGTACACGTGCTGCTCCCTGCCTTTGTGGAATCATTGGAGTTCGAAAAGACCACCATGATCATCAGATCCAACTGCCAATCCATCACCAGCATGCCCACTAAAACATGTCCCACTGTGTCTTGCTGGTTGCATCTGCCTCAGGTAAAAAGCAAAATATAAGAAAAACAATAGAAGGTGAAAGTGTTACCCTGATTGTAAGTACTGTTTGTTTTTGATGGTGTTTTTCCTGGAAACTTGCAGACAAGATCAATTTTCTTGTTTAGCCCTCCATCCCAACTCCCATAAGAGAAATGAGTTTTGCTTCCTGCAAGTCCTGGATTTCAGCATCCTCTGAATACGCAGTGTGTGTGAATAAGGAGGTGTTTGTGCTGTGGTGCTGGTGGTGGCTCATCCAAGGGTTGAACTTGCCAGGCTATTACTGCAAAGCAGTCCAGGAGCATGGCAGTGCCAGACAAACGAGGCTTGTGGTTGCAGTGCTTCTTGGGAGAGCTTAGTGGTTTCAAGTAGAAAAAGCACAATTAGCACTGAGGCATCTGGGATGTGTTAGGACTCCTTTGACATACAGGGAGTCTGATGAGTTTTTCCAAAATGATGTAAAAACAGAAAGAGTGGTCATCATCTGGCCTTTCTGATCTCAACGTGCATCTCATTAATGAAGGGGAAAAATGTTGCAGGGAATCGTGAGTTGGCTCAGTCATGTGTGGGAAAAGATAGAAACGTAGGGGGGATGCACTACTTTGAATGTAACCTCCATATGCCCATTTAGGATTTAATAAGAGAGTTACCACATCGCTGTAAGTGACAGCTGGTTATTAGAAGCAGACACCGAAGCTGCGGATGATCTGAAGGCAACGCTGATGCTTAGCTATTCATACACCAGTACATCTGCCTTTAATAAAGACTTTTAATTTTGTAAACATGCATTAACTAGCTTATTAAATCCAAATAAAATGGGTATCTTATTCTTAATGCAACCACACAAAAAGGACCCAACCCCAAACCCTGGCTCTCCAGCTCTAGCCCATGATTTCCTGGGTAAAGCATGTGACCACGGGTAGGTTGAACCCAGCATGTCGTTCTGGCAGATTTACTGCAACTTTATTTCCTCTCTCCACCCATTCTTCCCATTCTTTGATTTGTGCATTTCCTTGCTTAGCCCCCTCTGGAGCTGTACGTGGACAGTGCAGTATGGGCAGGAAGTTCAGCCCCAGTCAATAGAATCATTAAGGTTGGAAAAGGCCACTGAGATCACACCTCCAGGGACAGTGCCTCCACCACCTCCCTGGGCAGCTGTGCCAGTGCATCACCACCCTTTAGGAGAATAAACTTTTCCTAATATCTAACAGGAGTTGGATATTATTATCCAATTCAAAGTTGTTTGATCTGAAAAACAGGAAGCAAGTATCATTTCTACTGCCTCTCTCAGTGGAGGCGGCACTTCTATCCTCACTAGATGAATGAGGGATCTGCATCAGCTCTTCAGGCTGAAACATCCTGGGGCTGGGAGGGAGAAAAGGGCTGGGTTCAGCGGTGTAAGCTCCATCTGTTGTGCTTTCTGCTTTTAATAATGACAGATCGTGATGCTTTTAGCGTGGTGGGAGTGTCCGTGAGCCTGTTGTGCTGGATGAGCATTGCCAGCATGCTGCTGCTTTCCACATTTGCAGACAAATTTGCTTGGATCAAGCTCACCTTCTGCTTTTCTACGCCAATCTTTGTGTTTGAGCTCCCTGCCCATGGGGCAGGTTGCATGGGCTTGAGGTCAGGGTGCTGCCGTGTGATAATGCATACATTTAAGTCTGCCTACTCTATTTTGACAAACTTGTTATTTTACATATTGAAATGCCTCCCAATTAACAAAATCTTAATGGGTAAAAGGAATGGGAAGCTGACCTCAGCTCTCCTTTGTCCCCATCCTGAAACCACGCTCTGCAGGCGATGCTGTGCTCCTGCCTTTTTCAGTCCCTGGTCCTGGTGAGAGCTGCTAACGTGACAGCACACGGCCGGCAGAGCGGGTGCTGCCGAGGTGAGCACGCTCAGGGCTGCTGGCCTCATTGGTCCCTACTTCCGTCTAACCAGCAGAGCAGAGAAATTGCCTGTTACCTCAGGTCGATTTTTCATGCACTCCTAAATTGCTTTGTATTGACACGCTGTCAGAAATGGATTGTCACATTCACCCAGCCTGAGCAGGGCTGGGGCTTGCAAGCATGTGCTGTCAGGCTGATATCTTTGCAGGTCGAGGTCAGGGTGGGGAGTGGTGGGGTGCCTGGGATCTTTCTCTCTCCTTGATCTCTTCTTGTGTTTGTAGAGCTGTTTTGCAGCACTTTCTAGAAGTCATTTACTATGAAGATGACCCAGTGAAGGAGAAGGCTCACTCCTTTCTTTGGACATTTCTTCTTTCTAATGGTTAGGTCATAAAAGTGATCTGCAAGACTGATGGTTGCTCACCATGGCTCTGTGGCCCTGTAGTCTGATTCTGCTCAGTCTCTGCCATTTGGGATTTTTCACTTTGTGAGGAATAAGTTAAAAATATTGAACCCCTGGATCGCAGAGAGGGACTAAGAAGTCAGACTTCCACCATAGGCACTCAGGCACTCAGCTGGGAGTAGAGGAGATGTGGGTTCCTGTTCGAGCTTCAGTGAATACCTATCTCAATTAAGTTACAAAATCATCTCTTCCCCTGCCTGTCTCTTCATCCCAGTGAATATTTACTCATTTCATGCATGGTGGAAGAGACTGAAATTCATGATGTGATCATACTTGACTAATCTCAAGCTTCTGTGCAGTGTTTGAGATCTTTTCTCCATTTCCTTCATTATCCAGAACTGGGAGGAACCTCCTCCTTCACCCACTTCTCTTTCTTAGTCACTTCTTCTGAACACCTGCTTAAATTCATTCCCCTTTGTCTTCACATGAGTGCAGTTTTGATTGCTCCCATGGTAGTTCCTATTTTGTTCGGCTTTGCCTTTCTTGATACTCACTATTGCAGATGTCTTCTTATACAGGAAAACATATGGGTCATGAGAGGAGAACTGCCCCAGGTCATTCCTGCAGTGACCCTTTCCTGTACCTCATGAACATGGTGTGGGAAATCCCAGTGTTGTGGCCGTTTGGCTGCTCTTGGCTGAGGGCTGCAGATATCCAAGCCAAATCAAGAAGTGGCATTTAGCCAGGCACACACTTCCTCTAGTAGCTTTGTCCCTACAGCCCACTTGACATTAATTGCTGTGCTGCTGATGTGGCAGTGAGTCTCAGTCCCTGCTGCCCGCAGCTACTTGGAGAACAAGGCGGATGAGAGTCACCGGGTGTCAGACCAGTTTCCTCCCTGCCTGACTCTGTCTGAACATCTTTGTCCTTTTCAGTGCCTGACACCACTGCTGTATCACAGATGAAAAGCATCCTTGCTGTATGGCATAGTCCCTGCCATTTCCTCACTTGATTTGTCTTTCTCCTTTCATTTTTCGCTGCTCAGCTTTTTCTTCTCCTCCCCCTTCACTCCGATCCATCAGACTTCTCCTAAGCCCTGAAGTGTTGTGACTGGGGCTGACTGACAGCGCTTCATGCCTGACATACATCTCTGGGATGCAGCCCAGGATGTGTATTTGAGAGCAAAGTTGGATTATAAAGTGCTGTGTGGGAGTCTCTGAAAAGGGAGTCAAAACATCATCAAGCCTTTTCCTCCTGAAAGGAATGGAAATATCACGTGGAAATTGCTGATTCCAGGGGTGGCTTGTGTTGTATGCACGCTGGACAGGGTCATCTTGTCCTGCAGGTGCTGGAACTTGTCCTCATCCTCTTTGAATGCTGCTACAAAGGTTGAGAAAAGCCAAAGAGAACAAACGTCCCTTGTCTGTGTTTGTGGTAGTGCTTACAAGCTCAAGTTGGGTCTGTGTGGACCCAAGCTCTAGCTTTGTCTATGTAGACAAGAAGTAATGGCCTCAAATTGCACCAGAGGCAGTTCAGGTTGGATATTAGGAAACATTTTTCCTCAGAAAGAGAACAGGCTGCCCAGGGAGTGGTGGAATCACTGCCCCTGGAGGTATTCAATAAGTGTGGAGATGTGGCACTGAGGGACATGGACAGTGGGGATGGTGGTGGTGGGTTGATGGTTGGGCTTTGGTGATCCTAGTGGTCTTTTCCAGCCTTATTGATTCTATGATTCTATATGGACAGCATGGGGCAAGTAGAAGAGTGAGTTTCTGTTGCATGTGCCCTGAGTACAAGACGTGGCACCACATGGTGTATCACCTTCTGGTGATTTGGCTGGGGAAGGTGAAAACATCGTGGCTGCGCTCAGAGAGAGTTGATTCATGAGACTTCCTTCCATCCATTCTTCATTATTGGACTTCCTGGGAAGCTATTTCCCAGCTCTGCTTCCTCCCTCCCCAAAGCTGGAGTGGGTAGAGAAATGCTGGCCAAGCTCTGGATGGAGCAGCAGGTCTGAACTGCTTTGTTCAACTGATGCATTCATCTTCTTTCAGCCCTGCCCAGGCTCTCAGGTTATTTTTGGTGAGTGTGAGAGCATTTTCAGAAGAATGGCCTCTGATGATTCTACAGAGAGCTGTGGCTCTGCTGGGAACAAGAATAGGGTGGCCTGGCATGGAAGATCTGATCTGGGTGAAGCAGAAACAGCTGTTTCCCCTCTTTCAGCCCACCTGCAGCCTTGAGACTGCTCGCCCAAGCTCTGCAAACATCTCCCAGGGCCTGGAGCCAGCCTGCTCCGCTCTCTCCCAGCCAATGTGTGCTTTAGACTAGCTGGTTGAGTTGGAAGATCTAATCTGCACTTGGATGCTTGTAATTATGAAGGCCGTGCTCAGTGCTATCATGTCACTCTGCACTGTTTGCTACCTCTCTGGTTTTATAAGCACAGCCATTGCTGCCCTCTGAGTACCTTCTATACTTATGCTCCCTGCCTTAAGCAAAGTCACCTAAAAGCCGTTTTTACTGGCTTCCCCTGAGACCCCAGGTGTTGCTTGGAAATCTCTTAGAGAAGTAATCATCCCCTTTGGATTGCACCATCATTCATCTTCCATTTCTCTGACAGTCCCAATTTTCTTGTGTTTTTGGCCATTGAATGCCAAAAGCAAAACACTGTTGACTTCTGTTTTGTAAGGTTTTCTTCCAGCCCTGGTAGAAAAGCAGCAGGGTCACTGCTTGCCCCTTGATCTGCTCATCTGTTCCTCCTGTCCTCTGCTTTTCTCTCAACCTGCTGCCCTATCCCTCTCTTTTCTGGTGCCTTTGGCCATTAAGGTGGGAGGCCAGGTAAATAACTAGATGTATTAACAGCTGGGGGGAGGTATTTTCACATTTCTAGATTAGGGGGATGCATGTACATGGTAATGACAAGAAAGTCAGGCTGGTTCTGGGGTCCATTTCTCCTCTTGTGTGGTGTTGCCCGGACTTGATGATCCTTGTGGGTCCCTTCCAACTCAAGATATTCTATAATTGTTTGAGGGTTAGAAGAGGCTAAGTACCCACTTGCATTAGTCTAGCTTAGGTCAAACTCAGGACCTTCTTGACAGATGGAGCTTCTCATGGATGGAGCTTGCCTGAGACCAGCTATTAAGGGCCATCCCTTCTGAGAAAGGGAGTAGTAACTCCTGTGCAGGAATTAGCAGTCAGCACACCTGTTACTACAAGAGACTCCAGCTGAAAAGAGAAGAAGGAAAAAAAACAGGGGGGGGAGGGGGGAAGAGGCACTTCAATTTGGTGCAATTATCTCAATTTTCCCAGGATGAGGATCCTTGAGATATTTATCTGATTTACAAGGGTATGCTGCAAGGCAGCAAGATAGGGACCTTAAAGAGACATTCTTCAATTCCCTATGGTGGGGGGACAAGAAAGGAAAAAGGTGAGTGAGAAGAAGACACTGAAAGGAGAACCTTTGTAGAGCTGGGAAAGAAGGAAGGCTGTCTGCTTGCTCTACATGTTTTCTCCTGTGATTAATAATTTGTGGAAAACTGTGCTGACCACAAGCAATGTTGAAAGCTGCTTCAGAGAGATGTCTGGGAAGAAGCAGACAGAGCTGGCAGGGATGGGGTTGGATCTTGCTGAGGACTGGGATGTCTTTGAACTTCTAGCAGTTGCCGTTGCAGGACAGTTGTGTTAAGTGTTTGCTGAAGAATTTCTTGAGTTTCTGTTGGGGAAATGATGAGGGTTAGTTTTATGTTGGGCCTGGAGAACTTGCTGGAGAACAAAGTGGGACTCTTTGCATTATCTGTACAGGGAAGCAGCTCTGAAAATCCTCCACCTTTCTTGGGAGCGCGGCTGCCTTACTGCCATCCCTGCAGCTCTTCACACCTCCCTTTCCCTTCCATCGCGTTCAGGCTTCTCAGCTTCCCTTCTCAGGCCTTTTGCCTCTCTGTTGCTCCTTCATGTCGACATCCCTTATTGTTCCTCCAATGCTGCCTTGTCACATCATACCCTGCTCCCGTGATTTGACAATAGAGAGAAAAAAGAAGGGATTCAGCGGAGTGGCAAATGAAACGGGGAAGTGGAAGAGGAGGAGGAGAGAAGGAGAAGATCAGAGGGAAAGAGAGCAAATGCTTGTAGCTAAATGTGGCTCGGCAAGTCACCTGGGGGAGTCATTGACTGAGGGGTCGCTGACCCTTGTGAGTAAATTTCTGTAATAAACTGGAGAAAGTACTGGCAGGCCCAAGTGATTTACTTTAGAAATTGCTGTAGTTCAGCTCCCCTCAAATGCAATTCAGCAGTTCTGTTAGCAGGCGCAAAGCCCTTGCCAGCCTTAATATGGATTACTTTTCTTTGTCCCTTAAGTTCATCTCTTTACAGCATGGTTATGTTCCCATAAATTTGCTGCAGCATGTTTGCCAGCAGCTGGCCCATCGGAAAGGATTTGTGTCCACTGGAAAAGCCTGTTGGATAAAGTTGACGTTGGCAATATGCCCTTATAAGGCCCTTCTGCAGCTACATTACTCTGCAAAAGACCAGCTTGGTCAAGGACCAACCAACTTCAAAGAATCGTAGAATCATTAAGGTTGGAAAGACCAATGAGATCATCTAGTCCAACCATTAGCCAAGTCTGTGACTGCTCTAGACCATGTCACTTGCTGCGACATCAAATCTTTTCTTGAACATCTCCAGGGACAGTGACTCCACCACTACCCTGGGCAGCCTGTGCCAATACTACTCTTTCTGAGAAGAAATTTTTCCTAATATTCAACCTGAACCTTTCCCTGACAAAGATCTGACTGAGGCAGCAATGCTTATCCATCACACACAGACCATCACTTGTTGTGCATCTCGCATCTTCCACACCTGTGGTAGTTGATTCTGATAAATGAGGAGCAGCCTTAATATGAGGGGAGAGATTTGCAGATCTCTGATATCAGTGAAGTTTCTCATGCCATTAGAAAGGAGTCATAAGGGAATTCAGAAGTCTCCTCTGGATTGCAGAAGTCTATTTGTTTTGCTATATCTATTAGTATTGCACTGTATATTGCATAGCACGAGTATTGGGATATATGAGGGTAAGCTGTTCTATGTTAAAAATCTTGTGATGGTGAATATGTATAATCTATTTCCCCCTGTGGAGCAAGTTGCATAGGATCGTTTTTTTAGGGCTGGTATTTCAGAAGCAGGACTCCGCTCCATGGGTAGGGACCAGAATATCACGGATTTTATAGAGTTTGATGCAGAGAGTCACATGGAGAAGGAAGGAGCCTAGGCAGCAGAGGGAGCTTTCAGGACAGTCCCAGTGCATCCTAGTGGGGTGGTCCATGTGAGGAGCATTTCCAGTCTTGGAGCCAGAGCCTGCTGGCTCCTGCAGCTGTTCCTACCTGACTGCTCCTTCCTCTGAGCTGCCTTTCATTCATGAGCTGAGGAGAAAGGGAAGAAAAAAAAAAAAAAAAAAAAGAAAAAAGGCAAGAAATTCAGGGGAGGAAAAAAGCTCAAAGAACAGTGCATTTCTTGTTGTTTGATCTTTGAGGAATGTTGAAGAAATCTCTTAGGCTTCCATCTGCCCGGTTGGGCTGGTAAGGAGATTACAGGCCTCGTATTTCCACAGGAAAACACCCGGCTGCTGGGCCTGGCATGCTAATCCAGACAAAGGATAACAGCAGCCTAATTAATTCTCATGTCTCTGAATCTGATAACAGTGCAGTACACAGACGAGTCCGTAAGGACTTAATGAGTTTAATCGACTGCACTTGATGATTTTATTTGAAACCTTGTGCCACGCATTAAACTATTAAAAATACACTTGAACTTGATTGACAGCCATAATCCAGGCAAAGCTGTCTTAATCCGCAGGGTGGGAGTGGGGCAGCTGCACACCTTCCAGCCAAGGGAGTATGGAGCTGGGCACAGGGGTGACATTAGAAATCAGATGAGAGGTAATGGATTTAAGTTGTACCGGGGGGGGGTTTTGGTTGGATATGACAAAAAATTTCCTCTCAGAAAAAGTGGTGAGGCATTGGTACAGGCTGCCCACGGTGGTGATGGAATCACCATCCCTGGAGGCATTCAAGAATAGAGTGCACTCACTTGCATTGAGTGGCTTGGTGGTATAGTGGTGATGGGTTGATGGTTGGACTTGGTGATCTCAGAGGTTTTTTCCAACCTTAATGACTCTGTGAGTTTGCATGATGGTGATGGTTTGATGCTTGTACTAGATGATCTACGTGGTCTTTCCAGTCTAAATGATTCTGTGATTTCAGGAGGATGCAAAAGGTTAGTAATGGGGAAAGCAGTGAGGAGTCTCTATGAGAAGGCTGGTATTAAAGGAGCAAGCCATGCATGTCTGGTCGTGCTCATCCAGTGTATTTCTGTATTTAAATATATATATACATACACAGGCATGCAAAAGTGCCGATTTGACTCAAAAAGGGGCACTAAACCAAGGAAATAAATAGCATGGAAGTCTGCTTTGAAAGTCCCTTGCCCCCCACCCTCTTCCATTTAAAGTAATTTGCAAAAGATTTTCAAAATTATAAACCAATTTGCAAATAAACGATCATGATTAATGGCATATTCTTTAAGAGGTGACAGATCGGTAATAGATCCGTAATCCCCCTTATTATGCAGGAACCATTAACAGCAGTAGGCGTTAAGAGACTGCATTAAAGCTAGAATAGGCTCCAGCTATGTCTCTGGAGCAGAGCAGGTCAAGTTTTTGTTGCTATGCCTTCTTTCCCTATAGCTGTGCTCATAATTATTTGAAAGCAGCGTATCTCCATGGCACTTGGGTTTCACAGCTTGCTCACCCCGCTTACCCTGTGCTAACACACGTGATCTCTGGCAGTAGAGACAAAGCCTCCATCAGCTGACGAGGTGCTCTTCTCTCCCACCATCACATTTCCAGCACCCTGACACTGTTTCCCTGGGGTGATCTATACGGCTCCTGGCTCTGTCTTGTTGGCTCATGGGAGTGATGGGAAATTTGGGGAACTGGTTCTTCAGGCTGGGTGAGTTTGGTGCAAGGGGAAAATGGGTCAGGGTCCCACCTGGAGTTTTTTGCTGGGAAGAGTTCTACAGCATCCGTTCTCCCCCTGTCCAAGAGCAGTCCCACAGTTTAAAGTGTTCCTTGGGGACACCATGAAATCAAGAGCAGCGTCAGCACCTTTGATCTCTGAAACAGCAAGGATTTGCGACGTGGAAATAAGCAGATGATCTGGCAGCCCAAAGCACACACCTTACTGTGAAGGCGTGCAAAAGCCCCTTCCAGCAATTCCTTTCACTCAGAGAAAATCCCTTCCTGACCTCACACCCGGTGAGTGGTTTAATGCCTTGTACACGAATGGGACAGGACACACAGCTGCTGGAGTATATCCCACTAAGCAGCAGCCCAGGGCAGAGGGCGCCTCACTTTGCTCTCTTCTTCACAATTCACTTGGAATATGATGCTGACAATTTTTTTGCCTTCAAAACTAGCTGAAAGGTTTTAATTTCTCAGCTTAGACCTTTTTCCCCCTCATCTTTATATATTTTTTCTTTTTCTACAGCATGCTGAAGTCTCCTGCAGTCCATTGTACCTACACTGGTTGGGATGTTTTCAAGATGGGACAGGAAGGTGAATGAAGAAAGGGGTGCTACAAGGAAAGGTATATTAGTGCCCTGGTGATGCACCTTCTAGAGAAGAAAGAGTGTTAAGGGAATTATTTTCAGGTGAGTTAACACTGAAATCCTGCCCGCTTCTCCTTCCAAAGCCTGGTGCGTCTGGGAAGTATAGAGCTAAGGTAATTTAAGGTACTGTATGTCCTGACTAATTACATCAGTCCTGGCTGCAGCTGTCTTTTGCATTCTCACCTTAAAATGCATTGTGATGTTGCTATTCACTGTTAAACAGATGTTGTATGCTTTCCCAGCAGTGGTTAAATTTTAATTTTTTTATTGATAGGAAAATAATTGGCATATCTTTGACAGAAGAACGCTTGAGGATCTTAATGGGGGAGATCAGCTAGGGAATGGCAAAATATTTTCGTCTATTCCACGTTGTTAGTGCTTTGATTAAGCAGACTAATATTTCTGACTCTGTCACTTAGCCTGAACAGCAGGGTATTTTGTTATCAGGTAATTCCCTGCCTACAGTGTCTACATAAATGGTTGTATGTAAATCATGTGGTTAATAATGCTCCATTATTGAAGGCAGATGCGGCTGCTAATTATGGAGCATCAGATGCTTGGTGAATTCACGGCAGGTATCATCCCCTGCTCTGTTGCAGGGGCTGTCCCCTGACCCAGTGGCCAAGTGGGGTACCATAGACAGCAATGTGAGGGCATCCCCTCATCCCACAGCTGGATCCTGGGGTGCTGATGGGCTCTAGAGCACAGGTGGGAAGCACGGTGGTACTGGCACACTCAGCAAGCAGCTGTGCAACCAGTGCCTTCGTCAAATATTTACCCTTTGTTTCAATCCTGACCTCCCTGCCTCTCAAGATAAATAATTTAGTGTGGGAGCCTTGAAGGTTAATCTTGCATTTATTTAATGTTACAGGACACTTGGCTCACTTGCAGCTAAAAGCCCTGTGTGATGGTTGTTAGTTTATTAAATCCAAGTGCTGTTTTCTTCACCCTCTTCTCTTTGGATTGTTGAAAGGAAGGATGGAAGAGGGAAGCAGAGGGAAGAGTTATCTGTATGCAGCCTTTTGTTCCTGCTACATACTCCTTCAGGAGCAGCACCCCAGGGAACCGTCACTCCACATGCACCGGCCCAGACAGGTGCTCATCTACACTCCTTAGACCTATTGGGAAAAGCAGCTGGAAAAGAAGCCAGGCACATGGAGCAGACTGACTGCTGAAGTCAGGTTGGCTTTTGTAGTCTAGCCCGTCAGTCTGGATCAGACACTCAGTGTAAGCTGCTCCCTCCTGGTTGGGGCTTATAGCCACAATTCATCATGGGGGAGATACAGCATTTCTGGACAGCGTGTCTTGATGCATTCAAGAGAAGACTGACTTGGTCAGCAAGCAGTGAAGAAACCTCCCCCTCAGCCCCAGTCCTTGGCATTCTCTTTGGAAAGCTCTGCATTTGTCTGGATGCACTCCACACCTCTTGCAATGATAGCTACACTCATCCACCACTTCAGAGCATCTTGTTAACTTCCTTCCCACCCTTGTTTTTTAAGGCCTCCTAAGGAGAAATTACTCTGATCTCTCTGAATCGAATAACCCCTTACATCTGGTAGCATTAGGGCTAGCTAGGGAAGAGGAGTTGTGTCGGAGGATGCTGGCAGTGTGATCACACCATAGCATAGTCACATTTTCACCTGCTCATGTGGTCCAGCACAGCTGTGACTTGCTGGTAATTACTTGCTTGTAGCTGGTGTGAGACTCCCAGTTTTAAAAGCCATCTGCTTACCTCCAGATCCCTGTTGTGTGATCTTTCATTTGGAGTTCACCTCTACAGTTTATGGCAGCTTCCACGATAACAGTCCAGCTGGAGTTCCTCTTGATTCCATTCTACGTTGGCTTTGTCTCCTTTTAAAGGACACTTTGTGTCTTTCAGTGAATGCTAACCAGGAGGCTCAGCGTAGCCTGGCACTATTTGACCCAAAGGGAACAGCAGTGTACAGTGGGCAGGAGATTGGTGTGCCTGGATGTTCATTTGTGCACTCCAAATCTGCTCAGGTAGAGATGTGATCAGAATGACCTTTCCCATGAGCATCAAGAGCTTCAATATTAAATGGGAAATAGCACAAGATCAATGTGCATCGTGGCTTTTTAATGCTTTAGTCTGAACCAGGAGAGACAGTAATAAGAAAAAGTCAGAATAATTTAATAAATGCTGTGTGTGCTTTTTTTTTTCTTTCTGGAGAAGATACAAAGATGTGTTTGGATTGGTGAACAGGCTTGATTTTGTTGGAGGCAGTAGTTCTGCTTAATTCCTATCTCATTCTGATACTTGCTGTTTGGGATACAAGCATGAGGGCAGGTTTAGGGCACCTGAACATGCTCCCTACCTGTATTGCCTCCTGGAGGAATTGATTTCCCCTCTCTGCAGGGAGCTCTGGTGCTCGGGCAGGAGAATAACTGCCTCTCAATCTGCCCTTCATCCACTGGTCCTTGGACACACGCTGGTCCAGTGTGTACAAGCATTCTCTGAAGGTAGGGTGACCTGGGGGAAAAACCACATTGCAATTGGTGCCTGCTCAAAAAATGATCCTACACTGGAAGGTGTTTGAGCTGAAGGCTTTCCAAGGACAACTGGGAAATCACAGCTATGATGTGTTTGGCTCCCCAGACCTTTCAATATAAGCATCCGTGGATGTGTTGTTCAGACTCTTTCATGTCAGCCTTTCTATACCACTTCCAAGGTTTAACACTTAAAATCATGACAAACACGCTCTAACACCCTCATAATCTAAGCATCTCTGATCAAACTGGAACTCACTCTCATAACACCCTGCCACCCACACCGGTGTGCTTATTGCTGCCAACCTTTTGCCAAGATCTTAGCTTTTGTGCTAGGACAAGGTGATTGACATTGCTTTGTGTGTCTTGATAATAGAGCAGTGCACCACTTAGAGAAATCAAATTCACATCAGTGTCTCCCCAACAAACCTGTTCTGTCAACTGCCTTTTTCATTTTTTTCCCCTCCGTATTTAAGAATATATCAAGCCAGACACAGGCAGTGGCTGAAGGAAACAGCTGATTCCCCTCATACGAGCCTTTTGTGGAGAGAAGTGCCAGGCAGCCCAGCTCTGAACATGAATGGAATTAGGGACAAGTCTGGTGGCCTCACTCCTCAAAAGCCAATTACTGCCTGTTACAAAAGGAGGATTTTATTTCTGAGGTTAGAAACGCATCCATGAGTCTGGAGGGGGAAAGAAAAAAAAAAAAAAAGGCTAGAAGAGTTCAGGAATCAAGGGAAAGTTTAAAGGGTTTTTATTTGTTTATTTATCTATCCATGTATTTATTTATTTACTGCAGTTGGAGCTCAGAAGAGAGTGCTTGTGCTTATGTTCTTGGACATCTTCCTTGTCCCAGCTCTGCTTTTCCTTATCGATTCTGGTCATAATGTGATTTCTCTCTTGTACAGTTGAGGAAGAAATAACAGTCTTGTGGAGGTGTTCCTAAGTGAGTGCTGACCTCATCCCAGATGGACGCAGCCCAGCACTGCTTGAGGCTGTCCCTTGAAGCCCTCCAGCAACTGTATTATCATGGATGTTGGGGATCAGAGCTGTACAGCAGATGGGTAAAATATGCCCAAATTTCCTCACCTCTCTTTTTCTTTTTTTTTTTCCAAATGTATGAAAGTAGGGTTCCCAGCAAGCAGTAGGTTGCTGGGAAAGTTCATTTTTGGTTTTGCAAAGAGTACCTCTCTGTTTTCATCCTGAAAAGCCTTCCCTTTCTCTCTGGAGTTGATTTGGTGTGATGGAATATCCTGTGTTTTGGGCCTAGGAAGTTGGTGGGGTCTGAGTGGAGAGGCAATGGCCTTAAGCTGTACTGGGGGAGG
>JAOWBP010004220.1:9181877-9219651 GCA_028571105.1 Tragopan temminckii
GTTCAGGTTGGATATTAGGAAACATTTCTTCTCTGAAAGAGTGGTAATGCATTGGAACAGGCTGCCCGGAGAGGGGTGGGTGGAATCACCATCCTTGGAGGTGCCCAAGAAAAGGGTAGATGTAGCACTTGGGGACACAGTTAGTGGGCGTGGTGGTGATGGGTTGATGGTGGGACTTGATGATCTCAGAGGTCTTTTTTAAGCTTAACGATTCTGTCATTCTATGAACTTCCACCTTTCTCTGTGGTACAGCTCTGCTCTGATGTTCTACATGGGCGTGCACCTGTATTGGGGCACCGGCTGTGATTGTGCTGGGTCCAAGCTGGGCTCTGGGGTGGCCTTACAGGAGAGCCATTCTGCCACCTTTCCCCACTCTGTACAGCATCCCCTCTCTATTTGCCAAGAACTTTGGGATCGTGTGTGATAAAGGCATGTGAGCAATTATCACTGGAGCTATGGCAGGAAGCAGAGGGCTTGTTTGTTATTTTGGATCCAGAGCTGTTTGCTCAGCTGCATCTGTATCACTGCTAATTATTAAGATATTTATTATCATGCTTTATTTATGTGTGTAGGTGCTTGTTTACCTTTATGTAAAGCCTCTAGGGGGCTTTCCTGGGGGGCTTTCCCCCAGTGACAACTTACACATTGCTGTTGCTAGATGGTTTCTGGTGAGAAAAGGGTGGCACAAAACTAATTGCCATGGCAGCGACCAAGGAGGGTACCAAGGGAATGGTTAAGACAAGGCAGCAGGAGTCGGGACTTCGGGTTTCTATCCAGTAGGCGTCAAAGTCTGACCTTGGGCAAAGGATTGTAACCTGACCTTTACTGTCCTGTGCCTTTGTGAAGAGGTTATGGACTGCGGAGCCCTTGTTACATGGCCCAGAGAATGCAAAGTGTTCTAGTTCAGGATATTCTTTGATTCTTAGACATATGGGTGGGAAGGAGGGCTGAAATTCCCTTTGCCTTTCCATAAAACCACCTCAGGCCCTATGTAGTGCATCTGAACTTGAGAGACATCTCTCTGTCTGTGCATGTGAAGGCCAGAAATGCTGTTAGTGATGTCCCTTCATTGTGTAGCTGCTTCCTGGTCTGCCTCCTCCATCTCCTCTTTATTCCTTTACCCATTATTAGCCACTCAGAGTAGAACACTGGTGTGTCCTGCCTTGGTAAGGGCGCGTGTACCTTACAAACTCAGCTCAACCTGTGGGCTCCTGCAAACCAGCAGCTGCAGCCCCAGAGCCAAACCCCAGCTCTAACCCTAACCTTATCCCTGTCATCAGAGAGAGCTTCGTTTAACTTAATGTTGAAGTCTCCTCTCCTTCTCACCCTTTTGCCCATTATCTTTCCAGTCTCTTTTCCCTGATTTGAATGGATCTAACCAGCCTGGCTTTGCCAGAGCATTCAGAGCCTTTGTGGCTGCGAGGTGGCATTATGCAGGAGGGACAGGATAATTTCATGCATGTTTACATACATCTGCATTCCAAATCGGCTCCAATTTGTGCATTTGTCAAAACCAGCATGCTGATATTTTTCAGAAATTTCACTTGCTCTTCCTTTCCCTTAACCTATTCTGTGCAGAGCAGCAAAGGGCATCTGTCTGCCAGGCAAAGTGGAGCTTACATGCTGGAGCTGCCTGCCTGTCCCAGAGGCTGCAGAGATGCCTGCTGAAAAACTCCCTGTTGGAAGCAGAAAGAAGGTCCTGGGGGTCCCCCACTGGGGTTTCATCACTCCTGAAGCAAGCAAAGGGCTGATACCATCCCTACTTCATTGCTTGCACAAACATACGGTACAAAATGCAGCTGTAGCAGAGCCCAAGTGTTGGCTGGTGATGCTGGCTGGTCCCTCCAGTTCTGTGTCTTGCTCCTTCTCAGTCATTTTACAGCACAGTGATCAGGGGATTAAATACGCAGAATTTTGTTGAAGACCTGTAAATAATTTCAGCTGATCTTTTTTAAACCAGCAGTGTTTAGTGGCAGTTTGCCTTGCCTTCCTTTGTTGTACTGATCTGAAGGTGCTGTAGATTCATTTGCTGTGTTCCATTTTATTGGGATGCGGCCCTGAGAACTGACAAAATAAAACAACAATAAAACAGTTGGTCAGTTCCTGTAAACAGTGGTTTGGGAGGGATACGAACAGCCCTTCCCTTCAGGCCAGGAAATACAGCAAATGAGATCATAGGATCATTTGAGTTGGAAGGGACTCTTAAAGGTTGCCTGGTCCAACTACCTGCAATGAACAGGGACACCCACAGCTCCATCAGGTGCTCACAGCCTATCCAGTCTGACCTTGGCTGTCTCCAGGGATCGGGCATCACCACCTCTCTGGGCACTGCCAGTGCCTGTGCCAGTGCCTCACTGCCCTTACTGCAAAAAGCATTTTCCTTATATCCAGTCTAAAGCTCCCTCATTCAGTATGAAACCATTTCCCCTTGTCCTATCACAACAGATGCCGCTGAAGAATCTGTTGTCTTTTTCATTTTGGCCCCCTTTAGATATCAAAAGGCCATTATAATGTCTCCCTGATAGATCTGAGCAAGTCTCCCTGAACAGATCTTTTTTTAACTTTTCTTCTTGAGAGCAGAGCTGAAACAACAAGCCTCCTCTTTCCCCTTCTTGCAGAGTTGCTTATTGTTGTGATGATTGCTTTTATCCATAGGAATATCAAGAATACCTTTGATAGTGGTCCTAATCTAGCTTAGGAGGCAGTTCCTTGATCAGCCAGGAAAGGTCCAGCTTAAGGTCCACAGTAAGGTGGGGTCAACTCCAGTCCCAGGGCTTTGGGTAGAGCTGGTTTTGCTGCAAACGCCCCCAAAATATGCAAGCATAAGGAAGAGCAAAAAGTGAGTGCTATGAGGGGTGCAGTCTTTGTTGCAAAGATGCCAAACTTCATCACAAAGCAGCAGCAGATGCTCATAGAATCGTAGAAACGTTTAGGTTGGAAAGATCACTAAGATCATCAAGTCCAACATCAACCCACCCTCCATGTCCACTAAACCCTGTCCCACAGTGCCACATCTATCCTTCTCTTGAACACCTCCAGGGACGGTGACTCCACCACCTCCTGGGCAGCCTGTGCCAGGTGACTCACCAGGGAGCACTTTCTAAAAGAGCCCTTTTTGGGAAGAAAGTTGCATCAGCAAAAAAGCGTTGGAATTTACCGAAGCCTTCCTTAGCTGCCTCCAGTTGCCCATTTCATTTTTCATTTGCTGGGTGTGCCAGAGCCATCCTTTCATATGTCTGACCAGTAATTAATTAAGAGGGGATCAGGCTGATAATGCCCGGTAATCCCTTCTCTCCCATCATTTTGTTCAGTAATCCTTTTAATTCTGCAACTCAGGGTGGGGGCAGCAGAGGAGGGGGAACTGAGCTGTGGTAGGGTGCCATCACATCCCACTGCCTTCTTCCCTACATTCCCCAGGGGAGGGATCCTAACCTGGGGAAGCTCACAGGGTAACTTGAGGGGGAAGAATTCACCTGTGGGGTGAGGGGCTGGTGGGAGGACACGGCCATGGGGAGAGCAGAGCTGCTGCTGGGTGTGGGGGTGGTCAGAGATTGTGGGCCTTGGGTGGGAGAGGGTTATGAAATAGAAAAGCCAGCATTTGATGTGCCAGTGACAGCTGTGACAGCCTTGCACTTCCATGTGAATTAGCCACCATCAGTGCTGCTGCTGCTGCTGACCCTCCTTTCCTGCCAGGTCAGGAGAAAAATGGAGGGTGTTGCCAGAGCATACAGCAAAGTGTTTGGGCACTGATAAAGTGCATCATATCAACATCCCATTGATGGGAAATTCTTTCCCCTTGCACAACCCAGCATCCCTGTCTCCCTCTGACTCAACCTCTTTAAATACTTTCTTTCCTGACAGCTGGAGAGGAGACGTGAACCTGCCGATTGCAGGGACTAAGTGGGTCTGAAGGGCCTTTTGTTTGATCAGAGCTGTGGTTATTACCCCTGACAGTCACAGGCGGGGAAGTCTCCAAGGTGTGTTTGACTGAGTTAAGGTGCCTTTGATGCAAACTTCTCTTCATCCCATTTAAACGGGGGATCGTTTCCATTCACAGTGAGGGGAAGCTAATGCAGCACCAGACAGCAGCAGCAATGCAGCAGGTGGAGCAGGAGGATGCCTTCACCTACCTGGAAGTGTGATCTTGTCTTCCTGAGGTTTGAGAGCGCCTCTCTGGGTCGGATGGAGGTTTGCCCCATGGTAGCACATCTCGATGGAGAAGCCACAATAATGCTTTAGAGATGGAATGAGGGCTATTTTCTATCCCTAAATCCCTTCTCTGCGTGTGTTTAATAACACAGATGTCTATAAAGCAAATGCCAGCTGATTATCAGAAAACATATTTGCTGAGCGTGAACAACTTTGTAATAATCAAACACCGCAGATAAACACTGACTATATGGTTTTGTAACTTCAGAGATTGGGTTTATAATCTGTTGCATAGCAAAATAATAAGCATACAGCAGTCCTTCCAGATGACTGTGCAAATGCAAATGGAGTCCCTGGAGCTGCTGCTGTCTTGTGGCTCCTAGCTCACTCTTTTGGAGATCGTAGAATCATAGAAAGGCTGAGGTTGGAAGGGACCTTTGAGATCTTTGAGCTCCAGCATCCTGCCAGAGGAAGGATTGCCACTCACTAGATCAGGCTGTCCAGGGCTCCCACCAACGATGGAGGTGGAAATCAGTTCTCTGGGTATAAAGCGCTGTGTTCAAAGTGACTATTGGGCATTTCTAATTCTTCCCTCCTACAGCTGTGGACGGTCTCTCCCCCAGGTCACAGTCCTGACCAGGATCCAAAAGGTAGGAGCCTTCCTCCACCTTACTCCTCACCTCACTGAGACAGTTTGCAGTGTTGGAGGTGAGTGTGGGTTTTTGCTGATCTGCTAAGCAATTCTTAATATATTCTTAATGCGAAAACTTCTAGCTAAATGGGCATCTTCTGGTCCAAATGGGCTGTTTTCTTCTAACTAGACACCTGTGGATGCCTGTGGCCAAGACCTCTCTGTAGGAGCTCACAGGTTTCAGCTCACCCACTCTTTGTGCTAAACCCTGGCTCTGCTGTGGGCTTTTTTCCTTCTGTGCATCATTTAAAATAGCATAGAAAGTTAAGCATTTTTTTTAAAATAGCTTTTTTAAAAAAAAAAAAAAAAAAAAAAAAAAAGCTTACTCCCTATGGCAATCAAAGAGAGAAAGAATAACCTCCTGGCAGCATCTGCTAAGTTATAGGCGGAGAGGATCGTGTGTGGAATAAATGTGGGTCCTTGGCTTGACACTTCTGATGGGGTCAAGTTTTCCCTGCACTGTAATGAGGTCTTGTTAGGAAAGTGGGAGTGGCGAATGATGCTCTTTTCTCTTGGATGTCTGCTTTTCAAGCTACCTGCAGAAGGAGTGTGGCTGGGGATGGGAAGGAGAAAAAAAAATCAGTGTTTCAGATATTTCTACGTTGGGCTGTGATGTTCTGAGGTGACAGCAGTGGAAGAAGAAAAGATGGGGGCAGGAATAGCAGGGGGCCAGGCGAGCTCTGCGAACAATGCACATCTTTCCCTTCTTTTCTGCACCAATCTTTGTTGGTGCTTCTGTTAGATGTTTCAGGTTTCCATGATGAGGGACCTGGGAGATGTGCTGGCAAAAAATTGCATTCCTGGCAGCAAGGAGACTATACAGATCTGGGGGCTCTTGTGGTATCTAAGTGGATAGGGAGGGGGAAGGACTCCAAACTTTCAATCAATCCCTGCCAGCTCTTTCCCATTTGAGAGGAACGAGGCTTGGCTTGTTAAAGGCAAAACGAGAGTGAGAATGGGCAGCATGCCAAGAGCCATTTGAGAGGCAGGTGAGACTTTCTGAAGGAAGAAATATCCATTCCACTTTAAATTGAAGTGTGTTAAATAAGGATGCTGTTTAGAGCTAATAAGGCAGGCAGCGAGCTGGAGAGCACAGCTGGGGTTACGGCTCTCGGAGCTGGATTCGGCCGCGGCTCTCATCGTGTCCATGGAAATGAGCTCCAGGCAGGTGTTGCCCTAATTCCTGGCGATGCACAGCGGTCAGCATGGTTTGCTTGGCTTTGTGGGTTTTTATTTTTTTGAGTGGTTGAGTCCTAAGGCGGGAGTCACGGGGGCTGCACAGGGCTGAGTGAGAGCACACGGGGGGTTGGGGCTGGGTTGGGCGCTGCAGCATTTGGGCTTTCCAGAAAGAGGTGGGGAAAGCTGGCGTAGCACCTGCTTTTCTTTGGGTTTTCTCTACCTGAAGACCCTAATTCTCAGCATGAGAACGACTCTGCGTTTATTTTATTTGTAATTTCTCTGCTTTTCTAATACGCTGCAATGTAAAAGAATAGATGCAAATTATCACATAAATTCAGATTGGAAGGTGCCACCAAAGGGACAGGTACTATACAGTAATTAAAGAACATGAAATTCTCCATGAGATGTTCATTAGAGTGCTCTAAATAGCCAATTGCTATTTCTTAACTATGCAGTAATTACTATAATGGGCACAGTTTGGCCTGGAATTTAATAAGGCCTTGCTGGGGAGTCCATTAGATCACCAGGAGGTCAGATCTAACAGCAGAGGCCTGTTTGCCTCCACATATCATAGAATCATAAAATGGCTTAGGTTGGAAGGGACCCTAAAGGCCATCAAACTCCAACATTGCTGTTGTGGCCAGGGTTGCCAGCCTTGGTCTTTTGTTTCACCCTAGAGGTCAGGGCAGTGCTGCCCAGTCGATGGGAGAGGGAATGGGACATGAGCTGATGCGCAGCTGATGGCTCATGCTGGGGCTCAGTCCCCACTGTGCCATGGCTTATTCTTATGCCCTGCAGTGCTCCATGACTTCCCAAGCAGAGAAGTGAGTTGTAGGAGTGAGGATCTGTGATTTTTTGGGTGTTGCAAGCAAGCCCTGTGCTCCTTGCACTCTCTGCACAGTGCTAGAGGACCTCACAGTGCCCTTGTGCCTGTGTTACCCATGCTATGTATCAGCTTGTTGAGGTCCCTTCCTCACTGAGCATTCCTATCTCCACGAGGAAACACACCCAAGTGATTTATCTTATGATGAAGTCAAGAAAGACTCATTGGAAAAAATGCATTTCCATCCTAGCTGGTGGGCCGGAAAACATTGTCTGCCAAAGACGTGTTTCCTTTAAACATTACAGAGCCTAGGAAATGACACAAGGGATGGGACCCTGCCTGGGCATTGCTCTGCGGTGAGTCAGGCTCCCAGGGCGAGGGCTGGCAGGCAGCAGGGGCTCACACCATTGCAGATACTTTGGGTTGAGAACTTTATTGGATATTTTTGGCTGATGTCTACATTCTGGCTGCAGCATCCCTGTGCTTGGCAGTGATAATCCCCAGATTAGGATCGTGACGTGTTGTTGGGTTTGAGATCTGCACTTCCCAGTACCACTCCTACAATTGGGGGGTGTTGTATTGTCTGCCTCTCCCCCTGGCATGGAAAACAAAACTGAGGGACACTGTTGCAGAACTTCCTGCCCTCCAAAATGGAAAAACAGACTTGGGGTCTGAAACAATTTAGGTTGCTCACTTAATTCCATCCTGCATGAGTGAGGAACGGGCACTTCAGAAGAAATGCTTCTTTTAATTGCAAACTAGCTTTCCATGATAATTCATTTTTTCCTCCTGAACAAGATTTCGTCCTGCCCTCAGCACCACAGCCTTTGGATCTCACTGACAGGCTTCATGGGATTATCTCTGCCCAGGGAGGGGGCCCTGCTTCTCCAGGAACACCTCTATCTTCCCACTGCTTGAGTGGCGCTTGCCTGATCTTTCAGACACAATAATCTAAGCAGCCCTGCATCATTGGAGCCCAATTTAATGCCAAGCTGTAAATTGAAGGATCAGAAGCACCAAGCCACAATGAAATCCTGCTCAAAGATTAGGGAGTCCTGGCCGAGCAGCCCTAGAAATTGAACTAGGGGACTGGACAAAATCAATTTGTTTCACCCAAAGGGCAGAGCTGCTACTGAAATGCATAAAAAAGAGAAGGGCAGAATCTCCCATTACCATGCACCTAAGTAGGGGGATGAGGCATTTAAAAGTGCAGCCTGACCTTTTCTAGCTAAAATGTCCCAAACACTGACTTGACTCCCTGTCTGCTTCCTTTATTTCCTTTTTATTCCACCCCCGCCTTCCCACAACTTGGGTGGTATTTTTAGGTTCAAGCCTAAAAAGATGTAATGATGGTCCTGAAAAGGGAACTGGCTTCTATACAAACCCTGGAGCAGAGCTGGCCCAGCTGCACGTCCCTTCCTTGGCACGGAAGTTGGGCATGTAATGCAGTGTAGATGCTCTTGTGAAGGGAGGGGATGTCTGGAGCAGGGCTCTCCTGGAGCACTGGGCTGTGTGGGGGACCTTGCTGGAGGACCATGGTGGAGAAAGAAGGGCATTGAGCTTAGAAGCTATTGACAGAGAATGTGTTGTGCCTTCATTCTACCTAGTGCTTTATGGATTATCTCCCTTTCACAGGAGAAATTGGTGGTGTGGAGATCAAGCACGCGCTCATTTCATGCTCTCTGTAGCAGCTCCATCTTGGAGGAAGGTGGGGAGGAAGAGAGGCCACTCTGCGAGCCATGAGATGTGCACCTTGGTCTCCAGAGGCTGCTCGTGGGGCAGCGTAAGGGGAAAAACAAGTTCCCATGTGCTTGAAGTGTCAGCATAGGAACAAAAGCTCTGCAGAGACATGGGTAACATTGTGGCTCTTCAAGCAGAGTAGTTAATGCACTACCATGAAGAACGCAGCCATGAGGAAGATGCGGGGTGTTCTCCTGCTGCTCAGCACAGCACTGCTCGCGTTGCTCCTCTGAGGAACAATCCATACTCCTTGGGAAAGCAGTGCTATTCCTGCTCCTAACTGTGTCTGTACAACTGGATCCCTGATGGGTGAAGAGCAAGCAGTTCATCTAACAAATTGTGAGTACGTATGCATACACATTCCACACTGGAAAGCACCTTTCAGATGCATCCTGTGTTGAGTACCTCCAAACTGCATCATCCTTAGAAATCTCCCCTGTCTCAAGAGTTCACAAGCAATAGTGACTCCAGTAGCCCTGGCTCCAGTATTGATATCTGTTCTGCAATCATCTCTGCCATCAGTTCTGGTTTTGATATTGTTTCCAGCTCATTAACCATGGCTGGTGGGAGGTGGCTTGCCACATGGCAGTCAGCAAAGCAGAATATCAGATGTGGCTTGATCAAATTCAAAGCAGTACTAGATGTGGAACAGATTACAGGCTGGATCACATAAGCCACAAGCCACATTAAAAGTGTAAGAACTACAATAGATATTCTGCTCTCACACTTCAACATGATCCTGAATGAAAGGATTTCCCTTGCCTCCAGCCCTTCTTCTCCCCCAAAAAAGGATTTCTGTCTCCAGGAAATGCAATCCTGTTGCATGAAGTACCTTGGGTACTGTGAGCATCTTTGCATAACAATGTCGTGTCAAACAAATTCCCTCCTGCTCCTTGTCTACTGCCTGATATATTGTGCCCCAAAACAGTTTTGACTACCTGCCACCTGATGGCTATGAAATTAACAATTGCAGAGGCAGCTGTGAAATGAAAATTAAAGTGGGGTGGGAGAAGGAGGGGAAAAGCCAATGTTCAGGTGCTGAATCTGGGAGAGTGAAGGAAGAGGAAGGCCAGCTGGGAACGGGGTCTGTCCTCTCCTCTCTGGATGGAAAACAACATCTTGCAAATGCTGTATAGATGGGCAATGGTGTGGAAGGGCTTTCTGATTAAAAGAGTGGTGAGGCACTGAAGCAGACTGCTCAGGGAGGTGGTGGAATCACTGTCCCTGGAGGTGTTCAAGAAAAGAGTGGATGTGAGACTGAGGGACATGGGTTAGCGGGTATGGTAGGATGGGTTGACAGTTGGACTTGATGGTCTTAGTGGTCTTTTCCAACTTTAATGATTCTATGATTCAAGGTCAGGCTGGATGGGCTCTGAGTACCTGATGGAGCCCTGTTCATTGCAGGGGGGTTGGACCAGGTGACCTTTAAAGTTCTCTTCCAACTCGAAGGATTCTATGAATCTATGATTAATGACTGTTAATCGGTCCATTAGTAATACTGGTCAGAATTGTCTAAGAGGGAAGATTTGCTCTTCTTTGAGAACTAAACTCTTCCCCAGCTGCAGACCCACCACTAGCTGCGTGTGTGTGTTTGTGGGAGGAGGACAAAGAGGATATTTTGGTCCTGAATGCCAGATGTTGCGGCACCGCAATGGTTCTGAGCGCCCGCATCCTCCTGGGTGCTGCGTCGGGTCCCTGGGAGATGGGGACTCAGGGCTCCACGGCATTTCCAGTGCAGATGTAATTAAAGCCTTCCCTGCCTGCCATGGAGCATATGGGACATGTTAGCAGAGCAATTAAATTTTGTGAAGTGAGTCTTTGCTAGAGAGCTGGAGGGTGGGTCTGTGAGAGGCAGAGGAGAGGCAATGTGTGCACCCGTCATCGGGAAGGAGCACTGCCCCTGGTCCTAACGTCTCCTTCTGCTATGAGCTGGGGAAGTAATTAAGTGGCATCTCATTTGCATTATATATTGGGTTTGTACATCTGAAAAGATACTGAGGAAGTTGATCAGACTGCACAGGCATACTAGGTGCAAAAGGATGGTATTTGTATGTGTGTAGGAACTCCATCTTCTATTTTTTCTCACTTAGAGTGAGAAAAGGCTTGATTTTTAGAAGAAGGTAAAAGTGTTAAATCAGTTCAAACAAAATTTCTTCCAGAGTTGAATGAGTTATAAGCTGTACCAGTTAAAATGTCATCTTATTTTGTTTCTCCCCAAAACTGAGATTCTCCTCGAATCAAGACATACAAGTCATACTGTTTTCCTTCTCCGTAACTCTTGGTTCACCTATCACATCTTGTATTCCCCCAGCACTGTGTTTGTGTCACTCTTACAAAAGAACCCATTCTCATAACCACCTAGTTTCATGCAGTGAGGATTGCTGAGGTTATTAATACATGTGATGGGTCTCTCTCTTCCTGAGGACATATCTACAATGACCCACTCTTTTCTCTGTTCAAGATGCTGGGGGAGCAAACTGCAGACCAGGAAGGCTGGAAAGCAATGACAGACCACCAGCCTCTCTGAAATGGTTCTGGAGCTTTTATTTTGGGCAGTGGTGATGGAAGGGGGGTTTTCACCAACAGCTTCTGTGCTGTTGGGCCACGTTGTTTGCTATTCAGAGTGAGCACGTGGCAGCTTCCGAATAGTACAAGCAGCTGTGTTTGAAGAAGTGCTCTCTAATTACACTCTTGCTTGACGAACATGACAGCCCATTGTGTTGGCCCCAGCCAGCTGTTGGTATCCTGATGTCCCTTGCAATCCAAAATGGGCACTGGGGCACACGCTCCTTTGGCAACCCCTTCTGCTCCACGGGGCACTGCCCCACATGCATGCTTTTGGATGCCTAGAAGGGAACGTGCCACTCAAACAAGGGCTCGTAAAACCTAGTGCTGAATGTGTCACTGATAGGTAGTTTTGCTTCTTTTTCAGATCACAGACTCGTTAAATCATTAAGACTGGAGAAGACCACTGAGATCATCCAGTCCAACTGTCAACCCATCCCTACCATGCCCTCTAACCATGTGCCTCAGTGCCATATCTCTGAGGTTTTGAGCACCTCCACGGATGGTGATTCCACCCCCACACCCATGCAGCCTGTTCCAATGTATCACCACTCTTTTTGTTTAGGAAGAGCAAACACAGTTGGATGCACAGAGGCTTTTCTGGATGAGGAAACCTGGAACTCCTGCACCTTGCTCGTACAAAGCTGAGGTTCATCATTTCCCCTGGAGCCATTCTGCAGCCCTGCTTCTTCTGCAGAGCGTGAGTACTGGCATTTCTGTAAGTCCTGTGAGTTGTGAAACACCACTGAGAAATGCAAGGAAAGGGAAGAGGGGGTTGAGCTGGGACTTTGTGTCTGGAAGTCCTTTGGAAGTGCAGGCTCCTCACAACTGCTGAGGTGGGGAAAAATAGATCCAAGACAGGAATGTTTTCCTGGTGCAATAAAGTAAAAGCTCTACCATGATGTCTACAGTACCCAGAATCACCGCAGCTAGGCCAGACAAATAAACCCACAACATACTGGTAAATCCCTTCTTTTACCCTCTTCTGAAAATGCTGACAAGGGAAAAGCAGGGCTCTAAGTGAATGAGTGATGCTGAAAAATGGAGTCACAACCACTCCTTCCTAAAGAAACTCTGCTTGGCTTTATATTTGCTTTGCATCTGCCTCAGCATCTGCACCACTCCTTTTCCGGAGATCACTCACTTTGGCCAGAAGGGCAGCTGTGACTGACAGTGAATCTCCTTGCAATCCCCCCCCATTTCTCCCCCTGTCAAAACATTTTTTCATCAAGGATGAGAGATGCACATCTTAAAAATACTCCTGAGCAAAAAAAGCATTAGCAGTTTTTCGTGGTGGAAAGTTCAGGAGGTTTCAGTGTTCTTTCCCCTTCATTTCTAATTAGAAGTTATAGACTGGAGACTCCCCACAAGTCATTAAAGCTCCTACATTTAGCATCAGTTCTTCCAAAATATGGTGCTTCCCGAACGGTTTGCTCATCTTTTGGAAATGTTTCCCTGGGTAGTTTCCCTTGCCTCTCCTGGCAGCTGCTCCTTTATCTAATTGCTCATCTTTTGCTCATCTCAGCTGGCTGAGTTATGGTTTGAGGTTGTCAGTTTTGTATGTACGCAGTGATGGTGGATGCTTTGGAGTTAGGAGCTGGAGCAGAGATCCAGATCTCAGGTGCTTTCCCAAACCTTCCGGTCCCCAGAGACTCTCTGGGTCAGCATGCATGTCCTTGGCAATCCAGGGCACAAAAGGGGCCAGAAACCACACAACAACCACCTTGCCTGGCAGCCTGCTGGATCTTCCATGTCTGTGGTGGGAGCACAGTGCGTTTTCGGCCAGCTTGTGCCTTGTGTGCCACGCTCAGATGAGCTCTGGTAAATCCAGGTGTGTGTTGGGGACTGGGTTTTCAAGGAGGCTGTACCCAAGTGCAGAAAGGAGCAGGTGGCTAGAATGTTGTTCTTGCTGCCTCTCTCCAATGAGTGTACTTGGGAAAGAAGGTGAGGGCTCTTCATGAGGGAATTATGCTGTCCCCTGCCTTCCCTGTGCCCAGCTCTGTCTGAATTTAGGACCTCAGAGGCACACAGTATATGATAGATCTGTGCTTCTCAAGTTGGGGCTGAGATGGTGCTGCTCGAGGTGGCCATACCTACAGAGCTCCCCGTTTCCCTTTGCTCCGCTCATAAGGCAGAAACTTTATTTGCAGTTCGCTTTGCAACATCTCAGCCTGGAAACTGCAGCAGCGAGAGGGAGGAAGAGAGGAGAAGAAATATGTAACTAGGTCAGTCTGCTCCACATTACAGCTTCATCCTTTACCTGGGGAGGAGCTGTGGTCTTTGCCCGCCTCTCGCTGTTCCCATTCAGTCACTTGATGGGGTTTCTAGCTACTTTGAGCCTACAACCTTCAGATCAAGATTTTTCTTTTAAACTTGGCTTCCACGTTCGACTCTGCTTCTTTCAACCTGTGTTCAGAGGCTCACAGTGGAAGAAACCTTTTGCTGTATTTAATTGTAAAAGTTCCTTCCCTATAAAACTCCTGGCAAACGGGGCTGGCTCAGTGGTTAGTGCTTTGCTCTCCTCCTTGCAGGGGCAGAGTTCACCTGCTCAGTGCTTGGCTGCCTGTTCCCCTGCCCAAGAAGGAGTTTTTAATCACAGTAGGATGGGATGGTTTGGCTTATTCACAGTGAGGCTGCAATGCCAATTGCTATTATGTCTCTTGTTCAAATATGGCCTGGATTGTTAATGAAGCTTTAACTGTTTTGTGGCTGGTGTATGACGAGTTGTTGGGCCAGTGGCTGCACGTATCTGTGCAGTGAGCATCAGCTGCTTTCCTGCTCCCTGTTTTGCACCACCTCTCCCCACGTTTATGCTGATCCACTGTTAGCAAGGTGTGCATGGGGCATTGTCCCCTCTTCTTTTGCCTCTTCATTCTGAAGCTGGAAAGACAAAGCTACTCAACAAGGCTGCCTTAATTGGCAGGTATCATTAATAACAGTATGAAAGTGTGACATCTCTATCTACTAGTAAGCAGTGTGCGAACTACGGGAAGGTGCTGCACTACACACTCTGTGCTAGATCCTGCCCTCTGGCACGCAGCACCAGGAGGGTGGGAGGTGAGGCCACATGCAAAGCTGTGTGGACTCAAACCTGCACAGGGAAGCCTTCTCTTTTACTGGGATTGAATCTGAGAGCAAAGGGAGGTGAAGACTGTTGTAAGCTGCCAGGAATCATCTGCCCAGAGAAACTGTGGATGCCCCATCCCTGGAGGTGTTTGAAGCCAGGCTGGATGGGACCCTGGGCAGCCTGAGCTGGTACCTGATCTAGTGGTTGCCAGTCCTGCCCATGGCAGGAGAGTTGGAACTAAACAATCTTTGAAGTCCCTTCCAACCCAAATACTTACAAGAGGTAATGGCTTTAAGTTGTGCTAGGTGAGGTTCAGGTTGGATAATGGGAACAATTCCTTCTCAGAAAGAGTGGTGATGCATTGGCACAGGCTGCACAGGGAGTGGTGGAGTCACCATCCCTGGAGGTGTTCAGGAACTGTGGAGATGTGGCACTGAGGGATGTGGCTGTGGGCACGGTGGGGATGGGTTGGTGATTGGACTTTGATCTCAGAGGTCTTTTCCAACCTTAATGACTCTGTGATTCTGTTATCTGGACGAGGGGTCTGCTTCTCAAGTATTAGTGAGCATTTTAGAACCAAAACAGACTTTTTTTTTTTTGTTCTTAATGAATCTTGTACTACTCAGGCTCAGACAGTATTTGCAAACCATGGGGAGAAAAAGATTTAAAAACAACAACAACAGAAGAGCATTAGAGGGAAATAATCTCATCAGCCCCAACTCTCCAGCAGCGCTGGAGACAGGAAAATGATGCCTTTTTATTAGCCTTATTGTCTTTAATTAAAGCATTCAGCAGAACCCTCTGATAATGGACTGCAACTGAGGTCGGCAGCATTTGTAATAACACAGTACAGGGTTCAATTAAGTTGTACTTTTGTAGCTTTTCATCTCCACTTTAAACAAGCTGGTGATATATGCAGAATGATTACCTTTCTGAGCTGGGTAAAAAGAGGGGGAGCAGAGGGGCTTGGGAGAACAAATCACTTGTTGCTGTATAACTGATGCTATACAAATAATCTGTTTCCCCACCTTGCTCTCATGCATTCAGCCTGCTTGTAGGGTACCCCATCACTGCCATCCAGCCAGGCTGGTTGTAATTTGGCTGCTATACTGCAGCCATTAGGAGTGGTTTTTGTATACCACATCTTTGTGTGATTATGGAGATCTGCAGCAGGTTTCCTAGACCTGAGCCTTTAAAAAAATGCATTTCTGATGGTTGCAGTACCTAAAGAACTCCAAACAAACAGGGGGATCAGAGGCAGCAGAAGAAAAGATCAGAGGTCCGGATATAACCATTTGAGCTGAAAGACTGTGGGTGATTGACATGCAGTTGATATTTGCTGCTCCTTCTTTTCCCTGCTCTTTTGAATTATTGGCCATAAAACACCCTGCAGTCTCACTCTTGCTGTGTCAGAGAGAGAGAGAAGCCAAGAAAGGACCCACATGGCTAACACTTAACTTTATCTTCTCCATTAAGTAATGCTAAATTAGAATGGAATCGCTCTGGTAATACAGGTGACAGCTATATGAAGACCAAATGAATTCCCTATGATCAGCACCATTAAAAAGAACACGTTGGCAGAATTCATGATGACGGGACACTTACTGTGTGTGTAACTCATGGACGTGTGCAGGAAACCCGTGGTAAATCCGGCCAGTGCTTTATGTCAGGCTTTAAAAAAAAAAAAGTGGCTTTTAGAGCTTCTGTTCAGATCCTCATCTCTCCAGCCCTGATGTAAATGGGCTTTCCTTGCAGGGCTGGTGGTAATCTCTCTGAATTTATGGCATGAGAAGGGGCTGTGGGGAAGGTAGAGCTGAGGTCCCCATCCTGGTGCTTGCTATCATGCTGTGGTACCCCACGATGGCACACACAAAGGCATCAGCCTCTGTGTACAGACAAAAATTACAGTGAGGTAATTACCTTCTGCCTCCTCACAGCACTGTTTTACCTGAATACTGTTCATTCCATATGTTTTTACTGTCTTTCGTGTAGCGCAGCTATGCACTGTCAAACAGCTGTTCAGCTCCACCCTAGAAAAATAGCTTCAATAAAGTGCATTTCCCATACAGGTCATATATTGGTTAATTCATCCTTTTGGGAGAACTTCCAGACAGGAAACACGGAGGCAGAGAATGCTGTCCCAGCAGAGCACAACTTCTAAATTAAACTCAGTCTCAGCTCCCACTACCTGCCATTGTTACTTAGGTGGAAAGGGAAAGCAGAGGGCTGTGATTTGCTGTGGTTATGTCTGGCTGCTGTGTCACAGCCACTGCTCCATCTCACAGGACAGCTCCATCCGAAGGTGAACTGAGGGTTGTACGGTACGTTCCTACCTCTGTGGTAGAACAACCAGACTTAGAATCATAGAATGGTTTGAGTTGGAAAGGACCCTTAAATGCCATCCAGTCCAACTGCCCTGCAATGCAGAGGGACACCCACAGCTCCATCAGGTGCTCAGAGCCTGTCCAGCCTGATCTTGGCTGTCTGTAGGGATAGGGTATCCACCACATCTCTGGGCAGTCTGTGCCAATGCCTCACTGCCCTTACTGTAAAAAACTTTTTCCTTATATCCTCTCTTTTAGTTTGAAATCATTTCCCCCTGCTTTGCTTTGTTTGGCCAACACAGTAGGGCAGTGCCACACCTATGCCATGTTGTATCCAAGTATGTGGAGGGGTAATCTGGTGCACTGGGCTCCCTTCATTCAAGAAGATAAAATCTGTTGGAAAAGAAAAGCATGCTGAAGCTACCTACAAGCTGAGCTGGCTCTGGCAGGTTTAGTAGAGAGATGAGGCACAAAAGGGGCTGCCTCTGGTCATTCCCCTCAGATCATGTACTCCACCAAACCAGTTTGGGTTTTTGGATGTCATTTTGTATGGTCGTTGCAGAAGCCACTTCTGTGAAGTCTCGGGTTGCCCTGTGCTCCGCATGGTGTTGCTATTATTGCACCCTGACTGCCGCTGAGACAATTTCTTGCCTATTAAAATGCAGTTATGGCCTAGAAAGTGATAGTGTAAGAATGGCTTATCAGTGCTCTGTAGCTATTTGCTCTAATCATCCGTACCAAAGGCCCGAGAATGCTCCCAGAGAAGCCAATAAGACTTTTTCCATAGACTTCAAAGGCAGCAGAGAGCAATTTAGCTGCTGCCACCAGACAAAGCAGATTAGGCTACAGCTGGTACTTCCACAGCTAACTTGGCTCTGAAATCCTGACAATCTAAATGTATTTTTGCTGCATGGAATACTTAAAAATAGACAAGATAAAGTAGTAGGGAAAACAGATTGCTGGGAATGTTTCTTTCCTGGTAGGAGAAATGGACTAGCTGAACCTAGCAGGGCTTTTCCATCTCAAGTGTGTGTGAGTCTATGATTTTTGTCAGCAAACTAAGCACTTCTGAGCCAGAGGCAGCACAGAAAGCCGTTAAAAGCAATTTAGAGGTGCTGGTATCGTAATTTTTCACTCCAAGAGGAACTGCTATTTTTGCATATGTTGTAGGGCTCAGAAAGATTCCCCTGAATCCAGTGAGACGCGGTGCAGTGCCTGCATGGAGACAATCCATGGACACAAACAGTAAGTCATAATAATGCATGTGTTTTGATGGGGCTGTTCCTCCCATCTGCCTCATGGGAGGAGGATATTGAGCGCGCGACGTTGGAGAAGATCAAAGAGGCTCCTGTAGCTAATAAATCACCAATAATGGGTGACTTTGCCTGCCCACACATAAGGAGGGCAACAATGTTTAGTGAATCAATGTCTCAATACTCTAAACTATCCTCAGAATAGTTCCTTCGAAGGCATGCAAGACAAGGGTCTTTTTTGATTTAGCCTTCAGTAACACGGAAAATGCGGTTCGAGATGAATGGCTTCCCACGCACCAGCAATCATAGTAAAACCCTGTCTGTCACCCTCACAGACTGCATCAGAACTTGGCCAGGAACTCTGATCTTTGGAAAGGAGAAGTTAAAGGAAATGGAAGAGTAATAAATGAGAGTTAAAGCCAAGCCCCTCAGACTATATATAAAGATAGTTTACTCATCCCAACTCTACTCCCAGAGGAAAGCAAGGGCTGTGTAAATGGTGCAGGGGAGGGATGCACAAGCTGAATGAATAACTTTTGCTGAAATGGAGCCAGCACAAGGCAGCCTTCCTAAGGAGCAGAGCCCCAGCAGGGCTGGGGCAGTGACAGAGATCTCTGCGTACAGAATGCCTTGCCTGGAACTTGGAGATAGCCCATAATTTCAGCAAGAAGGCAGAGGAGTGTCTGGCTGGTGAGCCCAGCACCCAAGCTGGGACCTCTTTGGTCCCAGGGAAAGACTGAGCTCCCTGAAGCACTCAGCGTGGGCTCAGTACAAACCTGAGTATCTCATTAGGCAGGTTTTCCACCCTGGAGGAGTAGCTCTGCCTGCGCTGACCTTAATGTGAAATTAAAGCCATTTAAGCAGGTAACAGCCAGACAGCTGGGTGCAACCATGCGATGGAGACGTTTGTCTCTATTTGCAGACAAGCTGTGTATGTGCTTCCATTCCGCTCAACTTTTGCTGCTTGTTTATTTAGCTAATAAGAGCCAGCAATCTGCCTTGCACAGCCGTGCAGACAGCAGAGCAGAGCATGCCCGAAGACAGGCTTTTGTTAAACACTTGTTGGCCTTATGGCAATAGCTGTGGCTCACCTGCTGCAGGAGGGAGCTGCAGGAAAGGCAATTGCTTTTGCTCACTTTGGGCATGTCCTGTCCCTCTCCATCAGTCTGGGTAGAGAACTGATGCATTCCCATCCCTGGGGTGGAGTTACATCATTACCAAGAGTCTCTTCAGCGTGCCACCAGTTTCCTGCATCTCACATCTATTTTGATACTGATGGCAGCTGGACTAGTGTTGTCACAATGTCCGTGCCTCCGTCCCTCTGGAGACAGGCAGGAGGAGGCAGCTAAGCATCTCTGCCCATGTCAGTGCTTCAGAAAAGGAGGCTGAATTTAATCACAGAAGAGTGCAGTGAGGACAGCTGCTGCAAAACTTCTCCTTCATCCATCTCTACAAGGGGACTAATGTTGCATTTCAGGAAAATGCGGTGCCACTGCCTCATCTTCTGCTTCTGCACCTGGCAG
This sequence comes from Tragopan temminckii, assembly GCA_028571105.1. NCBI lineage: Eukaryota > Metazoa > Chordata > Aves > Galliformes > Phasianidae > Tragopan > Tragopan temminckii. Next base: position 9,201,192 of record JAOWBP010004220.1, read on the forward strand.
TCCTTTCTGAATTTTTAAGCATTAGTCTCAGTGCTTCCTGCTCTTACCAGCCAGCCTTGGGTGTCCTAGGTGCTACTCAGGAGGGAAACACAGCTGCTGCCTTCGTGAGTTAGCCATCTTCTCCTTTTGTGATAAAGATGCTGATCGCTAGAAATGTTTGTCCTGCATTGCTTTGTGCTACAGGCATGGTGGTGATGGGTTGATGGTTGGACTTGATGATCTTAGAGGTCTTTTCCAAACTTAATGATTCTATGAACTCATTTCAGGGGACCATCAAACAGACAACAGATGCTCACCTCTGATTTGGACCCATATCACAGACAGAAGCTAGAGGACTCCAGCTGTACCTCCTCATCACATTGTAAGCCATTCTCATTGCAATGCCTCCATTGCCAACATCTTCCAGAATGCATGTTGAATGTGTGAATTGCTGCCCTGGATATATAATTCTTAGCACACTCACAGAGATGAAAGACTTGCAGAAACAAGTTTTCCAAGACTTCTGCCTTCTTTTTCCCATTCCTTTAGCTTCTTGCCACGCTGCTCTGAGCACCTTCCCACAGCGTGAAGGGATTTGGTGGCAAAGGAAAGAGCACAGAGAGGGAAGTTCCTTGGGAGTTCTCTGAAATTAAACGGGGAAGTCAGCAGTGAGCATTTCCCCCCCGGCCCTGACCTAGAGCTTGCTGGAGGCAGCAGAAGTCTCCTTGCAGATGTTATCTACAGCTTTTAGGTAAGGTCCCAGTTTCCTAAAGGATGCATTATGAACCACGCACCCATTGTGCTAGGCGCTTTGTGAGCACAGAACAAGAACCATGCACCCACATACACACATTGCTGCTTGCATGGTTACACGCTAAATGGGATGTTTTGGGGTCTTAAATTTAGCTGTCTATTATGCATTCACAGGTCTGCTGGAGCACAAAGGAGCAAATGCTTTCTCATTTATCCTATGCTTAGGTGCTAATTAGGAGCTTTTAGGACATACAGTTTGAGGTGTTACCAATTAGCTCAATTGTGGACCAAGACCGGAGCTGTTATTTGTTTGTCACAGTAATTGAAAGCCAAAAAACAAATACCGGCGTCTCCTCACTCTTTCCCCTGCGCCTTAGCATAGCTGTGCAATGAAATAATAATAATTTCATTGTCTACTTTTCAAAACTCTACTTTTAAAACAGGTTGTAAAAAGCCCCCACGTGGCTTATTTTGCCTAATTATTAAAAGTCAGACTTTAAATTCGAGAAGAAAGGCTATATTAAAAAAAAAAAAGCACAAAAAGGAAAAATAACTAAAGAAAGCAGATGAATAAGTGGAATATGCTAGAGGTATTCTTCTATTGTTTATGATCCGGTGTTTTGAACGGAGCTATGGGAGGTAAGTGCTTGAAGACCACATGACTTTAGAGGGGCTTCACACCATTTCACTGTGGCTCTATTGAAAAATGAGTGTCAAACAAAACAAAACAATCAAGTAAGCTTAGATGCAGAGAAATAGAAGAAATTTGAAGATCCTTTTTTTTGAAGAAAAAAAAAATTGAAAAAAGTTCTACTTTGGGAGTTTGTTTTCCATTTTCCCAGGAAGCTACCTACCTTATGGCGTGAAAGACTTGCTTGTGCTGTACTCTCTTGTAGGAGCCAGCTCCACCTTGATACAGCCTGGTCCCTCTCTGGACAGGAGACTGAAGGACTGCTTGGACAGAAGCTGAGCTGGTGGACATGAGGAGAAGCAGGAAGAGCGAACTGTAGAATCTCAAATGCTGGGCAGAGGACCTATGCTGGAACTAAAGCTGTGGAACAACTAGGGCAGTCTCTACAGGTTTGTCTTCCTCCTCACTCTTCTTCTCTTGAGATTTTATCCTTTAACTTAGTATTAGTAACATGAGATTTAAAGGAAATAAATGAAGGCACAGATGCACATGGTCCAGGTGCCCTCCTGTCAGGTGGTGGTAAACCCACTGAGCAGGCAAGCGCAGCTTTCAACAGTTTCCTTCACATGTTATATCTAATTGGGAGAATCCTGGGTTTTGTCATTGATGATTTTAGCAAGATGGTCTTCTGAGACATCAAAGAAGTCCAGCTGGTAACCCATATGGAGAAATATATATATATATATATATTCTATAAACATATTATCCCTAGAAAGCTCTTGTACACACTATGTGTGAGCTCACTCTGTACACCTACTCTTCACCACAGCCTGATTTTAAACATTGCATGACAGATAGTCCCACTGATACCTGTCAGTATTTCTGTATGGAGTCTACTTGGAGTTTCCTGCAAGGTAGCTGGTGCTCTCGTGGAGAGAAAAACTTTTTTCTGGTTGTTCCATAAGTCTTTTCACCCATAGCTGCTTCAGTCATCGCTGATTTTTGCTATGAGTGGAGAATCAGATTCACCCTTCTCTGTTTTCTTGTTGGAAAATACAAGTCAGGTACTGGGAGATTATTTCCATGGGTTTCCTTGGTCAGTGACAATATTGGCAAATCCAAGATTCAGCGTTGTGTTGGTCTGAGATGCAGCTTTAACACAGTTTAATTACCAGCAAAGGTACAGCACATACAGGTGAAAGGGGATAATTTATAGAGGTTTCAGAACCCCATTTTTTGGAGTACCTATATCCTCAGAAACACAGGGAAGTGGATATCTCTTTTTTTTTTCCTTTCACTTCTGCTTTGGTAGGCTCAGTGCTGGACACTGGGAAACAGTGAGGTTTGATCCTCAGCTTAGGTGCAGCTACAGTTGTAGGCACAGGCACTTTAGCTAAACCAGGAGTTGTGAGAGGATGGCAAAACTGTGTTTTAATCCTTCCTCAAGCCTGTTGTTCATGGGGAGAGACATGTATGTGCTGATAGCACTGCGTAACTGTGCATCTAGGTCTCAGACTGTGCTAATCCCAGGCATGTACTGATGTGCTCCAGGCTGAGATTGCTGCCATCTGAAGGCAGGTGCCCCCAGCCCATGAGAGATGCTGTTACAGTGCCAGCTGGGTGCTCTCCTTGATAAAACTTCATCCCCTCACTTCCTACATTCATTCACTTGTCAAGAGCAGAGACTCGTTTTAACACTGTGGATTCTAAATTTTCTCTGATGCAATTATTGTTTGACACCGCAGCCCTTCCAAGAACCTTACATAAGGAAAGGGAAAGAATTAAATATGAGAGAAGTCTAAAAGTAAAACTATTAAAAGGAGACAGAAGCTGTTTTGTGAGCAGCAGGAATGATGTGGTGCCTCTGGGAGAGGATGTGCTGAGCCAAAGGAGATGTACTGCTTTCAGGCAGTGCCTTTCATTATATTTCAGTGAAGTTCTGTGCTTTTCTGAAGTTCTTAGGTGCAGCGCTTTTAGAAATGAGCCTGTTCTTCCTCTTTGCTCTTGCAAAAACCACGACTTTCATACCATTTCCCAAGCCAATCTTCTTTTACAGATTGTGCAGCCAAAATTTCCCTTCTCTAATTAACCCAGAATGGTTTTTGAAGAAGTTTTAGCCACAGAGAACATCGAATTTAGCTCTTAGCCTGGAGCCAAGCTCTAGGCTAAAGAACACATGTCATTTTAGGAATTCATGCAGACACACCTTGACATCTGGGATGTGATATGTCGCCTGCAAGCTTTCCTGCTGAGCCAGTGAGCAGTGGTGGGCAGCGCTGATGCTGCAGGTGGAGCATCAGGTGTTTTGCCATTCATTCCAACACCTTGTCCAAGCTAGACAAGTAATTGCAGCTGATTTCTTTGACACATGCAAGCCTCTTCTGCTGGTGTTTGTCTATGTGATAACTTAATTGCTTCATTTCTTTTTTGGGTTGCTTCTGTGCAGCATACTGTAGCATTTCCTAAATATGTCCCGTAGAAAAATTGTCTTCTCTGGTTTCCAATGGAATGTTCCTCTGTAGTGCTAAAAGGCAGCCAAAAATATGCAACGCACAGCGTTTTCCAGCATGATTTCACAATGTCCGTAACGGAATGTGGTTTACAGGTATCTGCTGAAATTCAGGTATGGAGTTTTAAGGGATCTTCAGAGATCATCTGCCTTGAACTAGAACCAACCAGGCTTCCAATTCCTTAAAAGCCTCTGGTGCTGGTTGTTCCACCTCTGGAAACAGTAAGGTTAGCATCCAGCTCTGCCTGTTGTAAGGACCTCTCCCACAGGCAGATACAACAGCCCCTGAATCTTGTTACCTGCAAGTAGGTGTCTAGCTTAAGCTGATCAAATGAACTTTGTTCCTTTGCTTCTGTTCCAGAAAGCATGAATTTCACCCTCTTTAGATGCCCTAGATGGGATGAAGCCCTCTCTGAATGTTTTTCTCTCTGCAGTGGCTGTAGAAAAAGTCTGGCAGATGGCACTTGGCAAGACTAGATGAATATGCACTGAATGTCTCATTTACATTGGGTCCCTTTTTGTCTTCGTGGTTTGGGCACCCAACATCTGAGATACCAATTTCACAAGCCTGTGATCCTCAATGTGTTCTTGAGCTTTCTTTTCTGCACAGCTGTGACTCATTTCTCTGTGCTGTATTTGATGATGTTTGGAACAGTGACAGGGAGAGATGAGTCTGTGATGGTTTCTTTCTCAATATCTAGTCTGGGCTAAATAAAGGTAAAACCTTGATGAGCTACACAAGCATCCTGTCCAGAATACCTATGGGAATGACAGTCTGGGAAGGTGATGGCTTTGAAATGTTAAACCATCAACATTTACATCAGCCATTTCAATGGAAGCCCATTCAGAACCAAGGAAGAAGCAATGATGTGAAGCCAAGGTGTTCTGAGTCCTTTAGATTAATTTATTTTAGAGAAACTATCTGTTGTCCAAAAGATATTTGTGGAAAATGCTGAGAGAATAATTTAAAATAACGATAGCTTGTGGAAAATAGCGAACAGGTGGAAGATCATTCCTGAACAGGAGAAAGTAATGCGTTATTTGCTATCACTTACTGCCTTAGAACTTAATCAACAAAGAAAACGTATTTTCCCTCATCCTGCCTGTGTGCCCACAGAACCAGGTCTTTCTTTCTTTGGGCTAAATGCAGCTATCTGCAAGGTTCATGGAAAAGCTTTCCTCTTGAGCTATAGAGCGATCAAGCAGTGGGGCATCATGTCACATTCTGTAGAGAACAAACTTCCACCTGTAAGCCTGCAATGTGTATCTCTGAGTCCTTCTGAAAGAAAGCCAGCTGCATGTAAATTGAGGCGGCTTGGTTTCCTGAACTGCCTCTTCAGAGGCAGCAGAAATAGGAAGGATGAGCGAGCTGCTGTGCTTGCTTGCTTCTTTATTCTGAAAGCTACTGAGGACCAGCTGCACGGTAACATTAACCTGTTCCACTGTTCTTTTTGTCAGCGAGCTCCAGCTACTCTCCAGATGTGGTACAAGCTTACAGTTATGTGTGGGACATCAACAGTGTCTTTAGATACACTCTATTTTTAAAGTCCAAAGAGCTTCCTTATTAAATGCTACGTGTACTCAGCACAGGAGTGATAAGCAGCAAGTTTTCTCACCCCAAGCCTGTTGGGCAAGGAGAAGCCAAGCTGTTGCATCTCACTCCATCTAAATGACCCTGGTAGGGCTGCTCTGTGCCAAACATGCCATTGTTTTGTGCTCCTGATGGTCGTTGTCTACGCACCAAATTGCTCTTATAGCAGGAGAGAGCACAGAAGAAACATGGAGGAGAACCCTATCCTACTGCTTCTCTTTGCCAACCAGTTTCTAAAGTGAGGATGCAGAGATCATTTTCACCCCCACATCAGTAAAGCAGAGAAGTTTTGTCCTGAAATCTCTGACAAAGTGCCACTTTTAGCCTGCCTTGCTCATGACTTAATGGCTTTGGATTTTTGTCTTTTTCTTAACTACCAATCAGCCACCCTCCAGCTGCAGTAATAACGTGTGGGATGGCAGTTGCCTCCAGTGGCTGTTTAAATTAAACACAGATCTACTGAATAGACACTAAGTGTCAAGAGATCTCTTCTGGGAGGTGAGAGGAGGAACTGCTTCCCTGTTAGCACTGCCAACGTGTTTCTGAATCTAAGGACAACACCTTTCTGACTTCAGGACATGTCCGTATCATCTCCCTTAAGTAGTCTGTGTGCCTGCTGTCTCCTGGCTGAGGGTGATAGGCTGTGATTATGCATTATATTTAGAATCTTCTAAAATTTTGATCAGCCTTGGAGATTCAGCTTCAGTTCTAAAATGAGTGCAACAGGGCTGTTAGCCAGGCACCGGGAGCTGTTTCAAGTCAGAGGTTACAGTGAGCTAGGGGAAGCTCAGAAGGGGATGTGGCTAGGGGAGAGACGTCCCTGGAGAAAGTGACCCTACTGCTTTATTTGGCCCTCAGGATGCCAGTTCAGGCAGCATTTCCCAGATGGACCCATGGGGTTACAGTCAGTGTTAACTTCAAAGCTGGGTACTATGGGGATATGAGGAGTGCAGGTCATGGATGTCCTTGAGGGCAGCTCCTTTCTCCCCATGCTGTGAAGAGCAGATGTGGTATAAAAGCTTCCTCTAGGAGAGGGCATGATTAATCTTTGCTTCTTAGAGGATGACAAATATATTATATTCGCCGACATGCACACACATTCTCTTCATCTGACGGGTGACCCCTGTCTTAATGCCAAGCGTGCGAGGTCCGGCTCTGTAAACGAAGAGGAGAGCTTTGCAAGCTCATTAATGCTTTGAAGTCGCTCATTAGGAGCAGATTCCTCTGGAGCTGGAAAGCGTAACACCCTTTGTGAGCACAGCTTCATTTGATATTAATGCGGGTGCTGCAGCTGGAGGCATCCAGAGATGCTGAGCTGCCATTCTGCACACACAGACCAGAATAGTGGGTTGCTGTGGCTGTAATAGGAAGGGTAAAGAGAAGCAGAGAATGTTTCTGTCCTCTCTTGGCACCTCAAGAGGTGACATTTCCTCTTGGCAGGATTTTTATGTGTGGGTAGATTAACCCAGTCCTCTGCTGAGCTGCAGCATCCCGCATTCGGCCTTCCCAGTCCTTCCCAAAGTGAAGGATGCTCCAGTATGTCTTCAGCAGAGGGGATGCTGTCATTAATAGGTCTGACCAGGTTTCTCTGGGTGGGCATCATGGGGAGCATGGCAGTGCATGGAAGACAGGCCATTTGGGGATCCTCTGGGAGGGGACGAGACTGGAAATGAGTTGCAGAATCCCAGTAAAGCAGTGGCAGCCCTGTGTGGAGGTGCTGGCCTGGGAAGTGTGAGAGTGGCTGAAATCAGAGATGTAAAACATCGGGTTCCTGTGGCTTAAAGGCTAAAGACTTAGTGCACGTAGCTGTTTTGAGGCTGTGGGTTTGAATCTCATGTGAGTCAACAGATAGCATTTTTTTTTTTCTTTTAAAAGAAAACAAAAGCTAGACAAAATAAAAGCTGTACCTCACCCCAAAGCAGAAAGAAGGACTCACCTCCCCCACTGTCTCTTCTGACCAAATGCCTCCCAAAAATCTGAACTACAGGGGGAGTGAGGATCAGGACCCAAAGTGGAAGGATGATGCTAGAACTGCTTGGCATCTGTAATGAGCGCTGGTGGGCTGGCAGAGCTACTCATGTCCCTCTGGACAGCAGCAGGGTCAGGATGACAACCTCCAGAGATATGTGTGCTCCTGGCACAATGGCCTGGCATGGCACGTGGGCTCCGTTCTCTTCTCCATGGCCCATGAGAACTGTTAACTCCTGGTTTGGCTGGGGTGGACAAATGGGCTGAACAGATGCTATTTGGTGGCGGATCACCAGGACATGAGGGAAAATCTGTGAAATTTTGGAAAATGCATGAGATCAGAAAACATTTTTTTGGTGTGGTATAAGTAAAGGGAGTCAGGCAGCTTTTCTTTCTCTGCCTTGCCAGATTTGCTGGGGACCTTAAAGGAAGTGATGAGGAGATGAAGATGTTGCTGGCTGTGGGAAGAGCCTTGAGTTGAGACTTTGGTGGCTTGGTGAGGTGAGCGTCCTTGAAAAGAGGACCTGGCTGGCAAGGGGACAGCAGGCAGCCCACCAGGATGGCCGAGTGGTGAAGGCGTTGGACTTAAGATCCAATGGGCGCATGCCCGCGTGGGTTCGAACCCCACTTCTGGTAGGAGTCTCCTTTTTCTTTCAGGCCACAAGCCCCATCCTGGCCCTTAGACCATCTGTTTGGAGCAGGGATGGGAGCTGTCAGCCAAGACATTGTGGGACCAAGACTGTTGGACACCCCAATATGAGCACTCTGGGGAGACTGAGCGACTTCATCATCCAGGCTGGATGTAGAGAGAGATGTGAACCAGTCCCTCTAGCACACGGTTATGGCTCTTATCCTTTGTGCAGGGAGTGTTGGGATTGTCATGGGCTTGAATCCCATGTGCAACCAAAATAGAGACTTGTTTTTTCTGAGACAGAAGTAGAAAAACCTGACTATTCTGAGGAAGATAAAAAAAGATGTTGAGCTTTACACAGTTCAGACAAGTCACAAGTGGGAATATGTGCGAAGAAGTGGGTTTGGGTTTCGGGTTTCATGCTGGCTTCTCCTGCCAGCTCTGCTTTGTGACCCCATGCTTGAGGCTTGCATCTCTCCAAGCACCATTTGGCACTCTCTGGAGGGATCTAGCAGCATCAGCAGTCCTAGGAGCAGGTCTAGAGGGCTCACAGCATGGCACAAGGATGTTCCTGGTTAAGTTGGGGAAATGCAGCAGAAACTGCTGCTCCTGTGCTAGCATGCCTTGGCACCCACAAACACGCGTGAAATTTCTTCATTCCCTTCCTCTAGTGCATTGATGGGCAGCACACATTTCCCTTTGAAAAGATTTAGCCCACCGGACCCATGGAGATGCTGTCAGACTTTCATTTGGCTGCTTTGCTCTAACCCTGAGGCCAAACGGAAATGTCCTACTGCTGGGACATGATTTGAAGTGATGGTGTTAATTTGGTTAATTAGGATTCCTGGGTAGCGTGCGTGTCTTGCAAATCAGCTTACCATTGTAGTATCTCCACAAAGAGTTATTTCCTGGTGCATGAGGTTATGTATGAATTTACGATTATGATGTAGGACCATTAATTTCATGTTTGTGGCAGATGATGCAGCTCAATTAAAAGTTGCATGTTAAGATCCTTGGCTCTCTCTGATATATAGGAATCAGCTGGTGGCCTGCAGGAAGGATTACAAGGCCTGTAACTGTGGCCATATAACAAATGGGGCAGGACCCAGAGGAGAGGACATGGGAGGAATTACTGCTCCTCTCCCACTTGATTAGTTCTGGAAGTGAAATGTTTTGTGTATCTGCCAGTTGCGACTAACCTCAGTCATTAAGTGATGCAAAGAATGACAAATACATCTCTGGGAGCACACTAGGGGGTCTGAGCAGCATTGCGGGTCTTTTGCCTCTGATGACTTGGAGTCAGACTCCTGTTTAGTCCATGTGTCAAAGGCATTTACTGCCCTCCACTGAGTTCAAAGCCCAAGTCACCTTATTTGAGCTTCCCTGTTGATCCATATTCTCACAAATCTTTGGTTTTTCTACTCTAAGGATATGAGCTCTGCTCTACTCTTGATCCATAGAGGGTATCTATCTACTTTGCAAAACTATTGGGCAGAGTGTTGTCTGCAGGCACCCACAGCTGAATTAACAGCCCTTGGATGGCACAGCTCTGCACACAGGATTGGGTGAACATCTGGGCCCAAGTGTTGTTTCAGCTCAGGACTGAGATCAAATGGCAGAGCCATGTTAGAGGGCCAAGCAGGAGATCTGGGGCTGGAGCAGCAAGGAGGCCAGCAGTCAGGGCATGTTAGGGCTGTGGTGGATTGCTAAATAAGGAACATGACTCATTGCGTATGGTGGTATGGTGGGTTGATAATTGGACTAGATGACCTTAGTGGTCTTTTCCAACCTTTATGATTCTATAAGGCTATGGTAAGTTGCCTTCCACCAGCCCACAGCTTTCCTACTTCTCATAAAGTGCTATAACCTCCAAGTGTTTGACAAAGTTAAAGGAGCAGCTTGTCCAATAGCCAGTGCATCATATTTATTAAGATGGTTATTGCTGATTAAATACCAATAGTTCATTAAAATATATTTATTATAGATTAACCGTGCAGTATGCACATCTGTTATGTTGTGGTTAAAAGTAAACCTCGGTAAAAGGTTTTTAATAATGAATTTGTATTGAAGTAGTGTATAATAAGTATCTTCAGCAATCTCACTCTCTATTTCACAAGACAGTTTTATGTTCAATAAATACCTAGAGATTATTAAAAACATATTTATCAAAGATTAACAGTGTTGAAATAGATACAAATCTAAGCTGCTAAGCTCAATAAGTGCGCCTATAATAATCAATTCCCATATTAAAACACAATAATAGCCCTGTTTAAATGAAATGGGTTTTTGGGATCTTTGTAAGTGCCATCTTTTGCCTTGTGCTCCTGCTTGCAGATCTCAGATTAGATCATGGAACGTTTGTACTTAAAATAAATCAAAGTAAAAGCAAACCAGTCCAGGCAATTTCAGGAACGAGGAACCAGAACTTCAAAGGATGTAGGTCAATGCCAGACCACAGGCATCACAGCAGCCTGTCTGGCTTGCACCAGCTCTACATCCCGAAGAAATCCCCATACCCAGTCCAAACTACAGCTCATGACACTTCCTCCAGCCCCACCACTTCCAGGATCAGGGGATTCTGGAGCAGCAACTCTCAAAGTCTCTAACATCACAGATGCACCCACTCTGTTTTGGATACAGAAACAGACCGCCTGTCTTGTATCCCATTATTATCTAATGCTTGGAGGCAGAGTGCTAAAATGAGCTCGCTATTTAGGGAGGTAAACAAAATGTTATTGTTTTACTGTTGTAATGCTACTGCTGTAATTGCCGGCTGGTGGGTAACGAGAGCTTCAGCCTGTGCTGTGCTGCAGCTGCAGGGAGCAGCACCCCAGGTGCTCACTTTTTTGTGTTTTGGGTGCCTCTTGGAGCATTTGGTGGTCAGTGTGGGTTGTTAGCCCTGTACCTGTGATGTATTGGTGGGGAAATTTGCCTTTTGTGATGGCAGAATCTCAGAAAACAGCCCGAGGGACAGACATCCCTCATTGCTACTCAGCAGTTCTCAAATACACGGTGCTTTACTGTCTCCCACTTGCCTGTTGGCTCCCTCCTTTTTCAGCGTGAGTTTGAATGATAGATTCAGACATTGTCTTACCTCTATGGAGTCAGCTTCTTTTCCTAAGTAACAGTAATAGAACGGGAGGTAAAGGCCTCAAATTGGTCAGGGGAGTTTCAAGTTGGATATGAAGAAAAGATTATTCTCAGAAAGAGTGATAATGTACTGGTACAGGCTGCCCAGGGAGCAGTGGAGTCACCGTCCCTGGAGGTGTCTGAGAACCGTGGAGGTGTGGCACTGAGGGATGTGGTTAATAGGCATGGTGGGGGTGGGCTGGGATTGGACTTGGTGATCCTGGAGGTCTTTCCAACCTTAATTATTCTATGGTTCTGCATTTTAGATGCTATCAAACAGTTCAAGAGGATAAGATGTCTGCACAGGCTGCCAAGGAAACCTTTCTAAGATAGATCAGGGTCAGGATCAGGGCATGGTGAAGGTAGCTGAACAGCCTTGGGTTGAAGGAAGATCACATTGGAGAGATGTGACAGAGAAGAAGTAGGGAATTTCTGGCCTGAATTTGTCTCCCGTCCTAGTGTGTTGAGTATATGTATCTCCTAGTATATGAGTCCAATGAATCCTATCTTTGCTTGTATCTCCTTTAGGTGCTGCAAATCTATGGCTTTGGGAGATGTCTTTGTCTCAGGACCTGGTCCATACAACAATAAAGACCTTTCTTTGCTTAGCTGGGTGAGGATAATTCCCCAGTGGTTTGCAGTGCTGGCTCTTCTGGGTGCTGTGGAGTCCTGTTGTATTTTATGTAGAATTTTCTTTTTATGTGATACCTATTTCCACGAGTCCCTGACTTCACTTTTCATCCCACCTCAGGGAGCATGACTTGCAGAACTTACAGGCTGTGTGGGTCTTAATGCTCCTCTGTGGACATCCCAGAAGTTATACTTGTTTATACCCTGAGTGAGTTTGTCTTCCATACGTGTTTCTCAGCCCATCCTCCCTGAGGAGGGTGCTTAGCTGATAGAGGGGAGTTTTCCATCTTAGCACAGAGCTGCAATTACAGAGGTGACCAGAGAGAAAAGACAAATGGGCATGCACCACTGCCTTTAATAGAAGGCAGTGATTCTTCTGGGCTCCGGAGTAATACGGGAGATCTGGTTTTAATAAATTAACAGCCTACAAGTAACAATCTCAAGCAATTAAACTCTGGAATGAAGGCAAGTACCATGAAATGTATTCTGGAGCTGACAGAGAGTGGAAAAGACAATCTCCAAGCAGTGCAGAAGGCAAAACTAAAACAAAAATGCCCCATAGAGAGTGGGCGAGATCTGCTCCTGTCTTGTTTCTGTTGTGCATGTATTGGGCACCTCATCTTGCTCCCCATCACCTCTCCTTCCTCTGCTGGACGCTGGGGACATGGTTTGGAGCTTCACTGGGGTCATCCAAGTCTCCAGATCTCCATCATCTTCATACTTGCAATTGTAGGCAAGAGAGTGCTCATGGTTAGGAGGGTATGGCTGATGGAAGAGATGGGAAGTGTCTGGGAGCTTGAGAATGGCTAAAAGCTGAGGAGGGGAACAAATACAAAATAAAACAGCTAAGCCTCCCTGTCTTACATTAATAGGCTGTATGGAATCCGCTTTGCCATAGAATTCAATTTATTTCCATTTAAAGGCTGTTCTTCTCAATCAATGCAGCTAATAAATAGCTGCTGATGGCCATGACCCCCAGGCTGAGGGAAGAATTTATCTTCTGAGCCAATTAAAGGAATTGAACAATTCCTTTTAATAATGCTATGGGATTTTATATTAAAAAAAAATGGGGAGAGAGAGAAATCCTCCTCCCGAGCCTTGCAGAAAAGAGTCAGGTGGGCTCTAGGAGAGTTTCATGCTTTAACTTGCCTTGCGAAGCTTGTAGAGGAACTATAGCATTCCTTGTGAATGCAAAGGAATGCATTTTTAAAAATGATATTAAAAAAAAAATAAACAGAAAAAAAAAGTAAAGGCAAATTATGTTCCTTTCTTTCCAGGGCTGTAAAGAGTTTGGAGTGAACAGTGAAGTTCTGCAATGTGGTGGGTGATATGAATGTGTCAGGTCAGCCGTGATGACTCTAGCATGGAAAATGAGGATTTATCTGCATGTTCCGTGGATGTGAGGGCAGTGGGACCCAAAGCATCAGAGCCTTTGGCCTCCGGTGCATCCTCACTCTTAGGGGTAAGGTGGAACTAGGCTCTCCATTGCTTCTTTTCTGTGATTCACGTGACTTTATTTTAGTGGCAAAAATCCAAATTGACCTCCTTTCTTGTGGAAGCATGGGAAGCATCCTATGGGCTTTGTGGGCTCCTAAATCTGGCACTGGAGCTACGGCTTGGTTGAGAGAGTGCATGTACCTCGGAAGACAGACAGGTGCAAATGAGGTGGTGAGGAAAGCTGAACAGATACCTAGTCAGTTTTTACAAAGCTACATAACCCCAAATGGCAGCAGGTCTTCTCCACTCCATCACTCTCCTGTCAGTGAAATCTCATGACTCCTGTTGGCATCAGGTGAGAGCATCTGTCAAACACAACTCTCCTTCAAACGCTGCTGTGCTTTAGGGAAGTCTCTTATCTCCATTTTACAGATGTCAAGCAGAGGCACAGAGAGGTTAATTGACTTGCCCAAAGTCAACACGGGAGGCCTAGAAGTGACACTAGATCCCTCAAATCCCTGTCTTCTGGCTTAATCATAAGACCATCCATCTATTCTCTTTCCTCTCAGGATTCTCAAGCAATGACATGCGATAGTTCAGGCACTCGAGTGGGCAAAGTGCAGGTAGAGAGAGGCTGGGCGTTCCTGGTGATGGTTTCTCAACTCTGTTTCCCAAGTGTACATCAATTTCAACCTTGAAAGGTGAGAGTTTTGTGTTGGTTTTTGTTTGTTTGTTTTTAATTGTTTATTTATTTTTGAAGTGAGACAAATGTCCTTGAGCGTGAGGAAGAGCATTCGCTCCTGGGGAGGCATTTCAGAGTTATTGATGCCAAAGGACTTCTCTATGAGGTTTAGGTATAGATAAGACACTTTCTTCTGGGTTCTAATGAACCTCTCCTATCAAATTGAGCAGCTTGAACCCACAGGTAGAAAAAAAACAGCAACCTCTATTTTTAAATAGTCATCTGGTAATAGAACTACACAAGGTATTTGAGATTTGTCCTTGACAGCAATTCCCCTATCTGTGCAAGCAAGTCTCTGTGTGGAAGGCCATTGAGAAGTGTGGCAAGGTGTAAACATTTCCATCACAATGTCTTTTGTTTCAAAAGTGTGAATGGAAGAAGCTGAGTCCTGAGTGAGCTGCTGATGAACGTGGGAACAAGCACTACTCTCCCTCTGAGACTGGGAAGGAAATCACAACTCTAAGTCCACCTGTTTCAATTTGCAGGCTTTCTGCAACATCTCTGTTCCTTCTTCTTGCTCTCTCATTTTCATTTTTTATTAATTACCTGGTGACAATTTTCCCAGAGGACTGTGTTTCCCATTAATTATTAGGAGAGCTACAGGGGGAAAGTTGAACTGATGGAGATCTCCCTTTGTGAACGTCGAGTGGGAGGATTTTCTGTTGCCTGCATGAGTATCTTTTTGACAGTCACCTTGCACAGGGGGCTAAATGACCTATCTGGGATGCAAAATAAGTTTTGTGTTGCAGTGAAACAGCCTAAGTAAGGAAACTTTAAGTGTTGGTTTGTTGGCTCTGAAGACTAATACGCTGCTTGGATAGAATTGATCAGTGTGCTTTGTACATGATATATTATCGTGTACCATGTGCAGGAGAATTCACAGACAGAAAATAGTGTCAATAAGGACCATACTGCATTTGCATCACTGTTTTCTGTTGCTGGAAATGTAGATATGGCAAGAGAAGGAGTAATGCTGGCTGAAATCTCAGGTCCAGATGGTGACTGTCCCCAGTACAGATGAATAATGAAGGTGGAGGAAGAGCATCTGCTCCTCCTCTAAGTCTGAAGCCATAGGTTTTATAATTGTATCTTTTACAGTCCCCATAGTGTAGTAAGATTCCTGGGAATTTCTTGAAAGAAATTCAGGTGTTAACACTGACTCCTTGGTCTAGGATGTCTGTTTGAACACTTTTGGCATTCGATTTATATTTGAAAGAAAGTAAGTTGGTATTTTGATTATACTGATCCGTAGACCTTCTTCTGAGGATTACTGTAAGTTACTGAGCACCATTTCCTGGGATATCTGGTACTTAGGTACTTCTGTATAATCAGAATGGTATCTTCCATCCATGAACTTACCTTTGCAATAAGCCAGGAAGAGCCAGGATTTCCACCAGAAAATTCTGGCTAGGTTTGCTGGGAAAGGAATGAGGTGAACATAGCCCCAGAGCTGAAGGCAACCAACTGAGCCTTAAGTTAAGGACCTTAAGTTGCATTAAAGATTGGTAGCTGCCTTTCCATGCCAAGCCCCGTTCTCCAGACAGGATGACTTTCTGCACAAGACAGCACTGCTCCAACCTGTTACAAGCGCATCCACAATAACCCCTCCTTAAGGGCTCTGTTCAGGTGTAGTGCTTTATTACACGTCAACTCCCATGCTGTTTTACAACATGGTTTCCATGGTTACCCACCACCCCCTGTAACCCACGGAGCCCGTAAAGAGACAGGACTGCAATTCACAGTGGCAGGAGCTGTCATGTGCAGAGATGGGTTAGTACCAATGAAGACCCATGGTCAGGTCCTGGCTGTGAGATTTGCTGCCCTGGGAGCTGCTCTTTGTGTTGGGAAGCATTGGGGTCGCAGGTGGGTGAGGGTGGGAGACCTTGTCATACCTCAGGTAATTGTCATGCTGCTCCCAAGTGCCCTGCTTCTTACCCTCATGTCAACAACTGACACTTACCTGCCAAATCCTGGAGTTCATTGCATGGGTGGGACTGGGAGAAGTGACTCGGGACTGCTTGCTCAAAGTGAAAGCCAAACGTTTCCAGGAATTAAGATACAAACGTGGCGTCTCATTGGATTTGGCTCAAATAGCTTTTCCTTTCCAGGATAATAGTTTGGATGCATTTCTATTTCATGTTCTGGGGTGGCTTGTTTTCATGGTAAAAGTATGTTCCGACAGATTTTTAAGGAAGGACCATGGAGCTGATTTGGATAACATGACCACTATGGAAAATGAAATTTTATGGGCATAATTATTTAACAGAGCACTTCCTGGTGCTTAGCTGTCTGTCTAGTTGGACCAGACCATTCCCACAAATCAGTTACTGTCATTTGATATTTGCTTGCTGTTAACCTGCCAAATAGTTGTATGTGCAGGGATGCTATCCAAAATAGTTAAGAGAGCCTGTAAAAATAAGAGATTTGGAAGGTTTCAAGGTGAAGCAGATTAAAACCTTATTTCCCTGAGGAGAAAATCGATGTCGGTTGTAAAAACAATTTTAAAAAATCAAGCTTCCTCCACCCAAAATAAGTCATCCTAAACCATAAACGTTGTGCTTTCAGGGAACACCCTTTCCCTCCAACTATATCAGAAATTAACAATTTTGACAAGTTATTTTCCACCGGTTCCAGGTGAGGTGGATGAAGGGTCCTTGAGGTGTCAGTAGATAACAAATTGGAGATCAGTCTGAAATAGTATATTACTGCAAATAACGTCATCTGCCTCCGTGGAGGCAAAATATTCCACGGGAAGGGAACAGTCCTTTCCTACGTGGTTTGAATTCATCCTCAGCACAAACTATGTGCTTGGTCCCAGCCACCACCACGCGACCAGCTAATGAGACCTGGGAGAAAGCTAAAAGAAGAGTGACCAGACCACCCTTTCTGCATTCTGATTGCTAAATGATCAGATGTTTGGAAAAACTGATTTCTGTGGGAAGCCTCAAACAGCTAAACGAGGCTAGGAGATGACAACGCGTACTTCTGTGCGCGGAAAAAAGCCTAAAAATATCTGAAGGGTGTAAACATGAAGGAGAGAGCTGCAGTATCAAAGGGACAGCACACGGTACAGGGTTCAGAACTGGCAGCTTTCATTGCTGTTTGGATCAGCGGATGGGGGATAACTGAGAGGCAGAGCTGCCTTATCATGGCTCTATTTCACTTAAGATTGTTGCTTTGTGTCTCGAGTTGTCATATTGTTGTCCTATTCCCTCCAGAGACGGGCATCGGGAGCTGTCCCACTGAAATACTGCAAACAAAACAAAGCAACAAAACATTTCCCCCATGCTTAATTGTGGTGACCTCCAAAACCACAAGATGAACGGGAGCCCACTGAGAGCAAGGCTTTCCCCATGGGGCTGAGCAACCCGCTCTCACCTGCCAAGTGCCATTTGTCCTTGCAGTCGCTCCCGTCCTTCTCAAGTAATAAGATGCCATATGGATCATCATTACCCGACCCAAAGAAATTGTTATGTATTTCCTATAGCTCTCTCTAGAAATATGGTTGGATTCTCAGCTGATGGGAAGCAATGCTGATTCATAGCAGCTGAAGACAGAGCCCCTTGTGTTTTGTCTTGTCTTCTCATCTCATTGAACTTCCCAAGGATCTAAATGAATGTAGGGGAAATATGACCTTGGCTCACTGAATTGTTTTGGGGGCTAATGTGCTGAGAGATTTATGGGCAAAGAGATTTTTTTTTTTTTTTCTTTTTTCTTTAATAAAAAAATGCTTTCATTCAGCAGCTTTGATGGAAAGCCTGCGAGGACCCATGATAAGTATGTAACCGGAACAGACTCATATTAGATATCGCTGTTACAAATCTATTAGTCCCACACATTAGAGCATGTGCTGGACCTGATGAGCTACACTAGTGGGAACATGAGTCATTTTCTGAAATAGATGTAGCTTGCAAATCTTTTAGACTGTTATCCAATTCCTTTTCTTTCAGTTTAATTAGGATATAAAACATGGCCTTAAGAGCTCACAAGAGTGGAAAAAACTCCATGTAAGGGATAGGAAGCCAGCTGTGAGCGTCTCCCAGCTGTTCGGCTGCTGATTCTGCTGGCTGCTGCCCACCAGGTGGCTTTGCTGTGCCCTCAAGTACCAGGTCTCTTGAAACAATGCAAGACAGGACAGAGCTACTCTTGCTCATGAGAGGGTAATGTGCAGAGAGCTGGTTGGACTTAGGCTTCCTTTGCATTCTTGCTCAGCCAAACCCTCACTGGGAGATGCTGGGTTCCCCTCCTGGCCTGCATTGCTTTGCTGGGGCTTGGCCAGCACCCAGCATCACTCCTGACATGGGGAGGGGTCTGCAGGGTAACAGAGCGACAGCAGAGAGCAGCAACGAGACAAATCAGTGGTGGTTCTTTTCCAGCCACATATGCAAAGCACCTATAATGAGCGGAGATGAGCCCCTGAGATCTGTGATGCTGCTGATGAATTAATATAAAATCAAACT
>JAOWBP010004220.1:9219751-9268188 GCA_028571105.1 Tragopan temminckii
TTGCCATAAAGACCATTCGTGAAGGAGCGATGTCTGAAGAGGATTTCATCGAGGAGGCTAAGGTCTTGATGTAAGCAATAGATTCACCACAAAAATCAGACCCTGTACTCAGTAAGCTGAGCCAAAGCGTTGTGATAGTGTTCAGGAATATGAATGGGGAATTTAATTTTGCATTATTTACTATCTAGCTAAATAGTACAGAGAGACCTGTGAGCTCTGGGGGTTACAAGGAAACGCAGTTCTTAGTGTAGGTGAATTCCTGTGCTTGTAAATCTATCAGTATCCAGAACTGTTTTCTAGATTTCTTCTGCTCTAGAAGGCAGGGTTCATTCCTAGAGCATTTTGGAGAGACAAATATTTTTGTCAGAAATAATTAGATTAAGACATCTCAAAATTTGAGGGAAGTTTTATTTTAAAAGCTTGCCTGCTTTTTGTTTGTTTTTATTTGCACAGCTGACAGTATTTGTATCTGATGTTATTGCCTTTATTTGTTTTTTTTACATCTCTCTTCCAAGTGGGAAGAGACAATTTTTGTTGTTGTTTGATTGGATGATTTTAAATGCAGGAATGTCTTTTGATTACCATTGAAATGAGATATACTTAATGCTGAGCAGCTTGAAGTTAGACCTTGTCTACATATTTTCTCTTTTCTGTGTTCATAGTTGGTCTTTGCAGAGAAAAGAATGCAACAGGTGAAACAGAGTGAAAAAAATAGTCATTTTCTGTAAGCACAATTTCTGTAAGGACAGAAAGGACTGAGCAGACTTCAACCTCTTTCTCCACCTCCTCTCCTTGTCCCACAGGAAGCTGTCTCACCCCAAACTAGTTCAGCTTTATGGAGTGTGCTTTGAGAACACTCCCATATGCCTGGTGTTCGAGTTCATGGAGCATGGCTGCTTGTCTGACTACCTCAGGAGCCAGCGGGGCAGTTTTTCAAAAGAAACCCTCCTGGGAATGTGCCTAGATGTGTGCGAAGGAATGGCTTATCTGGAACAAAATTCTGTCATCCACAGAGACCTGGTACGTTGCTTCCATACAGACTTCCCCACTCCAACTGGACTTTCTCCATTAATTTCAGCTTTCACACTCCTCCTGCCTATCCACTGGCAGAGGAACAATATCTCCTCTTTTTGCAGAAGCAACACCAAAGCTTTAGAAAGAAAAAGCATCCTTTGGAACACTGATAAATCTGGTTCCCTTTGTTGTGTTTGGGAGAGAAGAAACAAGAACATAAATTTCATCTCTTTGTCTCAGTGGACTCTTTTACTTCCCACAGCTCACAGAATCTCACCGCTTTTCATGTCTAAAACAGCAAAGATACCAACACTAGCTGTTCTTACATAGGCATAAACAACATGCATTGCTGATAAAATAGTTTTAATTGCAGTGGTCAGTAAGCTGCCTCGTTCACTGCCATATTACTACAGGACATATTACATATTACACAGGCAGCTGTGGATATTTCAGTCTTTCTCTGCTCTTTCTGGGCAGCAAAGGCATGCATCAGACTGATGGCTGAATGGCTTTGCTGGCAAGAGAAGCACACTGGCTGTAAAATGTACAGAAAGCATTAGGACTTAAAGTTCTTGCTTTCTTTGTATAGTAGGATATCACTCTGATTCTCCTATTTTGAAGCACTGTGTAAAACAGGATAAAAGCAATGAAGTGGCAGTGATAGTCTTCAGGACTGACCTTCTGCCTTTTCTGTTTTTGTAGGCTGCTAGGAACTGTCTGGTAGGGGAATCTCATGTGGTCAAAGTGTCTGACTTTGGGATGTCAAGGTAATGCCATAGGGGCTGCACATGTGGGGCTGTGGTGAGGTACTGGGGTTGCTCAGCATGCTCCCTTTTCCTTTTCCAGGATTGTTCTTGACGATCAGTATACCAGCTCCACGGGGACCAAGTTTCCAGTTAAATGGTCTGCCCCAGAGGTTTTCTCCTACAGTAACTACAGCACCAAATCAGACGTTTGGTCATTTGGTAAGAAACCTTCATCAGAATGAAACAAACAAACAAACAAACAAACAAAAAAAGAAAAAGAAAGAAGAAGAAATATCAGCTCAGAAAGACCTAGGGGCTCAGTGCTAAAGTAAAATGTTCTGAACACTACATCTTCAGGGTTCCAACGGTGTTTTGCCTGAACAGCAGCTTGGAAAATCAAGCCTAAATAATCTAGGTGAAAGGAAGAAAGGAACAGTAAACCACCTACACACTCTGAAGCACTCCAGATACTGCCAATATAATGTATTGTACCTGTACGATGTGATAGAATACCAAGGAACAATCTCTATTTTATGATGCTACTGAATGAGTAACCAAGAAAATGTAGAAGAGTCAGAAGGTTTCTAAGAAAAAGGAAATATAGACATTTAGGTATTTCATCTCTCTGATCACCAGTCCAAAGCATTGAAGCTTCATTCTAAACCTCTGCCGCTCAGAGTTTGTTTTTGCTGACTCTGTTTGCTTTTTGTTGATTTGAAAATATTATTTCAGTGCTGACCTTTTCTCACCTGATTTCCCACTCCCCAATGCATTGTTTTATGATTTGCATCTGTTCTTCAATCTCCTTTCTGGATCCTCATAGATAAGAAAGCTGCTGTATGTTTTTTTCCCCACAGCCACTGGCACTGGAGATAACAAAGGCTATTCCCTGGCCTGTTGATCTGGCACATTGATGTGCCTGGCCCACCTCCAGCTAACATGCAAATAGTGGCAGTGCAGAATGAATCGGTACAGAGTGCGGAGCACAGCACACAGTCAATGGGGTGCCACTCAGCTCCGTGCCTCGCAGTAAATAATGCAGGATTATACCCTTGGCTAGTCTGTGCTTGTGAGCTCTGTGCTTCCCTCTGCCCCTCCGAGGAGCTTTGTGTGGTTGATGCTGGGTGAAGTGATGCATCCCCGGGGTGGGTTATGAGCAGCGTGGTGGGAGCTCCTTTGAGAACCCAAACCAGCGACGCTTCCAAAGCACCATTCCTCTTCTGTGTCCTCTTCATGTCCCCTGGCGCATGGAGGAGGCTGTCAGCACTTCTCACATAACAACAAGGGGCAACACTGCTAGCATGGCCAGCTCTGACACCTCACAGCAAAGTGGCAGTGACATGGGATGAGATGATACCTCGCTAAGAATGCTCATCTGCTTCACAAATCAGGAACTGCCTGAGTGGCATTTCACATTTACGGCCCCTGTAAGAGCCAAATGCCTCCAAAAAGTATACTCAGTTTTACAGCCCAGCCAAGCTGAGTGGAGTTGGCTCACACCAGTGTCAGGGCTGAGTGAAATAGCTGTGAGTTGTGTGTGCATCAGTCAGCCCTCCATGAAATCTGCAGGCACCAATGCAGTACATCTGTCGGACTCATTATCTGCCCCTCCAGTGGGGTTTGCATAAGAGGATTCCTCTATCATGTCATGGTCTCATGACTGTGAGAAGCATTCTGCTCCACTACTCTGCCATGCATTCATCCCTTCTGCCAGGCCTGAAGTCCCGCTGTGCCCATGAAAACAAAATGGGTGAGAGAAATTCCCAGTGTTGGGAATCTGGGGCACACTGGGGCAGTACAACTGCTTGGTGTTCAGCAGAGCCAATATCGATGGTGAAGGGCTGCAATCTTATTGTGCCTCTCTATTTGAAGAATTAGAAGCTAGAAAGCAAGAATTCTTTAGCAAAGCTGACTGCAGTGTTATACAACTCCATGTCAGACCAGTCTGTCTCTCCTTTCTTTACACTGTGAACACAGTTTAACACCAGATGACCAAAGAAAGCAAACCTAGTAATAAAACCAGAACTTGTATTCACTTTATCTGCAGACCTTTTCTGATTTGATGGCCAACTCTGGCCAATGTCCACAGTCGTTTTGTCTTTGCCTATCATCTAGTGCACTGGATAAGCACAAGTTTCTGTACTGCTCTGAACAGTAATCATAGAAAATTATACGAGTGTTTAGGAAAAGAGAAAATACGTGCTGCAGTCCTTTGAAATTCCACCATGATTGCACTGTGCAGCTGTGTTAGGCCCTGATTTTTCTGATGTGTGCTTCAAATCTAAGCAAAAACGCTTTTTCAAGTAACAGACATCAACACTGAGCTACAAAAATGAGCGGGTGAAAGGGGGGTGTGGGCCTGCTGAGGATGTTATTTGTGTTTTTGTAATTGTTCCCATTTGTTTGCTTTAGGAGTGCTAATGTGGGAGGTCTTCAGTGAAGGCAAAATGCCCTATGAGAATCGCACCAATGGAGAAGTGGTGGAAGAAATCAATGCAGGGTTTCGGCTCTACAAGCCCAAGTTGGCCTCCAAGTCTATTTATGAGGTGATGAGCCACTGCTGGAGCATGGTTAGTATTTCACTGGGAAAGAACTGCTTCCCAAAAAGAGCTCTCTCCTCTTTGGCATTTAGGAGAGAGTTTACACCTCACATGCTAATACAAGATACAGTGCTGGAGATGAGGCACTTTGTAGCCATTATTTGTGTTAGCAAGATGAGTTAAACCTTACGGTCTTTGCCTTTTATTTAAGCTGCTGTCTCTATAGAATGCATTGACATCACTGAACAGTCTATGCAGTGCACCTAATTCAAGTTAATTCAGCATTTTGCTTCCTAAGAAAGCTACGAATCAGTGGTGCTCAGCTTTAACGTGGATGGTAAAAATGACAACCTGCCCATTACAAAGTACTTAGTGTCCTCTGGGGAAAATTCCCTGTTAGTAGAAAAGAAACACGACGAAGAAGGAACATCATTCTTCTGTTGGCGTTTTCTCTATAAGAACAGATTTTGTTTTTGTTAAAACTCACTTTCTTCACAAGATTTTCCATTCTAACCTCACAATACCTCCCACACTGACGTTAATATTCTCTCTCTCTCTCCCCTTCACTCAGAGGAAAGAAGACCGCCCGTCCTTTTCTCTTCTGCTTTATCAGCTGAGTGAAATCTCTGAGTTTGATCTGTAATCGTGGCACTGGATGCTACATGAAGCTAAGAAAGTCCTGATAGGGCAGACTGCTGGATTCTCTCCACACAAAGCATTAACATGAATCCTTCCACCACAGAAACTTACTGTATGCCTGAGGAGAAGCAGAGGGCAGAGGCCCGTACTTCCAGACAGACAAGATATTCCCAGGCCTTCCAGAGCACAGGCAGACATGAGGTTTGGCTTGGCCAAGAATGTTGTTTGCATCTTACAAGCAGAACCAGCAAACGAGCAGAAATTCCTGCAACATGTAACACAGCAAGTGTAATTCTCATAAAGATGCAGCCTCAAAACTACGAGGTCTGGCATTGATGTTCCAGTTCTGCAAACTCCCAAATGAAGGTCTCCCCTGAGGAAAAACCCTATCTTTGACTAAGGAGGAACACTTAGACATTTCCATGGCTCTCTAATTCAGAGTGGGCTGGACCTGAAAGCTCTGAACAGGAATAAGCATGGGATACAAAGGAACAGGCTGGATTTAGTGACTGCATTTCTGATGCTGACATTTTAAGGTGGTTTTGTTCTCCCTTTACATGACTTCCCCTGAAACTGTGGCTTAACAGAAACAGGATTCTGATACCCCAAAAGATGAAGAGGTGCCTGCAGTTCATAAGTGCTGAAGAGGAAAAGCAGTGTGTTATAAAGAGTCTTGAAATTCTCTCAAATTTCTACAGAGAGTGGGAAAATGGGACTCTGATGCACATCTAGATGTTCCGGGGGGAAAAAACTCAAATCCGAAAGTTTCTATTGATTTGTTTCTTCAACCTTTCTAAATCGGAAGATAAATAAATAACCTCCACCAACTTCCTCTAGCTGAGCATGGAGGACATGGCAGGGCAGAGCGTTGTGTGCCTCCAGTCCAGGAGCAGACAGGATCCTGTGTCAGGGAGAGGCAGAGAAACCTATTCCCAAACGAGTGTGCCACGAGGAGGAAACATGCAGTGTGTGTGATCAGTGCACCAGTGCTAATGAGAGGTCTTACTTCAAAGAGTAACTGAATCATCACAAGTAAAGACTCTTCCATCTCTTCTGCGAACAAACTGGTGAATCTTCTAGGGAATGATCAAAGAAAGAAAGTCTTATGCAAACAGACTGCCTTGGTGCTCCAGGAGATCCATGTGGTGAGAGCAGAAGAAGGTATGAGCAATATCCATCTGTTGGTACTTCAGTTAACATCCACATCTCCACTGCAGGACAGACACTGATTTGACATAACTGACCTCCAAACCAGAAATGTGGGTGTTAGCGTCCTGCAGCATTTGTAAATGGGATCAGGACTTTCTGCTAAGCATTAATAAGAACTAGAGAAACTAAAAGGACTCACAGATGATATGTGCATATATGCGAAATGTGTTTCTGACGTTCCTGTGTTTGGGCAAGCTAGGACATGGGTAAACTTTATGTGACAGCAGTTTACAGAAACTTTGAGGTTGAAACTTCTAGCAGCAATTCCTTGTGTTGTTACAGAAGTCAAGTTCAAAGATGTTTGCCAACAAAAATGGAACAAGGAAATACTGTAATCCCATGATCTCACATATCCTGTGTCAAACTATTTCTTCATAGAAGGAGCTTGAACTTCTGGTGTTTTTCAATCCACAGATCTAGAGTCACTCTTAGGAGTCAGAATCCTTTCAGGTTTATAGATACAGGCAAGACATAGTTCCTGCCGTATATATCTTCCAACTTTCTTTATTTCCACATTATTTACTGTGTTTTGCTCCTACTAATAATATCCAGAGTGACTCTTCCAAGCAAGGTGAATCCTAACATGCAGACCAGAGGATGTCAATCCAAAGCACAGGGTCAGAGTGCCACCTTCAAGCCAGGACTTCCGCAGAAATCTCTTAGCAGTCTAAACCAATATGTGGAAAATGAGCATCTATAAAACGTCTTTGAATTTTTTGCCTATGGTGAAGTTAAGCTAAGTTTCTCTCTCTCATCCTTTCAGTCCAAGTTAGCCTGTTGTCACGTCCCCATGGTGCTAAATTTGGCATTTGGGCAGTGAAGTTTCCAGCAGCCCTACACGTGTTGAACTGCACGCTTACAGCTAAGTGTGAGGCCAGCTGGCTGTAACCCCATTCTCTCCCCTGCTCCACTCAGACAATCCAAACCACTGCAGGGCACTCTGCAATGGCTTTTCCCTGAGCAGAGGCACTCAGCCCGGGGCAGGGCTGTCTGCATGTTCACAAAGCCAAGCTTCTGGCTCTCTGGGAGCAACCAGGGATCTGATGAGACTGAAGAAGCTGCTATTGGGTAGCAGCACTATTGCTCTTCTAGGAAGCATTTCTGAGATTATATTTATGTTTGATGAGATAAATGTAATATTTATTAGCTCGGGAGCACTGCACAAAATATCATTGTCATGTCATATGTTTGGTCTTCTTTAGCTGTATTTCTATGTGTACAATATGTATTTTTACAGACAATAAAATTACTTTGTCCCATCTGTGGTTTTCACTATACATTAGCAGCAATGCAAAAACCACTCGTGTGCTTTTATAATTGAACAGCCTGCCCTTTCTCATCCTTCCCACCAA
Source organism: Tragopan temminckii (assembly GCA_028571105.1). Lineage (NCBI taxonomy): Eukaryota > Metazoa > Chordata > Aves > Galliformes > Phasianidae > Tragopan > Tragopan temminckii. The sequence goes on from JAOWBP010004220.1 coordinate 9,227,252, forward strand.
GAAGCAAGCCGGCTTTCTGAAGTATCTCCATTCCCCAGAGCGCTGGCTGTGTTCTGGGGTTACTTGACATGCTGGGTTCATGGGGTTAGGAAGTATTCATAATCTCAGCAAATTGGGTAGTTTACCATATGGACACACAGATTTCCAAGTCTAAATGTCAGGTGTCATGGCTTTAAGTTCTCTGAGTCCTTCTAAAACAGGGTTAATAATATCCAAGTTCTCCCAAAGGTACTTCCCCACTAATATTTATGAGAGACTTCAAGAATCTGAAAAGGACAGTGCCATAATGTGACAAATGCACGGTGGTAAATCCATACACCATGTAGATACCTGCAGTGGTGTGGGGCCTGCCCCTCACTGCCAGTCCTTCCATCCAGCAGTGACCTACAAGATGAATGCAAGGAAGCTCATTCATTATACAATGATTTAAGAAAGCACAAAGTAGAAAATTAAAATAATATCACGACACTCATGGAATTCCCATCACCCTGAACCTGGCTGATAATGGAAGCAAGGTTGAACAATACTAAAAAAAGAAACGACAACAATTTTTACTGCCATGCTTTTGTTGGATTGACTTTGTTTCACCCACTGTTTTCTCAGAGCAATGTTAGCTGTTAGATCTCTTGGACCTGCAATAATAATGCTCACTTATGAATTTTTCTGACAAGCAATAAATAGTAGAAAGGTGAGTGATGGCTGCAAAATATTTGAGTTACAAGTGAGAGAGGAGAAGTGCAACACAGGGGAAGGAGAAGGTTCTGCTCTCAGAGATGCTATTAACAGAATTTTCCAGGTGTGGGTCTGTCTATTAACACAAAGACTGTTTCTCAGACTGTCTTTCTCCTTCTGCAGCTTGCGGACCCCGATACCCTCAGCCCACTGTATCCATTCAGTTGACAGCAGCAGAGCTATAGGGTAGACCTGGTGTCCACATTTTGCTGCAGAGCCAGCCAACACCCATGGGGAGCCTGAGTCCAGAGCAAACTCAGCTACAGGAGGGGTTCCTGTGATCCAAGGGGCAAGTGGCAGCACACTGTGAGCAGAGAATGGTGCTCACGAAAGGCGCACTGCCAGGGGAACTAAGGAAATTTATCTAGACATTATATATTTATATTTCAAGACCGTCAGTGGTCCTTGGGTACCCACCAATGTCTTTCAAGAGGCAGCAGCAGGAGCTGGGAGCACTGCCTGAAATGACCGAAGCCCCGCAAAGGGCTTGCATCAATGACCACGGGGAGCTGCTGCTCTGGAGGCTGTAAGAGGTCCAGTTTGGATTTCACGCTGGATCTGAAGAGCTCTAGAAAGCAGCATGAGCAGAAGGACAGGAAACTTGTCAGTGAAGAAATGCCAGATGCCCAAAATGCCGAAAGGAAGATCTTTTGGATGCAGAGCTGACTCAGACAAGGCTCGGAGCTGCAAGCCAAGGCACTGATTGCCTCCTGCTTTAGGTCCCTTCCAGCTCAGGTTTCACAAGCACGCCACACAGCAGGCTGTCAAGAACACGGTAGGTAAAACCTAACGGCGGTACAGCTCCAGGAGGGGCGGAGAGGCTGCAACCCGAAGCCCCGCAGCAGCGCGACGGCGAATCCCGGCCGGGCTCTACCTTCCCGGGGCGCCCACCGCACTCCCCCAGCGCCGGGGCTCCCGGGGGGGCTGCGGTACCCCTCCTGCCCTCCGCTCTGGGCCATCCCCGGCGGAGGGGCGGGGATGCGGCCCCACGCATCCCCCGGAGGAGGAGCGCACGGCTCCAGCCCTTCCCGCGGCGGGGGCCGGGGCTCTCCCCCCGCCGCCGCCACCACCGCCGCCGCCGCGCGGAGAGGCCGGCGGAGAGCCGCGGAAGTGCACTTGCTGCAGCCATTTCCTGCTCTTTGTGCGGGCGGCGCGGAGCATCCGAGCATCGCCGCCCCGAGCCCCGAACCCAGCGCCAGGTGAGCGGCGCGGGGCTGGGCGCTGCTGCGCGGGGGCTGCGCGGCCTCAGCCCTTCGCGGCCCGGGGTTGCGCTCCGCGGTAATCCTTCGGGGGGAACAGCGGGGCCGGGGGTGCCCCCGCCGGGGCAGGTGCTGCCTCTCCGGGTAGGGGCAGGGCGGGCGGCCCGGCGGGGCCGGGATGTGCAGGATGTATCCCATAATGCTCACGGCTACCTGCAGCGTTTATTGCAAGGCGCTGGAGGAGGAGGGGATGGGAGGGAGGGGAGAAATGCATCTGTTTAGAACAAATGCAACACCATCGGAAAGCTTGATAATATGATCCAAGATTGGCCCGATTGCCTGATGCTTTAAACATATGGCACGCTCCTATATATATTATGCATGGAAACTAGCTGCATGCACATAGCAGCCGTTCTGCAATGTTTTACATACAGCCTGCCAAACCCTTAACTTCCCTGTTCTTATTCAAACACAGCTCTCAGAGAAGACAATGAGCTTTTATCTAAAAGGCTCACAGCGTTATGCACGCTCCATCCCTTCTCTATTAATTTCATCTCATCCGGATCAGGATTTTGTCCTTATGCACTGAACCCTGACCTTCCTGCTCCCAAGGGCTCCTGTAGATGGAAACGTGAGGGGCTGTGGCAATGGAGGAAGTGCTGCTGGGCAGGAAAATGAGCCTCATCTGCAGCAATGTCAGCGGCTCTGATGTAATGCTCATATACATCAGTGTGTTAGCTCTGGCTCTTGTTATTATGTACCCAACATAGTCTAGGATTGCTAAGAGAGTTTTCCAGATCCACAGGGGCAAGGTGAGCACTGGGATCTACTATGGTATGTGCTAAGAGCTGAAGAGAAACTGCCCTACTTTCTACCTAGCTTTTGTCTGGCTGAGCTTTCTTTATTGGGTGGGAAAACTGCTCTTCTGGGTGGAACTTTTTACATCATCTGTGCAAGGAGGACATGTGCGTTCATGAAGCATTCTGTACTTTTTTTCATGTGTCCGAGGAAGGGCAATGAAGCTGTGAGGGATCTGGAGCACAAGTCTTAAGGGGACTGGCTGAATGAACTGGAGTGGTTCAGTCTGGAGAAGAGGATGCTCAGGAAAGACCTTGCTGCCTAAAAGGAGGTTGTGGAGGGCTAGAGGTTGGACTCTTTTCCCAGGTAACAGTGATAGGAGAGGTAATGGATTTAAGTTGCCCCAGGGGGTGTTCAAGTTGGATAATTAGGAAACATTTATTCTCTGAAAGAGTGGTAAGGCACTGGCACAGGCTGCCCAGTGAGGTGGTGGTGTCACCGTCCTTGGAGGTTTTAAAGAACCATGTGAATGTGGCACTGAAGGACATGGTTAGTAGGCATGGTGGAGGTGGGTTGACAGTTCGACTGAATTATCTTAGAATTTTTTTCCAACATTAGTGATTCTGTGATTCTGTGATTTCTGTACTGCTGGGCTGGCAAGAAGTTGGGCTGGGGAGTGCTTTTGTCTGTATGCCTTGGGTACCATTAGTGCTGTGCTTGGGTTTCACAAGGGGATACATTTTTGGAGAAGAGGGAAACATTTCCTTTTTTTCTTGAATTTTCTTGAAGGGTTGAACCAGGTGTTAATGTTACTAAGCAGCTCAGTGTCATCATGTGTTTCCTTACTATGCTGATGTTTTTGCCCTTTTTCGGGGTCTTTGTACGACTGATATTTCTAATGCCTCTTCAAGTGGTGACAATTTCAAAATGCAAAGAGCAGACTTTTCTGAATCAAGAAAAGAAGGTGCTTCAAATTGTTCGGTCCAGCAGTGCCTGTAGTTATCCAGAGCTTCACTGCCAACCTAGATACCACCTGCCTGCCAAAAAGGCTTTCAGGCATCCAGAAACAATGTGGAGAGTTTTGCACAACTTATTCTACCGTTATTTCTGCAACAGAAAATTTCCAGCAGTATATCGGCTTTGACAGGTGTAATTATGCCTAACACGGTGTCAAAACTTTGCAGTTTTGCAGAACTTACTGTCAGTCTGATCCCTGTCCACCCACGTCTCCATTGAGAGGGTCTGAAACTGGTCAACGCTTCTTTTCAGTTGTCGTTAGTTGGAAGCTGGCATGAATTCTAGGGATTTGATTTAGAAGAATATCCTTCTTCTTTTGTCATCTTTAACACTGAGTAAGGACAGGTGTTTTTGCTGTCTTTGAACTTCATTTTCTCCTCTACATAAAATATTACCTAAATTTCCTGAGCTCTGTCAGGTACTAGGGGAATTCCTGTCCTCTTCTTCCTGTAAATACACTCTGTGGCCTTGCAGCAGTGACACCAAAATCCTACACAATTAGACTCTAAAGGGTGATCCAAATTCAGGTTTAATCTTGGGCAAAGAGAAGCCTTTAGATCAAAAATCCCTACTACTGTGCAAAGCAAAGGCTCTGAATACACCGCGATGCAATGATCATTAGAGAGGCAGAAGATCTAAAGTTTAACACTCACCCAGAGGAGTGATGGATAAACATGGTTTCCCCCCCCCAAAAAAAAGAAAAAAAAAAAAAGCACTTTCTCATGCTCTTTAATCCATCCAGAATTAACAACTGGGTGCTGACTGAGACACAGCTTGATTGGGAAGAGATGAAGGGACAGAGTGGAAGCTTAACATACAGCCAGCTCAAAATGAATGTGTTTAATGCTGCCTATCTCAGAAGCTTTGAAGAAAAAGCCCTCATGTCCTCAGTGGCTCTCTGCAGCAACTTTTTGGCATTAAAGTTTGCGTAAGAGAATTATGAGTTCCCATTATCACGTATGGAGATGGGATCCATTGTGCTGATTCCAGTACTGTAGAAATTTAACATTTGCCATGCTTCTTTCTGCACATATGCTGTGATGTGTCCTTTTCAAGTCGCAGCCGACTACATTGAAATCTTGACTGACACTGCTTATCTGATAGGGGCCGCTTCTTCGCTGGCTGCTCTTTAGAGTGATAAATGTCAGGAGTTTGGGAGTTTGCTTGTATCTGGGCGTTCCATCTGAAACTTTGGGCAGGTAATTATCCTGAGACCATGGGACTTTGTCATGAAATCCACTGCTGTGCTTGTATAAGGAACAAGCCAGCCAAGGGTCATGGATTTGCAGTATCCAGGAATCAGGAAGCCTCCACAAAGATAAGGAAAGAAGGATAAAATCTGAACAAAGATTTTCCCCTACCGAAAATGAAAGCAGGCCTCTTCTGACATCATGAAGTTGTCTACGCTGGTCACCTGGGAAGGCCGTGAATTGGGACTGACCCAGTGGCCTCCAGATTTGAGACTTCAGTCAACCGAGCAAAGCAACTAACCCTTGCAGGCCAGTGTCACAGCTGGAGCAACGTGATAAACCTCTTATGAGAGGGAACTGAGACACAGGGCAGCCAATGGGTGCTCAGCAGATAACTTTCTTTCCCCATAAACTCTTAACGCTTTTTTTTTTTTTTTTTTTTTTTTTTTTTTTTTTTTTTTTGTCCTGGAGAAGTCTGCAATGAGTTGGAATTGGAAGTTTCTTCTGCTCCATTCCTTCCTGGTTCTTGCTTTTGTTTTTCCAGGCCTACTTGGTTCTTCCCCTCCAGCATTTATCAGCTGAAAACTGAAAATAGGGCTCACTGAAATCCATCACATTTTGACTAGAATCATTCTCCGTGCTGATGAGCTCTGACAAATTAGTGTTGGCAGTGTGGGGAGGGAGAGGGACAGGGATCATCTTGACTCCCTTTTGCCCAGTACGGGGCTGTTCCCTCCAGTGTGTCCCACAGATTAAATAACTAAGGTCTCTGGCTGCAATTAATGTCAGTCTTCTTTTCTGGAAAAGCAATCCAAGCCAATCTCAGTGAGTTTGTTGGCTTCCATACACCACAGGAGGAAGTCAGGAAAGTGCTTCCATTTTGGCCAGCTGTGATAGTGACCACAAGAGGCTGCCTGGATCCTGCTGATGCTGGTTGCAAAGTCTGGGGTAGTAGGGCTGGGGTTGCTGTGGGGTGGCACTGAGAGGATGGAGAGGCTCTGGCAGCTTTCCCCACTGCCCTGGAGCTCACTGCAGTGTGCCATTTGGAGGCACAGGGTGAGGAAGGCTCTCTCTGTGTTCACCAGAGTCAGTTCATTTAGGAGCTGGAGGGTAACAATTGCTTTATCTGGTTGTCTTTTTGTTGTTGCTTGTGCCTTTGTTTGCTTCCCCCTCCTTTCCCCTTAACATACCCTTTGAGCTGTTCTTTAATTGAAGTAAACGGAGCAGCTGCTATGGTGTGTGTTGTTTTTCCCATTTTCCCCTGTGAGTCACACATTTCCTTCCTTAATGTCTCTATCTTCGTTGGTCTGTACTAATGAAGCTCCACATCTCAGCTGCTGAATGCTCAAGCTCGTCTGCCTGGAATTTTCTAACTCATTTCAATTCATTTCCCACTTTCCCCTTTCCCTCCTGCTGCCTTTCTCCTGTTCCTATCCCATAGTTCTTTCTCTTCTCTCCCTTTTCCTCTTCCTCAGTCCCTTCCTGCGTGTGTGTCCCCAGCCACAGCTTCCCATCCCCTGCCACTATGTGCAGGGACAGGAACCATGCAGGTGAGCTCAGCCCTTGTTGTGCCTCTTTCCCTGCAGCCCCCTCCCTGCCTGCTGCCCTCTGTATTGCCCCTTTCACTCAGGTTCTTTTCTCCTGCACTGTTTTTCAGAGCAATCCATGAAGCGCTTTCAAATCCATGGCCCCTCCTGACCCAATCTACTCGCGGTCTCTGGCAGCAGCCTGTAATGCCCTGCGCTTCAGAGGAAAGTGAGTTTGTCCTCTGCTCCTGCCCCTGTGCATCAGAGATGCTCATGTTCTGCACAAGGCTCAACCCAAGGCTGAAACCAGAAGTGCACAGGCCATGGGAGTGCAGGCACACAGGGTGCTGCACATCACTGAGTACAAATGATGCACGTGCTGGGAGGTGCAGCATCATCACAGGTGCTGTGGTGAGGAAGGGCTCCTACAGCCCTGGGCTGCAGAGGGGCTGGAGGAGCCCTTCCTGGGAGCTAGGAAACACCAGAAAAGTACGTTGTCCCTATTGTCCCTCTCTGCTCCATAGGGGAAGGAAATAAGGCTGTACAGTCCCATGCCTGAGACTCAGTGGACAAAGCTGTCTCTTGGTTGTGTATTTTGCACAGGATTCAACCCAAAGTGCACAGTCAAGAGCAAGCAATGGGATTGGCAAATGGCAACGGCTCCACTCTGCTTTGCTTTGCTTATGAGGGTCGTTCTTTCTACAGCTCTACTTACTCCAAGAATAGTAACGTGGGCTGTGGGAAGCAGTGTGCTGGCGTGAGCTGTATGCCGTGGAGGGCTGAGGCACAGGGAGGAGAAGATGTGAACTAAAAGGCTCTGCCCTGAATAAAGTCAGGTATGTCCCAGAGCACCCCTCCTCAGTGCTTGCCTCTGCTGAAATGAATTCATCTGCAGAAGTCTGCTGATCAGGGGTTGCAGTGCTAGTCCTGCTCTTTTTTTCATTATCATTAATTTTTGGTGATTATTGGTGGGCATTTCCTGCCTTCATTTTAGCTCTGTGCCCTGCTGATCTCTGTTGCATTTATATCCTTGCTCAGACAGAATAGAGGGAATGTTGTTTCTTTTCTTAAAAAGTTGGGTAACTGAGGAATAAAGAAGCAAGGATACAATCAGAAACTTAGAGTCAGAGTGTATCACCTGTAATGTGTCAGCAACCCCTTCTGGAGAAGAGCCTGTAACCAGTCAGCACTGCATTCTCAGTACTGATCTCAGTAGTGTAGTAGCATTGTCAGGGAATCCAAAGAGACCTCTGGGAATTTCTGTTTTTGATAAAAGCCCTCACTAAAATCCCACTATTATAGCTAGATCAGTGCCCTTCCCAGCTTTCCCTTTCTCTCTTCCAACCTACAGCCATCTTTTCATAGTAGGGATAAGCAGAACTGAGTCCTTGAGATTGCAGGAATCTGATCCCAGACCTTGAGTTTTACAGGTAAATTCCACCCTTATCACTAGACATCTGCTTCCCCCAAGAAGAAAATCAGGGTTAAAATCATTTTGGAATCACAATTGAACAAAGAAATGCAAATCTTTTCAAGGAAGGAAAACCACCTTGCTAGAGATCAGATAGTTTACATGCCCCTGGGCGAACCAGAGGAAGAAGTCAGAGTATGAGCACTGGATGGCTGGAGGAATTTTGCTCTTGCTTTAAATTTTGTCGTACTGCTTTCACTTGAAAACGCAGGTTCAAAGGAAAAAAATAACATAATGAAACAAAACACACCAGTTCTTTCCTCTTTGGCTTCAGGGCCTCCTGTTGAGGTTCCTTCATCACCATAGAGATAATATTGCTTGTTAGACCAAAGACTAGTAGTTGGAATTCAAGTGGACAAAAAGACCTAAACAAACCCATTATAAATCCCCAATTACTTTCAAACTGTCAGGCTTATTAAAAAATGTAAATATCCTTCTCATTCTTGCAGAGAGTGTATAAAAATGCATGAGGCTAAAAGTCAGCTGAGCTGAAAGGAGCCGATTTGTGAAATAACTTTGCTGAGAAAATGGCAGTTGTTGTTCTTGGAGGGCAGAAGGAGGACAACGTACTCCTGCTTGAGCCACCGATTCCACCCAACTCTTGACACACTGCTGGTGCTACCCTGTTCTACTGGCTTCATACATCTTTTTAGATAGTTTAATACATCTCTTTAGGCTGATGCTCAGCTCTTTGCAAGAGACAGGGAATTTCTACCAGATACTAAGAGTCATAGCCCAAATACAAGCCCTACACTTTTTGGTATCTATTGCTCGCTTTGGTTGAACCTTTTTTTTTTTCTTGGTGTGTTTCTTCTGCTTTCTCCTCTCTTCACTCTTCTGAAAATAGAAAGGAGATTTCTTTTGTTTTCAAATTTGGCCCTTCTCCATCCACAGAGGTTCTTCTCTTTAATGCAATACAGTAATACCCTTTTTCTCACCCTGACCTACTCCTGAGTTCAGTAATGACTTGCCCAGATGCTGAGATGTTCCACTCTCTAGCTGATGCTAGCCCAGTAAGATGGTGAGGTCATTTCTGGAGGGAAATAGAGTACCCTCAATTTTCATCAACATGAATTCTACTGAGAACCTTTTTCCCCATTCTGTCCCTTCTACAGCAACCAAGGATGGGCAGTCAGGCACTTGAACAGGCTCCCCAGGGAAGTGATCATAGCATAGAGTTTGATGGAGTTCAAGAAGCATCTGGATAATGCTCTCAGACATATGATCTGAACTTTGTGTGGTCCTGTGTGGAGTTGGAAGTTGGGTTCAGTAGTCTAAATTGGTCCCTTCCAACTTGGAATACCCTGTGATTCTATGGAGGATAGTCCTCAGGAGGGAAAATTATCTCTAGAGCTTTCTTCTTTTGTTGCTAACTTTGTAGATACCAAGTCATGCGCTTGAGGTGACAGGGTGCTCAAGAACAAGATAGCTCTGGGCTGCAAAGGGCTTACCATCTAATAAAAAGTCAGAAAGAGCATGTGAAAGATGCGGTGGTCCAACATATCAGCAACTTCCCTGTCATGTCCAGATTTAGTTGGCATCATATTGAAAGAGAAAACAAGAAAAGATTTGTAGGTGGAATAATAAATTGGGCTGGTAGAGAGCTTCTCATGTGCAGAAGGTAGCAAGGAGAAAGCATGGATGTGTTTGTGTGGAAGAAGAATGCTGGAATGTGCTGGATCTTGGTATGTACTGCTGCACTGACGCAGCACTGGTGGCCAGGGAAGTGGAAGGAAGGGTGGGCCTTCAAAGGAAGACAAGGAATTTAAACGTTCAATTACAGCATTGCTACGTGTATGGCAGCACATGATGTGGGATTGCTGTATTTTATCCAATTACCCACGTGTAACTCAGAGGTATTTACAAAAAAGAGAGGAAACTGTTAGCTGTTCGACTAAGGAAGGAAAACTGAAGCAATAATCTAAAAAAAAACATAGTTGCTGTTTGTCTCAGTCATCAGCAAGAACTGGTTTAAAATTCTGTTATCCTAAAATCTCACTAGAAAATTCACAGAGACAGCCGAATTTGGCACTTCTGTTAGAAAAAAACAGGGTAATCCTTTTTTCCCACCCATTTGCAGATGCTTTGGCACTATTCATATTTCTGTCTGGATGCTTTCAAGAACCCAGTATTTTAGTTTTAGAACATCTGAAGGAACCCCCAGAGCCTTGGCAGCAGCACTTTCCCAGAACTCCTGTTTGAAGCATGAGCGTGGTGGAAGGCACAAAGGTGAAACGCAACCTTCCTGTGCACTTCTGCTTCACACCACCTTCACTTCCAGCAATCAGCCTGAGATGGAGGAATCTACAATACCCCAGTGATTGTCCTCCTGACTGGTAATCCTGTAGGGATTGCCATGGTCAGAACAGCTGAGATGTTTTCTGCCTTGAGATTTTAGATGATGGATTTTTAGAGTGAAGGGACAAGAGCTGACTCCATATTAATGCCAAACTTTAAATGTTTTGACTATACAACTGAAACACCATTACCTATTCCCCACAGAGCTCCACTCTTTCTCTCTCTCTCCTCCACTTCTCCTCTCCACACTGTAGCCTTTTGTATGTCTCAGGCATTAATCCCTCGCTGCCGGGGTGTGTAAATTAAAGAATAATAGAGCTGCAGAGGCATAAGCTTGCAATGATGGGGAATGTGTTTGTCTGCTAAGAAGCAATTTCAGTGAAAATTAACTCAATTTCATCTGAAATAGTGAAGACCGGCATAAGCTGGCAGATCCCCGAGGATGGTAAAATTACTTCGTCAAAGCTCTGCTTGCTTAAATTAACCAAGCAAGCACTCCAGGTTATTGGAAAGATGCAGCTAGTAACTAGGTTTTAATAAACAAAAATAGCTTTTTGGATAAATAAGGAAAGTGCAAAGTGTCTTGTGTATTCTGTTGATGTTTTCATCTGTATGACCTCAACAACAAGACCTTCACATTCCTGCAGGCACATTCTTTGATTCCCTGTGTCCAGCCGGTCTCTCTTCTGAGTCTTAGCAAACAACCTGAAAGTGCTTCTGGAGACAATGTAAGATTAACTTTTATTCCAGCATCTAACAGACTGTTTGCAATACCTAGGTGAGATAACAGCAACACCTTTTAGGTTTATTTCTGTGTTTTTCAAAGTTGGAAGGTGACTATTCTTGATTTAAATTGCTTCACCTCAAAATATAATGCAGTGTCAGGACAAGGGTTAGTCTACACTGCCACTGATACAGCAGATTCCCCAGCTGAATACATTGCTGCCAATGGACAAGTCAGGATGTGAGCTCCTTCCTCCTGCTAGGAGTAAAGGTCCAAGGGAAGTGAAAATTTCGTTGTCAGAAAGATTGACTCAAGGAGCAGCTCAGAGAGCTTGTAAATCACTTGAGAATGTGCCGTAAGTTCTTTTAGTGGTTGTGCTGTGGTGTTTCTTTTTTTGATTTGGGTTTTTTTTTGTTGTTTGTTTTTTTTTTTTTTTTTTGCTATTAATAGCTTTTCTTAGGACTGTGTTTTACAGAAGCATTGTGCTTTTTGAGGTTATGATCACTAGGAGGGGTCTTCTAAATGCATGTTGGGCTTATTGCTCTGCCTCTAGTCTACAAGCATCAGGACAGATTATTTTTTTTCTTCTGGATTCCGTTCCTCTCGATACAGTGATTTGAGTTTTGGGAATAGTATTCATCAGAAATACTATCAGAAATATCCAACCCCCAAAGCAGGAGGGTTGGAACAGGATGATCTTTGAGGTCCCTTCCAACCCAAGCCATTCTGTGATTCTATATAATTCTATGATTCGATGATCATGTAATTGGTTAGGAGCGTAAAAACCTATTTGTTGGAAACAAATATGCAAAATCTCCTCAGAACTGCAAAAACACAACACTGTTTTGACTGTCTTATGCTCCTATCCCTCCATCAATATTCCAAGAGCACTTGATATTTAAAAGCTACCCTTTGTATGAATATAGAATCATAGAATCAGAATGGCTAATGTTGGAAGGGACCTCGAAGACCATCTGGTTCCAGCACCCCTGCTGTGGGCAGGGTTCCCACCCACTAGATCAGTCTGCCCAGGATAGATTGTTCCATAATGTTCTAACCAATAGGTGATTATTGTCAGTGGGAGCTATGTCTGTTCTTGGCCACAGGCCCCCACTGAATGGGATCATTAATGGTTGGTTGAAAGAAAGGAGAGCTGCAGAACTGTCAGACCAGCCAAACCAGAGGATGAGATGAGATCCAAGCATATGTGATTTATCCCCTCCCCACTACACCCCCCTGGCTACTTATTTCCCCCCTCCCTTCCTACCATAAATCTCAGGATCTGCAGAAGGGAAAACAGCTGTCTACAAGATTTGCTGAGCCATCCACTCATTAAAATGTTCCACTGGCAAAGAAATACTTTCTCTTGCTGTTGCATATTTACAGTTTGGAGATTTCTTGTTTAGGACAATCCGAGGTTATACTTTTTAGCTTTGCTAGTTACAAATGTTGGGAGTAGGCATTTGGCTAATGACCCTGGTTACTGCCATGAACCATAGTGACCTGTCTTGGGAGACAGCTGGCAGCCCCTCAACAAAAAAAAATAAAATAGCAAAACATAGGGTAAAAAATACAGGACCTGCTCCATGCAAAAACACCTCTCTTTGATAGGACTGATTGCAGAAGTGACAAGAAACTCGTCATTAAATCCAGCAAATGCATTTGGAGCAAGGAATAAACTGCCTGGAGCAGCAGTGCCCCATGGGTACAAACATGCCCTGCTGAGACATTTTATTGCAGCCCTCCTCGGTCGGGTTGTCAGTCATTTTTATTTCTTTTCACTGTTAGTGCAGCGGCAGTGGTCAGAAAGGTGCTGGCTTTAAAACAACAGCGTCAAAACTGGTGAGGAAAATAAGAAAAGCCCCACACTATCACCAGCCAGGCTGGCCCCTTTGCAGAGCTGCTATCTGCTCCCTGCACACTGTACCTGCATTGTATCTGCTCCGTAGGCTGATAAGACCCCGCTCATCTATTGTCAGCCCCGCTGAGCCAATCTAGCTCCATTTGAGCGAGCTGGATTTTGTTCTGCATCGCGTATCAGTGACAACTTCCAGCTATGGCCTTGCTTTAAAAACCTCACTGGTGAGGGTGCATGGAGCTTGAGGAGTGAGGCGTATCTCTAAGCACAAAGGGAATTCAAAGCGACTGGAAAACAGGCTTTGAAAAGAGAGGGAATATGCTGTGGAGGCTGTCAGAAGGGACAGGATAAACGTAGGACATGAGGATCGCTGCCGCTGATGCTGCTGTACAGTGCTGTACCTGGAGGAGGAGAGTCACTGGATACAAAACGCAGTGCTATAAAAGCAGCAGAAAGGGTGATCTGTGGTTAAGGCACAGCAGTGACACTGAGTGGCTGGAGTGTAGTGTAAGTGATCTTGGCTTGGAGATCCAGGGCTCTTGGCTGGAGAGGAGATTTTGCAGACGTGTATTGAAGGAAGCCAAGAGAGTGGTGAGGTCGGAGGATCCATGCTGAGCCCTTCTCAGCCCTTTGGAAAGTCTCCTGTGGTGTGGCAGTGTCTGAGGCAGGAAACAGGAGGGATTTCTGGTGGGATATTAGGAAAAACTTCTCTGAAAGAGTGGGTGGGCACTGGCACAGACTGCCCAGGAAGGTGGTGGAGTTATCCCTGGAAATGTTCAAGAGCCATGGAGATGTGGCACTGAGGGACGTGGTTAGTGGGCAGTACTGATGGGAGGTGGATGGTTGCACTAGGTGATCTTAGTGGTCTTTTCTAACCTTGATGATTCTAAGACTTACCTCCTGAGTTGCAGATAGACAGTCTCTAACTAAGCAGAGCTGCAGGCCAGGCCTCGAAGAACTACAGTAATTTGGGCAATAAATAAGATGGAGCCTTCAACTACATTTTTATTAACGAGATGACACATTTTAAAATCAAATTACTTTGATACTCTTGGCTCAGGGAAGTCAAGATGCAGAGGAAAGCCATCACATAATATGAAACAGCTCACACGGTAGTTTTTGTGTATTTCATCTTTAATGAACCTGCCATTTATGAGTCAGCACTGATGGGAAGTGTGATGGTCTCATTTCAGGAATTCTCCTTACGCTTCAGGTCTCTGTCTGCCAAGATGTCTTTGCTTTACTCTTTGCTCTCGGATTGCCACGGTTCTCTCCAGCCCTTTTAGGCATTCCTGCTTGAAGATTAACCCTACAGTCTCATGCTGGACAACTTAATTCAGCTGAGGAGAAACAGCAGTACATGACAGATAAGAAAGTAATTGCACCCTGAGGAAGCATGAGGAGTGCCTGCGTCATATACACTTGCTTTACAAAACAGCAGCTACTTATTCAAAGGAAGTGGCCTTTGGAATCACAAACAGAGTACATGGAAAAGACATAGTTGCAGGAACCTCATTAGATTCCTAACATGGCTAAGCAGGGCAGGTTCTATCCTCGTTTTCTGCCTTTAGAGATGGTGGAAAAACAGATTGTGTATCTCTTTGTTTTCCTGTGCTAAATATTTTGTGGCCAGATCTCGGGAGAAGGGCAGAGAGATGGAAAATTCATGGTGAGAAGCCTGAGAGGAAGAGAGAGGAGAGTTGGAATTAAGCAGTTTAGGATGAGGAGGGGATGGTGGTTCCAAAATGGGGCTGAGAATTATCTATATTTGTTTTTCCCAGAGATAGAAAGAAATCACACACTTTTTTTTTTTTTTTTTTTTTTCCTGGGGGACTTAATGATGTTTTGCCTTCAAGCTTCACAAAATGTGACCCACCAGGTGCCCCAGAGATCAGAGGCACCCACCTAGCAGCTCGTGCTGCTGTCCCTCAGCTTTGCTGTGAGAAGGGCAAATGCATGGAAGGATTATGGACATCCAGAAAAGCAGATTTATTAACCAGAGAGATCCCTCCTTTCAAGTGGGAAAATACCAGGCAGAGCACAGAGCACAGCAGCCTCCACACCCTCACCCTTTTTGTGCCCTTTCCTTGCAGCTGTTACAACGGGACAGCAGGCTGGATGGATGCTTGGCTTTGCTCACTGCAAATGTTCTTCTCCTCTTTGAACCTCAAAGGTAAAAATAGTTAGAGATCTCTGACTTGATTCACACAAGTGTCTTTCAGATGGGAAAAGCTTTCAATTGCTTCCAGCCTGGGGCCAGAGCAGTACCAGTGACCATGAAGTGGAAGGCTCCGCATCCCGTATTAACCAGTCACAGCAGTCTTGTTCTCTCTTCTTTTCCTTGCCTTGCCTTTGCTTTTTTCATCCTCTAATGAAGCACAAGTAACCGGAAGGAATGCATGCTAGGGGTGACAGGGAAATGTCCTTCTGATCTCTCCTCTTGAAGGAAGATTTGGAACATTTTAATAAAGTGGATTAAGAACTTGGACACAAAAAGTAACCTGTTTCCCCATGATGGGTGCTTTAATCTTCTCCCTGAGCTGCTGACAAAGGCTTTCCTTAAAGAAGCCTCCTGAGCACAAAAGGGAGAATAAAAGAATGGGAGAATAGACAAAGAGGTGCAAGATGTTTAAAGGTGCCCCAAAAAAATGAAGCTGCTTGGGTGTTAATTGTATTCTCTTTTCCCAGAGCCTGTTTTCCTCTTACACTTCCGATTTTGGATCAATGCTAGAGGCTGCAAAACTAACCCAAGGAAGGAAAAAGACTTTGATTAGACAATCTGAATGATAAAGAAAAGTATTGAACAGAAAGCACTGTCAATGAGCTACTCAATGCAGCAATTAGAAGATGAAACTTTTTCTTTCCCTTTCTGAGTAAGACACACCTCTGCTCTGCTGGAAGGAGGTGGGTGGGAGGAATTTTTCTTGTTCTGGTGCCCAACTGTCTCCTGGACCTTCTTCATTTCAAAGAAGAATGTGACCTATAAAACTGTCCCACTTTCACATCACCCAGTGTAGACTACAAAACTATCTAACATTTGAAGGGACACTCCTGGTGTTTCCAGTAACAAGCTTTCTGTGACAATAAATGAATAAAGAGGTGAAGAAAAATGTTATCTGTGCAACTGTCCCTGGAATGTTTCTCTTTAAAGAGTCTTTCCAACACTGCTGGCAATGTAGATGGTCATGCAGCTGAAGTTTCGCTCTGATGGGGAATCCCACTGTTCCATGAGCATGACGTGAGAATAAAACCTGAGTTGGTTGGTTCAACGTGCCAACATGGTAAGTTCATTTATTTTTTTCCTGTCTTTGTTGCCAGATTACTATTATAAAACTGAATATTTTAAATAATGATAAAAATAATTTCCCCCTTCCCAGATAAGCTGTTTTCAAGCATGGGAGTGTCTAAATCAGGCATATGGTCTGATTTTTGAGTGGTCCTGTTTGGAACCAGAAGTTGGACTAAATGACCCTTACTGGTCTCTTCCGACTTGGGATATTCTATGATTATATGTTAAATGTGTGGTGGTTCAATAGGTGACTCTGAGCTACTCCATGGAAACCAGTGGCAGGGGAAAATAGAATACAATTAACATCCCTTTGTCATGATTGTCAAATTACATGCTCTGTGAGTCTGTGCAGACTCTTTACTGCCCCAGTCCTGCAGCACTGAGAACAGTGTCAGTCTCTTGGACTTCATTTTGAGCTGTATTTTCTTCAAGAACATGGTTTTTCTTTCAGTCTGGACTGTGCCTACTCCAATCCAGGACAGACCCTGAGCTGCTTTTGCTATGGTTCTGCAGAGACAAAAGATACCACCCTAGGCTCTCTTGAAACATGGGTAAGAAGGTAACAGTGAACCAACTCTGATGCCCACCAGGCAGCCACAGATATCAAAGCAGCATGAGTCCCAAGGGTAGCTTATTTATTCCTTGACTTAAGCTTGTCTTTGCTGCCTAGATCTCACAGTAAGAGGGGAACTGAAGAGTTTCTGCTTCTCTCCCCCTCATGCTTTCAGATGTGTCTACAGCCATTTATAGCCAGAGATCACGGTTGCTGGGTTCACATTTCAGCTGTGTCTACTTTTGTAAGATGAACTCTCTCATTTTTGCCCCCTCACCTCTAAGAGGCTGAAGCCATCCCCTCCAGTCCCCAAGAGGGTTTTGTTTTCTGGTTCTCCCTCTAAGCATCAGTTGCCTGCAAAGAGCTGGGGCAAGTTCTTTGGGTTATGGTTAACCTCCATTGCTCTCTCACTCTCTACCATGCAAAAATTCACATAGACTTGTCCATGCTGCTGCTTTTCTTCTTCTGCTGCATAAAAGGAGAAAGAAAACCCCAAACAAAGCAGAGATAAAACCCCAGCAGGCTGTACAGATTAGAAGCAAAATTAAAAACAGGGGCATGGAGAAGAGGGCTGGTGGGGAGAGCCCTCAGCTGGCCCTGCAAAGGGCTCCCTGTTCACATCTTTCACTACATCTTCTTCCCTCCAATAAAAACTGCTAATCCTGAGCACCGACCATTATCACTGCACTTCGTTCCTGTATGTTGCCCATAGTCTCCCTTTAGTCCCATGAGTTCGGTATGGGGCAGCCCACAGCCCTGTGCCAACCCACACCTTCCTCCCACAGCACCCTGGTTTGGTGCCCATAGCACATATTCACAAACTATCCATTATCTTTTTTTTAAATACCATTTCCCCTCTTCTATACACACTTGCTACTACCCTGCCTCTCCTCATCCTTCTTTCTATGCACCATCTTGCCTCAGATTGTCCTTTTGGAGAGGGAGGGTCCTATTTTTTTCTGATTTGCAGAAAAAGAATGAGTACAGGAGCTCTGTGAGTTTTGTTTTCAAGCACACATTTTGTTTTGATAAACTGCGTTGTTTTGTCTATAGAAAAGTATTAACTGCTTACATCTATTTTCTCAAAGACCGCACATGAATATTAAAAGGGATTTATTCCTACAATGGCTTCGGGCAGTTGAGTAATCCATTATAGGCTGTCATATCACACTGTGGTAATGTGAAAAGCTGGGAGTCCCTCCAATAATATTTATTAGCAATACAGGCACATTTTCACTTTACAGGTTTTTTTCTCCCTTCATGTGATAAGTTCACATATAAAAATATTCATTAGTTTCTTTAAGCTGTTGCTTGATTTTAATTATGACGGTGATAATGATGATTTAAAAGAGTAACTGAATTTCACGCAAGTGATAGTGACCTGGTTTATCACTTTTATTTCAATATATACTGGGATGCTTAATTTAAGGCCCGCAGGCCACCTGGACAGTTCATTTGGCTTTTATTTCCCTCCCTCCCTTGGTGTTTCATGTGGGTACAAGCAGCGCAGGAGCACTATGAGTGTACTACTGCAGTCCTGCTTTGGGCATGGAGCAGAAGGGGTTAGGAAGGTGGGAGAAGGCTTATCTCCTTCATCAAATCCATAACCTCACCATGTGTCCCCTTAACACTTGTTCTTGCAAGTCAGCTGATATGTAGCCATTTTGGTTGCTTTTTGTTTGACTTTTTTCCACAGATTCTGACCTCTTTCGATGTTAGCTGGAGTTTTTGATTGCATGTAAGACTTTGGTGGTGTTGATCTTCACATGGGGCTGGAGCTCAGCAGTCGTTTCTGTTCTTAGCTCCACCAAGACCCAGCAGAACCTCCCCCTGTGTTACTTGATGGGTGAACTCCCATCAAGGTGCTAACCCTTGAGATGAGCTCTCTGAATTGCTTCATTATTTCCCTGTGGAGTCAGCCAGGAATCCAGCGAGGACACCAACTGCAGTGACACTGATGCTCATTCTACTGGGACCCAAGCCAAGAGCGGCTCCTTATTCCACAGAAGTTGTTGAGTTGCTGCTGAAGGATAACAAATAGTGGTCAACAGTGCACCGGCCTTCCTCTGAAATCGTGATCCCAAGGCAAAGAGCTTCATTTATCCAGAGCACACTAGTGCCAGTTGGTTATTCTGCATCGCCTTTAATCAAATCTTGCTAGGAGAGCACCTCCTAGTGATTTTGCTGTCCTTGGATGGATGCAGGCATGCAGAGAAAACACTTGCCTTCATCTCACAAGATGCGAGCAGAGCATGACCTGCTGATGAATACATCCTCAAGGTAGAGTGTATAAGAAGTCCACATCATCCTATTTGACAGGCTGTACAGGCTGCCATGACTTTGAAAGTACCCTATGGGATGAAAGGTTTTCTCCAGAAAATCTGGGCTGAGAGGTGTTAAAAGGCAGCTGGGTAATCTACAATAGCTTTGGCAAGTATAAGCAAGGTGATTGTGTGTAGGGCTGGTTAGTCCCCATGGATCACCCAGGGCTTTGCAATCCCTGCAGAGTTCTGCAAAAAGAGAAGATTTTTACTGTGTGTGTGGAGAGAGGGTGCAGAGGCCAAAGAATGGGGGAAAAGAAATTTAGGAGCATCACTACTGTCCTCTACTTTACCCCAATTGATTTCACCCTTTTCCTTTGGTTCATAACTTTCTTTGTCATTTACTTCCAGGTGTAAAACCTCTCCTCTCCCCTCTGTTGTCACTTCCCTGTTTTGTGGGTAAAAATCTCTGTTCTGAGGTGCCAGAACAAGTCAGCTTTTGTTTACGTGTGGCCACATGCGGGATCAATATCTGCAGGTGTGTGAATTGTGCATGCATGTGGATGCAGGTGGTCTGTGATGTGCACGGATGGGAGCATGCACTAAAACAGCAGGGCTTGCCTCTGTGCCCCCTTTGTAACTCATTCTTCAGCCAAAACTCCCTGACCTATACTTGTGACATAATGATAACCTCCACAAGAGCCTATTATGATTATATAAATAAACCCTTTCAATGTTATTACACTGCACAGAGGAGAAACAAAAAGTGATGAACCGCAGGGGAACAGGGGGGAAGAAATAATTGTGCAAACTGTCAAAGATATCTAACTGATCATAAGGGGAGTAATGATCCTAAAATGTATACAAACAAACAGGATATTCTTTAGGATACCTTATTTGTTAATATTAGTAATCAGGAAGATGATCTCCCAGCTAGTCTGTGGATAGAGTTCTCTTGATGAAATGATAGTGTTCAGACTTGCAGATCACACCCAGGCTTAACTTTTCTTACTAGGTGGATACCAAGAGCTACTCAGAGCTGGTGGTCAAGACATCTGTTTTCCTGACTTCTGAAAAGGCCAGAATGCCTTGGCTTTGCATTAACTGTTTTGACTCAGTATTGAAATGTGACCAGCTTGCATGGACTGGATGGTATGGAAAAGACTTTTTTCCACAGGTTGTCTTTGAAATCCATGCTCTGTTCTCTGGTTGGGGTCCTACAGTGGGGCCTATCCGTGGGCTTTTTGAAGATAAGGGCTGTGTAACACATCAGAGAGTGCTTGGGAGAGGCAGGAGAGAAGTGGACAGCTTCCATGTGTCCTCTCTCTTCAAAGTCAAATGAAATTCTGCATCCCAGAAGGAGTCTGTTACCAACCCCCCTGATCCTGGTGCCCTCCATGTGCTCTTTGTCCATTGCACTGGCTCCAGTGCCTGCCGTGTGAAGCCTCTGTGCCATGATTTGCTGCGTTGTGGCCAGAAACAATGAGTGACCAAGACCAGCCAGTCCTGCTTCCTGCCCTTGCCACTGAGCTGCTTCTGGAATCTAAGTGAAATCAATATACAACAGCGCACAGCTTTATTAAACACATCTATTCTCTCTGGATGGCTGCAGAAAACTTCATTCTCCCTCCCTATGTGTAAGACGTGGCATGGATTTTTTTCTTCTTTCCTCACCCCACTAATGTGGCACTCACTGTGGTTCTCCTGAAGTTCCAGACCGAGATGTAAGGTGTTTGTTTGATAACATGGTATAATCCTGACTTGAGCTGGCCACAGCAGCAGCTCAGCTGCTAGCCCCACACCAGCACACTTGTCCTCAGCAGCAGACATTTTCCCCAGGACCAGCTGGAAAACCAAGACCTGGTGCCTGGATGCCATGGTGGATGCAAACCTGGAGGCATTAGGTTGCAAGAGAAGCAGCCGAGTGAGAGAGCTGTTCCCTGAGCCAGCCGCAAAGGGCTCATTAGCCAGCAGCTATTTAGGCAGTGGCACTGCAGCAACTCTCTGCTGGAAAAAGCTGATTTGTGGCGGTTTCCTCTCCACGCCGAGTGTGCACTGATCAGGAATATAAATACCGTTAATCCCCAGCGTTAATACCAGCAGCTTTGATCATCTTTCCCCATTATCACTCCCTTGCTGTTAATAAAAGTGATAACCATGGGGGAGAAGGGAATGGGGACTGGACTAATCAGTTTGCAGTTGGCGATGCTGTAAGTAAACTGTCAGGTCTGGAGATTAGGGATCTGAGGAAACCCTGGGGAGATGGTGTTAAATAAACACTTTTGTTCATACAGGTTGGGAAAACGAGACACCCAAGGCAACCTGGCCTCAGTGACAGTGCCTCTGGACATCAAGGGAAAGCTCAGGAACAAATTTCTGCAAAGAACTTTCTACAAATTTCCAAGGTATGCTTTTCTTCCTGTTTTCCAACCAGTTACAGTGATTTATGGGCTCCTGCTCCTTCTTCCTCCTCCTTCTCTGCAGGAGGCTGACCAGAGAATTTCTGGATACTCCATCCCTGGAGGTGTTCAAGGCCAGGTGGCATGGAGACAATCTGATCTAGTGCCCGATTTAGAGACTGGCAACCCTGCCCACAACAAGGGAGTTGGAACTAGATGATCTTTAATGTCCCTTCCAACCCAAGCCATTCTTCAATTCTATGATTCTTAGTGGCTGGCTTGGGGTCTCACCTATGAAAATCATCCCCAAGCTTTGGAAAGATTTTTCTCAGGTGGAGAGTGGAGAGAATATATTTCCCTGCACGGTTCCTTGCTGATAGCTAAGACAAACTGGGCAAAACAGATCAAGATTGATAGTATTTGCTTGTGATGGTTCCTGATGGCATTTTGTGGAAGAATGGAGGGATAACTAATTTGCTCACCAGAACCGTAGTTTACCTTTGAAAAACGTAATTGAGTCTATTGCCTTCATATTCAAAAGATAAATGTGCCTTGAGAATGGCCAATTGGGTCTGACTGTGTCTGCAGATAGCCTGAGAATAAGGAAAAGCACGTGCATCACTAGCACATAAGTTACAAACTCTCTTGATAGGCACTTAGGTGGCACTTAGGCCCCATTATTAACCAGCACTGCAGGACTTAAAGGGCAGGGACGCCCCTAACATGAAAGCACAAAGGATCTATTGGAAATAGCACCTCATTCTGGTCTGGAGGAGCAAATTACTCATGTGATAGATCTGGATATAGAATTGTAGAATCATTAAGGTTGGAAAAGACCACTAAGATCATCCAGACCAACCATCAACCAATTACCACCGTGCACAGAGCAGAACCTGGGTGGGTACCAACAGCTTTTGTTTTTGGACTGATTGTTGTTGACAACAAAGCTGGGAGAGGAACCCAGGAGTGCCTAAACTCTGTAAGAGGAGCAGAGTGGGGAGGCGTAGCTCTTGCTTTTTGCACTGGCTGCTCGGGCTGATAACAGCCAGTGGAAGCAGGGCTGAGTGCAAGACAGACAGTGGCTCTGTTCTGTAATTGCAGTGTGAGACTGTGAATAAACAGTGCCCCACAAGTGGAGGAAGCCTTTCCTGTGCCCATCTATGAGAGCAACACCCACAGCTGGATCAAGGCACCAGCTGGAGCCCAGTGCTCCCATTCCTGTCTGCCACTTGCTCAGCCCCATCCACCAAGAGCCCTTCCCCACTGTATTATTTTCACAGTTTCTTATTTTGTAGTGGCATCCAGCCCAGAGCTTTCACAGGAAAGGGCAAATGGTCGGGGACTCATTTTAACAGCGAAAGGGAACTTGCAAGAGCTCCACAAACTTCTGGATGGGGCCAGAAGGTCTATTTTTCTGTGGCAGCTGGTCAGATATAGCGAGAGCAAGATTCGCCTGAACCTTTGATAATTAAACTCTCAGCTGCCGAAGAGCTGGCTGCCTGGCTGCCAGATAAATGCTGTTTCCCTTGAATTAGTGTGGAGCCAAAGTGACATCCAATGGCTGGTTAGGCTCATCAAACTGGCTGTTCTCTACAGCTATCCCAAGGGATAGAGCCCAGGCGGCCATTTGCCAATGGAAAAAGGCAAGTACAAATGCCAGGCACGTATCATCCTGCTGAATTTATCACATCTGCAGTTCAGGTACTTTTAGACTTCCTGATGTCATAATACTCCTTTATACAAGAGCTTTCAGGGAAAGCTCCCAAATATGCATTAGACAGAGATGTAATAAGACAGGTCCTGTATATTAAACAGCTACTGCCAGCTCAAATTGAGTCCCAAATTTAGGGTTGAAATGAATGAACTATTACAAAGCCTGACAACATCAGAAATATTCTTGCACTATTTATTTTTTGGACAGGAGTTGGAAGAAAAATGGTGGGGGTGTCATTTCTGTAAGGGAAAGGTAGTGCCACCTGCAGGGCCCTCAGACAGAGCTGGGAAGTGACAATCTGAGAGCCAAGCACTGATAAACTTGTGCCTAACGCTGAGCCTCATCCCCCAAGTTGAGAGAAATTGAAAATGCAAACAATGAGGTAGAAAGAGTGGAGAACAAATTGGATTTCAAAAATTCTTCCTGTTTCAGTCATCTCAGGTACTGCTGGATTTCAAATCCCAGAAGTGTGGCGGTGGTTTTTAAGCTGACAGGGTTCCCTGTGCTCCAGCTGAATGTGTCAGGACAGAGAATTATTATTGCAAAGGCACAGAAGGAAAGGATGCAGTTTGTTAGGTGCCAAGAAGTGTCCCTGCCTGCTAAGAAACAGCAATGCTAAGACAGAATAAAGAGCAATGTTAAAACAAGGCTAAAGTGCTGCCTTGCAAAAGGTGACACTGGGAAACAGATATAAACACCAGCAGTGTACTGGGAGGGCAGCAGATCTTTGTTGTTCTTGGTTAGCTATTTTTTTTTTAAATACATATTTTCCCTGAGCAAATGCAGGGTGACGAACTCCTTCCTTCTGTAGAATGTTTCCTTGCTCAATCCTGATCCTGTACATCTTGCAAGGTCTCTGACATGGGTGAATAGGTGAGAATAGTGGTGAGAGCTAGGGAGCTGAGCTGTGTGTGGCTTGGCTCATCTCTGCATTGGTGCTGAACGATGAAGCAGGCTGGGTGGGCTGCCTGGAGATGGTTCCTCTCTGTAGTTATTGAACACCTACTCACCAGGGTTGAGTGATCACCTGGCGTTTAATTATTAAGTATCAGTAAATCAGCTGGAAGTGTGCCTGTCCGATGCCTGGTGGATGTGAGTGGTGACGGCTGTGCTCAGAGCCCACACACTGAACAAGAAGGCTGTGCACGGACAGATTATAAAGGCTACTTGTGTTGACTTCGTGCTTGAGAAAGAGGAGATAAATACCCTCAGTCCCAGCAATTCAGCACAAAAACATCTGTTGCAACGCAAACCACCAAACACCTCAGCACTGGGAACATATATTTTTCTGCAAATCAAAATGTGTTCTTTCAAAACCATATGTCACTGATGGATCAGCCTGATTAGCTGGGCTTTCTTTTGTGAAGGTCAAGCTGGAGGTAAGTGCTTTCATTTGTGTTTGTTGCTTTTAAAGCTGGTGAAGAGTTTTGTTCCTAGCAGTCATCTGCTTGGCCACCAGCACAGAGCATCACAGCTCATGGCAGCTCCATGAGAGGTGATTACACCTTAGCTGATCTGCCTTAACATTTATGTTTAGCAGAGCCAGCTCTTTCCTTGCAGTAGGGAGAACTTGTTTGCCTGACCCTACCAGGGACTAGAATGTAACTAATGTTGAGTAAATCAAGTGACTCTTCTACACAGAAAGAGAGTCTCCTGAGATCCCACTAGCAGGATTCACAACTGCGGCCAACAAAGGTATAGGTTTTCACTAGTGAAAGTGTTTTTCCTAGTGAAGGACTTTGAAAGAGTTCCAAATTGAAGTGCTGAGGGTAAAGTAATCTGGCAGATCTGGTAATCTTAGAGGAGAAAAATGCCATCTGCTACCACTCTGACATACACCAGGAGCTTAAAAATGGCTGTTTCTTGGTTCCTATACCTTGCTTAACTCAGGTAGGCTCTTGGGTTAGCAAAGGCACTGCGAATCAAAGATATTACCAGTAGCATTGGCACAATAGTTGCTGTGTGCTGCTGTACCCACACTTTGCCCACTTAGACAGCCCTCTCCTAGAGTAGTCAGCACCAAATACTGGAAAAACAGCACTTGGTTATTGATAACCACCATTGATTTCCAATGAACCCAGTCATTGGATAACTACTTTCTGAAAAGAGCAGAGGTCTGCTATCCTCTGTGACTGGGAAGATACCACGTTGAGTAATTAGCACATGAAGGGCAGCATCAGAATCTGAACTCCATCTCTGGGGGATCCTGTGACAGCAAGCACTGCACCACATCCATCACTCTGTAGTTGCACGATGCCGTGGTATGGAAGAGCTTATGCTTACACCTATCACCCTTTATCACCCTTTCCTGGAGAGCTGAATTTTCTCTTGGTGAATGCACCAAAGCTCTATGGAAATACAAGAACTCCAAGGACTGTACTGATGTACTTCAGGCAAGTTGTAGACTCAGTTTTCTATTTTGTGCCCTGGGGATATTTTTTGCTCTGTACCAAGCAAATTCAGTTTGGAACTCATCACTGCAGGGGTCTGTGAGTTATATCCCTGGGTTGAAAGCACAGCTGCTGATGGTAACAATTTTGAGGGTAACTGCCCCAGAATGTGGCATACAGGTGTGGGAAATCTGAGTGATGTCCTTCCTCTCTTTTCAGTCCTCTTCCAAATGGATGATGGCTTTGCTTCTCCAGGATGCAAAGGCACTGGCCCTGATTGCTCTGGAAAAACTTTCAGCCAAGGTAAAGCACAAAAAATCCCCGGAAAAGCCTGACCTTCTCACGGGCTGTTCCCTTGGTAACCATCACCTCACTGTTATGGTATTCAAAGACAACTTCTAAACTTTTAAGAGAATATAACAAAGAGCTGTTCAGGCAGGGGCAGAAGGAACTGGGAAATGAGTTTCCTCTGCTCCTGTGCAGAGCAAGGTTTCAGGCAGAGAGGTGCCAGGCAAGAGGCAGGTTGCTATTCCCTTCCCTGGGGACCAGGAGCTTGCTGTGGGGAGATATGAGAATGGTAAAGTCCTTTCTCCCCTCCTTCCCAATTCCCTTCCTTTAGAGGCTGGTTAGAGGATGATGGGCTGGGCTGGCTCCCCAACACCTCTCGTTAAGCTCTCAGGGGAAGGCCACTTGTTCCCCTTTGAGTTCTTCAGTGAAACAGTGTTCTCTGCCCTCCTTTGGCTTCACAGAACTGTAGAATCATGGGATCATAGGGGCTGGAAGGGACCTCTGGAGATCATCAAGTCCAGCTCCCCTTCTTATAGGGAATTGTTTCGCTGTGGTGGTTTCCTGCTCTGCTCCCCACGCAGGACAGAAGACAGGAACTGTGCCTCACATATGGATTGGTGTGGGCTCTCAGACATGGGGCTGTAGAGTAATAGTATTTTTTTAGTTTCTACTCTGGAGGCTTTGGCAATCGACTTTGGAGACTGACTTTGCTTTTTGAACTGTTCTGGACCTGTTTCTTCCCAGCCATTGACTGGATGCACCATTTTTGTGATACATCACAGCAATCCAGCAGCAATCCCACACTTACACATCTCCTCTAAGAAGACAATAATTCTCATGGAGGTAATTTCTTGTGTCATTTTGGGAATGCATGGGAAGTTCCATCTTCCTTAGCTTTCGTGCGTCAAGAGAGAGCAGAAAGCAGGCCAACAAAACTGAGATTGTAAATTCATTTTCACAGAGAGATCCTGTGGCATCCAAACAAGATCCCACCCAGTCAGAGTGTAGGATGGGTATAGCCCAGATGTTGCAAAGAATGAATGCAGTGGGAACTTTTTGTCTAGATGGCTGTCTGAAGTAGTCCAGTTGTCATTACAATATAAATACAGCAACCTACAGTTGCCAGTTACTACTGCCTTGTGTCCTACATGAATATTAAAAGCACATGCCTGCAAAAACTTCTACTCTACCACTGCAGATATACAATACATATAAAATATATTCCTGTATTTATTCATAGTTACATGCTCATTTATCAAAGAGGCAATCTCTGTTGACGTCAATATAATAAAGGGTCTCTCTAAGCAGTACTGCCAGGAGCCCTTTTCCTCCAGAGACTGTAATGCTGTCATGAATATGACAACGAGTCAACATGGGATAATGCTGCATCAGAGGGCAATAATTCTGGGGAGATGAAGGGCTCTGGAAGTGCAGGTTAAGGGACATAGGAAGTAATACAAGTGCAGTAACTTCCATTTCTATTTTCGGAGGAGAGCATGAGCCTTTGAGTTGAGGAAAGTGGTAAATCAGTGCTCTGTTGGTATCCCTCATGCATTAGAACTCATCACATGTAGTCGGTGTGACTATGTGAGTTAACAGAGCACTAACTACTTCATGCATTTAAAGGAGATCCCTGTGCTCGTTCATTGGGAACCTTTCTTTGTTCTGAAGCCATTGTAGTGCCATGAATGATTTATGGTTTTGTGTGGAAAACACAGAAGATGCCTGCGTTCCCGTGTCCATGAGGAGGCCTGCCTCCATTCGTCACTGGAGCTCACCACTTGGAAGTCTGCTTGGATGATTATCTCCATCTGACAGTGAGGTATTGGCTGTGGTTTGGAATTACTTCTCTGTATTTGTGCTGCAGTCATAATCATGAGGTCTTGACAGTTTCTTTTTGATTCCCGTGAATTTGGCCAAGCACTAGGTCTTTGTGAAAATGCTTACAGATCTTGACGCTTCGTAAATATGAATGGGAATGACAACTTGGATCAGGGTTGTAGAATGTACAGTGTCCCTCTTGCTCTTCCCTAGAGCTGCTCTATGAGGCAGGAAACCACTAATCAGGTCTCCCTTTCCTCAACCCCTGGCAATGCTCATACTGCCTTGGTGGAACAAAACTATTTCTCAGAAGTTTTTGGTGGTTTTTGAAGCTGGAGGATGTGCGGACTTGGTCACGGGGGTTTTTAAACTCACACACCTTTGTGAGATGGGACGGTGCTGCTTTATCCCCACATTTACAGAGGGAGAAATGAGACCCAGTGATGCAACACATCAAAGGCTTCACAAGGCATGTGGGACAGAGAGCAGATTTTGACCTAGTTTTCTGTAGGTCATTGCTTCTTGCTAGCTGGATGCCTGCAAGACCCAGTTTTGCTTTCCTGATTGCTTCATGACACAGAAAGTAATTTGGGTAACAGTTACTATGATACCATCCTGTGAGGTATGAATACCATCCTGGCATGAATTATGGACTTTAGCTGACAGAAGGCCATCTTGAAGCTGCTGTCACCTGGCAAAGGCTAGAAGAGCCTGCTCGCTGCCGGCATGCCCCAGAGATGGAAGGTGTTTTACCCCTTCCCCATCATGGTGATAAGTACATCACATCCTGGCAGGGCAGCAGCTTCCCAGGGAACATTGGCGCCAGACAGCCTTGCAGAGCAAACGGCACGTGGTCTCAGGGAATGCTTTCAAACAGCCGTCTGGCAGAAAAGGATTCATCCAGATGAGCCTGAGAATTTATATGCACAGCTGATATTGCTGGAAAGCAGAACTGGCATGGGAATAGCTCACGAAGTGGGAATGCAGGGGAATCTTCAACAAAAGCTTTTATCTCCCGAACAATTCAAGCAGCTTGGGTGAAGCATGAAAGAGGTACATGCTCTGAAGCAGGGAAGGGAAATGGGACTGCTTCTGCATCTATTTATATACCTGAAAAGCCACCCTAATGATAAATAATTGCAAATAATAATCACAATATCAAAAACAGGAAGGGCAAAGAAAGAGCAGCTCCCTCCCTCCCCCTTCTCCAGTGCTGGTGTTTGAGATGTCATCCAGATATGAAATCTGAGCCTGTTTCTAGTGGAAGGAGAATGGCAGTCAGTGTATCTTTATCACAATCTCTTTCATGCTCCAATGAGCTCCTTACCCTGTGCAGCAGCAGCAGCACAGACAGAGATGCCAACCTGTCTCTGAGCAAACGGAGAGATTTGGGCTGAAGCCTCAGCTGACTCAAAAAAGACCCCTGGGTGTTTTTCCAGAGTTGGCTGAGGGTTGTTTTCCTTCCCTCTCCTGCTTTGTGCTAAGGTTTATGATGGGCCATGCCTTCCTCTGGCCTAAAAGTCACTTTTGTGCATGGAAGAGTTATCAGGTTCGTCATCTCCTGCAGATTATAATGCACTTTATCCAATTTATTTGTTTCCTGCAATCTCAGCACTAGAGCCTGAGCTGGGAAAGGAAGACTGAAAGCACAGTTTGCTTTTAACAGTGGAGAAACAGTGTCATGCTCTGGCAGGGCACTGCAGGGAGGCTCTGATTCAATCGGGATGTCGGAAGATGCTGTGTTGATGTGCTGATCCACCTTACCCTGTTTCTCTGAGGCAAGGGAACATCCAGTCATTCCCCAGAACCATTAAAACCTAGCTCTGCCTACGTCACAGGAATATCACATTAGAAACCCTCAGTCAGTCCCTTGTTGAACCACTCTCAGAAGGGAGCTTTATACCTTGTGATCACCAGCTTCGTTTGTCTCCTTTACATGGCTGAGAGAAGAGACCTGGAGGAAGGCACTTAACTGAGTTGGGTTTTTAGATTGATGCTCTGAGGCTCTGCACTGGTCTTGATGACAGAAAGCTCTTCCAGCACAGCAGTCCCCCCTCACTTTGAGAGAGGATGAGTGAGGTGCTTCAGGGGCAAAGGGAATTCAACCATGAGAAGCGATAAAATCTGAGAGAGAGCTGCAACCAGACCTTGATCCACCAAGGCACGAGGGACCAGGCTTCAACTCCCAAGAGGTCTCCAGCAGCAAACAATCCAAGGGGCAGGCACAATGATGAACCTTACTTTCCCATCACAGTTGCCTTCTGCCTCAGCAGAAGAATTTTGTTGCATTTAATCAGTTTTAAATTCCTACTCTTTTTTTTTTTTTTTTTTTTCCTTGAGAAACTGGAATCAGTAAGAACTATGAAGAAGAAAACTTCAGAACCGATGGCAAATGTCATGGTCCCAGATAATGTGCTGTGTGTCCTCCAGTGTGGAAAGATTCCTGTGAACGCAGTGCTGTATGAGAGCTGGGATGCACGTGTATGACCCTGAGTCTTTTTGTTTAATCTCTCCATATTTTTCCACATCACTGATTAGATAGCAACTTGAGATATAGGATAGATTAATAGTAAACTTTTGAGGATTCTTCATTGGATTTTGTGCTGTTGTGTTCAAGAAACACGTAGATGTGATACTTAGGGACATGGTTTACTGGTGACGTTGGTGGTAAGTGGATGGTTGGACTGGATGATCTTAGAGGTCTTTTCCAACCTTAATGATTCTATGATTCTTTGATTCTATGACTTCTGCCCCCAAATCTTTCCTGCAGTCTCCATGTTCCAGGCTCTGAGCACGATCCTATGGCTCCATGCAGGAGCTTTTCTGCACAGAGTTCATTTTGGCTGACGTGGTACACGGAGGCAGAGCAGCAGGAAAGCGGCACTGAAGGAGAATTGGTTGACAAGGAGGAGTATGTGGAAGCAGATGAGGAGCACTTGGGACTTTGGATGAAAAGTAGTTCATCCCTTCTCAGCCCATTAATAAGTTAATAACTTATCAGAGATTAACTTAACACCTTGAGGCACAGAAGACATTGCCTTGTTCTCACATTAGCCTGGCTCTATTGTAATTCCTTTATCTTACCTTTCTTTTTTCCCCCCTCAGCTATTGCATACTCATCTGGGGCCACACTAATATAACAGCATAAGATTCAATTACAAAAGACTACAATAAGAGTGCAAAATTCTCTTCCTGACATGCTGAATCACTGCTCAGAAGCATTAATTATTGAGTGGCTAGCAGAATATTTTTTTCAAGTTGCAGTAGAAAAAAGAGTGAACCCTATGGCACCTCCTATGCAGGGAGCAGCTCCTGCGTAGGACGTCTCTGGCTTTGCTGATACTTGAGGCCAGTCACAAGGAATGGGGACAGGAGAAGGAAAGGGGGAGATGAGGGAAAGCAGCACCAAGCTGGCACAGTCCCCTCCTGGGGAAGAAGCAGCCTGGGGATGTTTGGCTTCTTTTATTTCCCTTGGTCTATGCACAAGGGTTTTTATCACAAAGAAGAGGAGGGAGCCCATGTGGGGGAAAGATACAGATCTAGCCACCGGGTCTCTGCTCTGCCTGGGAAGGGGATATTCTTATCGACCCATTTGATGTCTTCCTGAGAGCCTCAGCATTGTGCCCAGCACTCAGACATCCCCATCCCTATCACCAGAGCTGCCAGTACCTCGAGCTTATCTCCTTGTTACAGGAGCCTCCATCTCTGGAGTACCTAAGCACATTTTACATGGTATCAAGAGAGAGAACAAAGTAGCCTATCCTTTCACTGGCAGCTTCAGAGGATCTGGGGTTTGAGGGGACCATGGAAATGCAGCTTGTCTCTCTTATCTGGCAAGGTGCTTGCAGACTGGGGCTTTGAGTCAGAGCAATGGGAGATGCTTATGTTGCTGCTTTCTATTTTGTGAACCCAAAGATGTGTAAGGATCCAGATGGGTTAACATCCCTTCTTTTATCCACAATAAGTCATGGAATTTAACCTCTCCTAAATTCTCAGCTACAGATGGATTAGATACGCTGGAACTAATGAAATATATTTGCTGCACAGATCCAAATTCAGCTCCCAGCATCCTTGGAACAAATCTGAAGAAACAGTGTTCGGGGCATGGGCTTGCCCAGGATATCACAGCAGACAGGAAGGGTTGGGCTGTTATTTCAGCTGGAGCCGCTCTTGGCTTGCAGATGCCACTATGGAGTTACATGGAGATGACAAAGACCAGATGCCATTCCCTCATCTTTCTGTTATGCCTCCCTGTTTCTATATTTAAACGCGTGTATTCTGAGGGGAGGAAGACTTGGCTTCAGAACTCGTGCACAATCCTCCTGCCCCACAAGGTTTTGCTCTTGTGCTGACACACAGTGACAAAATAAACATCGTGTGAGTGAAGAGGATGACATCAGGATTACAAGCAGTGTTAAAGGAGACAGAGCTGCCTCTCACAGATGGCATTTGCATGTGAAACACAGGCTCCAAGGACTCCTATTGCCTCCCTCCTCAGCTAGCATTGCGTTTTCAGCTCTGAATACGTGATTCCATTTATCAGCTCTATGGGCATGGTGAGGGTTTCCTGCGGTCCTCTAGGGATGAGGAAGTTTGACTGAGGCTGCAAAAAGAGCTGGAGATGGAATCTGACCAGTAAGCAACTGCATCACGGTGCACAGCTTCATCCTGCCCTCAAATGTCATACCCATACCCATTTATTGGAGGTGGCATATGGGGTGGATCCAGTATCTGGTTCCACAGAACTGGGCTCAGAGCTGCAGGAGCCTGGGGCATGCCTTGGGGTTTAACCAGAGAGGATAATGCCGGTGTATTTGGTCGGTGGGGAAGGTCATAGAGGCTGAAGATCAGGGTAGAGCTGCTCTTTCACAGACAGAGTAATGATATTATAATGGCTTTAATGGGCTAAAACATGACGTTGCACCATATATGCTTTTCTGTGGATCTAGAGAATTTGATTTAAAAATCATATGAACTGTGTGTTGATGAGAGATGGTATGACATGCTCACTGCAGAGGCAGTGCAAAGAGAGCTTCAACCCCACCCGGGTAAATATCAGCCTGAAATGATGAGGTTAGTAAAACCTTGTAAATTTCTCTCTCCTACATGTCTCTGCTGAGACATACATAGCACAATGTCATTTTATTTTATTTTACTTTATTTTATTTATTTATCTTACTCTACTTCGTTTTCTTTCTTTTAATCACTTTATTTTATTCTATTTATTTTATTTACTTTTGTTACATGCAGTCTGTAAGCTTACGTTACGTAAGACCTAACAGGTATCATTTGATGGTTGTTTCCCTTTGCACCTTGGGAGATGAATGATGTTTTGTCTGGTGAGTGAAAATGAAAGGCACTGCATCTCATTTCTTATTCCCTGTGGCACTCATTTTGGCATTCCATGGAGTTGTGGTTCTGAGTGGAGATTGCTCTGATGTCCTTATCCATACCCCCATGGGACATGGGAAAACTGCAAGGTGTGACCATTACTGCAACATTATCTCTCCAGGATAAAGTCACTCAAAGTACAAAAGTCCCTCACCTCTTCTTTTCTCCTCCTTTTCTTCCTCCCTTTCCAGTCTTGGTCTCTCTCCTCTGAATGATGTTGCAAGACTTTGTGTTTAATTAAGACACATTGTCCAACCAATTTGGAAGCAGAAAATAGCAGGAGATGTTTTACAAATAGGAACAATTCTTGTTCATTATCCCTTAATTGAGGCAACAAAAAGGTGCTGGAAAACATCCATCAGATGCACATTCATATACATCATCAGAGAGGATTGGATTTAGGAACTCACAAAAGCAACATCGAATGTTCCAATCAAGAGTTATACAGACAACAGGAAAACAAAAAATTGGAGACACAAATACATCAGAATTAGCACAATTACAGATTACATGTTTCTGGAAAACACATTCCCTGGCTCTTCTCCAGGATTTTCTTATTTCATACTCCTTTTCTTTCGTTCCTACTTGTGGTACAAAAGTCAACATTGCTTTCTCTCCTTTACCGGCCCGTGCTGCTTCTCATGAGGAGGAAGGTATCATTCTGGGGGGCATTACAGGAGTGGTTGGGACAACGTGAGCACTAAACTGAAAGCTTTCACCCCAGTTTGAACACAGGGCACTCTGAGGATGACACATTGTTCATCTTTTCCACCCTCATTCCTTCACACGCTGAAGTTTGGCTTCTCTGCTAAGCCACTCTTCTTGTGCAGAGGAGATAAATAACAGAAGAGAACCTGCTGAGGGAGACATTTTGAGCCTGGAAGGCCAGGAAATCTCTTTACCCACTTAACTATGCATTTTAAAGCTTGCTTGGCCTCTTCTGAGCTCATTTACACTCTAACACTGGGGCCCCCACAGAGTCAGTCTTTATTCCCACTAGTCTGTTAGACTCAAATTCTTTGGCTTGTCATTTTTAAAAGGTGCTTGAGTTTTAAATGAGGGACAGAATATGCCACAGACCTTCACGATACCTGCTGAAGTGTATGTGCCCTTCAATGTTTCCTGAAGGGAGGACATCAGCAGGAAAAATGGCATCACACCTCATCGGACTGTAGTAATAGACCAAAACATGATGGGATACTGTTAAAAATGCTCATGATCGGTACCCACAGCTGTCGAGCTAATTATTCTTGCTGTCTTGTCATAGATACTTATATGGTCTCCAGGGTACCTCAGCATTTCACAATCTCTAATAGAGTTCTCTTCACACGTTCCTGAGAGACACCTCTCTGCTGTTACCTTCCTGCTCCTTCATTCCACTGGGATGACTGAGGCTCAGCAGCCTATTTCAGTGCTGCGCGCTGTGGTGCTTTCCCTTGAGCAGCACACGTGTCACCAGCTTTATCTAGCTCAGCGTCAGATGCGGAATTTAAGCTACCATCATTTGTGGAAGGTGATGGGAAGCACCAGAAGGGATGCCTGAAAGGTGGGGGGCTCCCTGGAAGGGAGTCTTGTGTGGTCTAAATCCCCTGATCTCTAGGGGACATGAGTCCCGTCAGAACTATTCCATGGGTCATGCTCTGGGACTGCAGACTACAGTGGGAGCAAGACGTCCCTATACTTCATGAAACCACAGATGGTTTGAAAGAACCTATTCTTGCAAGAACACACCTCTATTCTGTGCTGTGAGACCTCATCTGGAGCACTGTGTCCAGATGTGGAGTCCTCATTACAGGAGAGACATGGACCTGCTGGAGTGTGTCCACAGGAGGGCCACACAGATGATCCAAGGGATGGAGTATCTCCCTTGTGAGGACAGTCTGAGAGAGTTGGGGCTGTTCAGCCTAGAGAAGAGAAGGCTCTGGAAACCTGTGAGCAGCCTTGTGATATCTAAAGGGGAGCTATAAGAAAAAAGGGGACAGGCTCTTCAGTAGGGTCTGTTGTGATAGGACATGGGGAAACGGTTTCAAGCTAAAAGAGATATTTAGACTGGATATCAGGAAGGTTTTTACAGTGCGTGTGGTGAGGCACTGGCACAGGCTGCCCAGAGAGAGATGGTGATGCCCCATCCCTGGAGACACCTGAGGTCAGGCTGGATAGGCTCTGAGCATCTGATGGAGCTGTGGGTGTCCCTGTTCATTGCAGGGGAGTTGGATCAATGGGTCCTTTAAGGGTCCTTTCCAAATCAAACCATTCTATGATTCTCTGTTTTTTTTAACCTGAACCCCAGCCTGAGGATATTTTGGAGACATTGCTTGAACTCCAGTGAGGTTTTCATAGAATTATAGAATTGCTAAGTTTGGAAAAGACCTCTAAGATCATCTAAGTCCAACTGCCCCAGGGAGGATGGGGCAGCAGGCTGGCTCTGTGCCCTGTTTAGGCTGGGAGCTCCCCAGAGCAGCTCTGTCTTTGCCTTCAGTGAAAAATTCCCCCATGATTTTCCCTTGCACTTCCTCCAGCAGCTGCTGTTGCTTTCCTCTGTTGTCCCCGCAAGCCCTCCCTGCCTTGTTTTGAAATCCCCACTGCCTACCATGGAAAGTGTTTGCATTGTAGCTGGCGTTTGTTGATTTTCTTTAGGTGGCTTAGGGCTGCAGGCATTCCTCATTACTTTTTTATTAACCAATTTGAATACTCATTTAGCCTCACTAAGCGTGTGATGGTTTTTAATTCTTCCTTCAGAGGCATCTGTGCAGATCCGGTCCTTGGTCCTCAGTAACAACATAGGATCCCAGACAGCAAGGATGAGGCAAGAGATGACAGCTCACCACACAAGACCAATCTGGGTGACAAAGCAAAGTCCTCTCTTTGCTTATCCCCTGC
Organism: Tragopan temminckii; assembly: GCA_028571105.1. NCBI lineage: Eukaryota > Metazoa > Chordata > Aves > Galliformes > Phasianidae > Tragopan > Tragopan temminckii. The sequence goes on from JAOWBP010004220.1 coordinate 9,263,051, forward strand.
CTTTCTGCGCAGCAGGACTGCCAGAAGTCACAGCAGTGCAGTACTCAGCAGGATGACAAGGTATGTTGCGTCGGACAAACTACTTTCCAAAATACTTTCCAAAATTAAATAATGCAAAGTGGCAAGACGATAGATAATAAAAATAGCTGAAATGGTAGAGTGAAGGCAGTTGATGAAGATTAAATTGTCATTCAACTATAAGGTTAACAGGAGCTAGGAAAAAGAATGATTATAACCATTATGCATAAAAACCAAGCGACTGGCAGAGAAATGTTGTGTTCTGACATCCAGCTCCCATGCACTGCCTTGGACCTATTTTTCAAGTGTGCTGAGTACCCAGAACTACGCAAGGCAGAATGTAATTTTTTCCATTCTGACTCAGATGCCAAGCTGAAGGAAGGAGGTAGGGACGCTGGGTGGGAGGAGATCTGGTTTTGTCATTTCTCAGGTTGCAAGGCCAGATGAAAAAGCCATGTCCCAGGAATGGATAATTATCATAGAATCATAGAATGCCTGGATTTGGAAAGGTCCTCAAAGGTCATTTAGTTCAACTCCCCTGGTGTGGACAGGGTCACCAACCACTAAATAAGGCACTACATCAGGTTGCCCAGGGTCCCCTCCAACCTGGTCTCAAACACCTCCAATAGAACCAGCTGCTGGGCAGAGAGGGAAGCCCATGTCCTTCCATCCTCCCTGGGAGGGTCTGGGAGCACTGGTGATGAAGGAAGGAGCTCAAACACCACAGCTGCCTGAGCCATGTCTCCTGGATAAATACAAACCCTCATTCTCCTGGCCTATTAGTCCGGCAGTTTGCTCAAGCACTAAATCCACTCGCACTCAAAAAAAGGTACATTCTGCTGCTTTTTCAAGTGTCTTGAATTCTATTGTGTACAAATTTACAAATTAACTGCTTGAGTGTTGACTAACGCTGCAGCTTGCCGTCAAGGTAAGAGCCCATTTATTTATAGGCTCTTCAAGGACAAGAAGATGCTGTGTTTGTACTGTCTTCCAGTAGGTGCACTGCACACAGCCTAACAAACAGTTCCCTACCTTGTCCATCTTTTGGAAGAGGACAAGATGTAGTAGCATAGAATCATTAAGATTGGAAAAGATCTTTAAGATCACCTAGTCCAATTGTTCACCTACCATCAATATTGCTCACTAAGCCACGTCCCTCAGTGCCACATCTCCACAGCTCTGGAACACCTCCAGGGATGGTGACTCCACCATCTCTCCGGGCAGCCTGTACCAGTGCCCCACCTCTCTTTCTGAGAAGAAATTCTTCCTAGTTTCCAAGCCATTATGAGACCCTCAAGGAAAATGCACAGCTTAGTCAGTGTCAGCTGGCAGGAAGGCCATGCTATGCCATCAACTTCTGGTGATGGCAGAGCTGCAAATGTATAATGCTGTGTGTTTGCAGTCACAGAATCACAGAATCATTAAGGTTGGAAAAGATCACTAAGATTGTCTAGTCCAACTGCTTGCTGGGACTGTGATCCCTGGATGGTAGGAGCTCTCTTTTGCTATTTCCTGGTGATGTTTACTTCAAAGGTGCTTGACCATATGGATGGCTCTAGTAACAAGAGCCCCACAGAAGAATTAATGTAACTCTGAGTGTGTTTATCCTGAGATCTCATGGTGCCTGACAAAGAAAAGACATCATCAATTCTTTTTTTTTTTTCTTTATGGGGGCAAAAAGAGGTGAAACGATTTATTAATCCATGCTCCTGCGGTGAATCAGTGATAGAGCAAGGACCTAGACCTTTCCAGCTGTACTTTGAGGCTTCCTGAAATGCCCATTGGAACAGTCCTAAAACACTGACCCTTTGAGAGTCTGTCCTGCCCTTGCTGCTTCGTGCAGCAGATTTTAGCCTTGCAAAGAACAGCTCACCTTTGCTTTGACCAGGACTGGGGCAGGCAAGGAGCGGAGATATGATGCCTTAGAGAACACTAGTTTAAGTCTGTGGCCAGAGGGGTAGAAGAGCACACAGAAAGGGCATGCATAAAATGGAAAGGAGAGATTATGAAATGTTTGGTGGATGTAGGCTTGAAAGCCAGTTATTTAAACTCACTCCCCTGCATGTAGAGGAGCATGTATCACCGATCCTCCGGTCACTGGAGCTGATCAGGGATACCTGGACTTGTGTGGGGCACAATACGAAGTCTTAAGGAGACGGGAAGTACTTTGCACTGGCTGGCAAGGATGTACCTGCATGGGGACAGCAGTGTTGCAGGTGTTCCCTTCCCAGAGCTCTGCTGGGACCTCAGCAGCCCGGTGGCACTGTATACCTGCAGTACTTGCCCCAGATAGTCAGCCACAGCCAAATATTTAATTATACAGGGGAAGGTATCACTTAGGCTGAGATGTCTTGGCTTCATTAAGGAAGCTGCAGAACTCATCATGCTCTCCCCTCAGGCTCTGTGAAGGAAAATCCTGCTGATGGAGGCTGCCGAGTCTGGAGGGGCTGGAAAGCTGCTGAGCCCCAGGTTAGCAAGGGATTTCAAGGCAGGCACACCGGTGTCTGGGTGTTAGAGCAGCAGTGAAACTGAGTTCCCAGGCTGCTTAGATAGGTGCCGTGAGCTGATTGCAAAATGCCTTTTGTGCAACGCGGGGCCCTCACTCTGCGTCTCCACATATTTCATTCATGGGGATGAGACAGCAATGAATTGGTCATTCATTAGCAGCAAATAATCTCTCCCTGTCTGAGATAAGGGCTGTCATAGAATTGCTCTTTCACTTTCATTTTATAGGGTTCTCTGTGATAAATTCATCTTGTAAAGGGTGATTAAGACACTTTGTTACATTTTAATGTCTGTAGGTCTACCTCTAATATCAGCACTCATTAAGTATGGGGATCTCTCTGAAAATAGTTAACTATCCCATGTTGTGCAGTGAGACAAAGTGTGAGGGGTGTTCACACCCAGAGCCAACCAGAAAGCTCCATCCTATGCTGACAAACCCTGAAGATGGCTAATTCCTATTTTCTGCTTTGCTTAGTCCAGAACTTCTCTATCCAGTGACACACAGACACAGAGGTGCCCTGGTTTGGGAAGGCAGGCAATTATTTCCTGCCTGAAGGGAAAAAGTTCATGCTATGCTGTGCTTTGTGTTTTCTGCAGAGCAGCTCTGATAGCTCCCAGGCTTTCTCAGCTGTTTGTCAGTCACCGGCTCTCTTCATGGACTATATAAGGAGCCGAGTACCTCATTAAGAAGGTTTCAATAGCTCTCTGCAGCTACGTACATGGCAATACATAGTGTAAAACCTAAATTAGGTGCTGTTAAAGACTCACAGGAAGATGTCCACTGCTTAAGCATTCTGTCTACATGGGAGGGAATGTCTGATCCCAGAAAAGACTCCAGCCACATCACCTCATCCGCCTTTCTCTTCATTCTTAGCCACCACCCAGAATCTGATTTTTTTTTCTTTTCTTTTTTTTTTCTGTGTGTGACTGGGCACTGGGATGTCACCAGGTAATGCAGAATAATACTTCCTTCCTTCCTCTCACCTAGCATTTCTATTACTTGAATTTGTACAGCTTCAGGCTCTTTTCACCTATTTTAGTCTTCAGAAGACATACTGGTAAAACTTTTTACATAATATATTGAGACATTGTGCATATCTTCTATCCATTTCTGTTACTCTTTGTGGGTAGATGGAGATTGAAAATGCTACCATGAATCATAGAATCAAAGAATCAGAGAATCATTAAGGTTGGAAAATATCACTAAGATCATCCAGTCCAACCCCAACCCCCACCATGCCCATAACCATGCCCCTCTGTGCCACATCTCCACAGTTCTTGACTCCACCACTCCCTGGCAGCCTGTGCCAGTGCCTCACCACTCTTTCTGAGAAGGAATTCTTCCTAATATCCAACCCAGACATCCCCTGGCATAATTTGAGACCATTCCCTCTCATCCTATTGCTATTTACCCTGGATGCTTTGAAAGTTGACTGCTTAGAGGGAAAAGCCTCTCCCACCCCGCCACATACAGACCTAGATGAAAGGGGCAATCCCTAATATAGGCAGACAAGATGTTGCCTGATGGTTTTTGGGTGAGAATTAAATGCTTGCTGGCCTGTGTGTCAGTCTCTGGGATGTGCACTTTGCTGCTCTCCAGGAAGAGCAGGGCATTTGGCACAATCCGAGAGAGTGCCCTTCTGCTCTGGTTACAGCCCGTAAGCATCAAATGCTCTCATTCATTTATCGGAGGGTGATAAACAGCCTGGGAAATGCTGCTTCAGTCAGGTCACATTCTTGCTCTTTTATGAATGTGACATCTTTAAAAGAGTGTTTGCTAATGTCATGAGAGCCAGAGGAAATCCCAGCCTGGTCCTTTGGTGCTTTCCTGAAAACAGCTGGGTGCAGAATACACACAGGTTGCTACTTACATGGCTATTTCTACAGAAGATGGATGATTTAAACATCAAGGAAAAATCCACCCGATCTAGGATTTCTGCCCTTTAAATATGGGTGTAATGCATTTGTGATTGCAGCAATGGGATTTCTTGCCTTGAGTTTGTGATCACAGCCGCAGTGCTGGCTTTTGCCATATACATCTGCCTTTGGGATGGGAAGGGGAGACACCACAGAAACAGAATGGGCAGAAATCAGCCTGATTCAGGTGAGCAAAATGCTTGTTTTCTTGATCTCCACACCCAGGCTCCCTGCCCTTCAAAGCCAACATCCCTCTAAAAGATCTTCCAATAAAGGAGAAACCTCCATGCCAGTGCTGCATTTAAGGCACCGTTAGCTCCTGGGTGACCTCAGCCTTTTTCTCACCTTGTTTTCAGGAACCTGCAGTCCGGAAGAGAAGCAGCCCTGACATCCCTCTGTTCCTGCTGCTCAGTGACGTGGTTGTGTATGGGATGCAATCAGCGCTGTGCAGCTGCTCCTACATTAGTGTGCATCGGAGGCACTGGATGGGTATGTGCATGATCAAATATTGAGCCATGAGAAGCCTGCTTGTCCCACCTGGGAGGGCACATGCTCCCTTGTGCACGCTGACCTTTGGGAGGGCTGCTTTTGAGATTCCCATGCAGCTGCTGTTTTGCATTGCGAGCCATATGGCCGGCACCATAAACACTGTCTCTAATTGTAGCTCTCAACCTGCCAACGTCCAAAGCAGGGAGAAG
>JAOWBP010004220.1:9276727-9310669 GCA_028571105.1 Tragopan temminckii
GAATAAAATCTGCTTTTATCAGAGATCCCGTCCTGACAAAATTATTTGGATATTTCCAACAGGGTGAAGTGATTTCCCTGAACTTATCAGAAAAATCTACGTAAGACAGCAAAGAAGAACAGGATCTGGTGCATCAGGTTTACAGGTATGGGGTCTTGGCTCACTGGGACACTTCTGATCTCATGGTTGGGTACTGGCACAGGCTGCTCGGGAAGGTGGGGGAGATACCATTCCTTGTTCAAGAAATGTGGAGATGTGGTATGTAAGGGCATGGTTTAGTAGGAAATATTGGTAGTTGTGTATGGTTGGACTGGATGACCTTAGAGGTCTTTTCCAACCTTAATGATTCTATGATTCTATGAATTCGGGTGCTGATTGGAACAAACAAGTGGTCCAGACCCTGGATGCTTTAATAGCCATCTCTTAAGAAAGAGATCTTCTCCCCACTATCCCATGAAGGCACTGATCATTGCTCAGAAATTCAGCCTTTCATCCTTGTGAGTCTCATCCACGCTGTTTGGCAGAGATGCCGCTTGTTTGTCCTACATTTGTGTAATGCAGCATCTCATCTGTCCTAGGGGAAAGCAAAAAGCAGAGACATAAGCTAAAGTTGTATGTTTGCTGTATGGCTAAATGGCTGTGGAGTGTACAAGTTGTAATGGCTGGAAAGCATGTCTTCACTGATGTAACAGCGAGCACCTGGCTTGCTAAAAGGGGAAGATGATAGTTTCCCTGTGCACTGTGTTGTTTGATTATATCTTCCCTCTCCCCAAGCATAGACAATGTTGTTGTATTTGTTGGTGTTGATTTGAGTCAGTTTAATTTGTCTGCTCCCCCTGCAGCCACCACAATCTTGTAAGGTTAACTCTTGGATAATTTTTAAAGAAAAATAATTTTTTTGGACTATTCTAAGTTTTGTAAAATCCCACTGGAAAGAGAAATTTAATGTGAAACTTATTCCTCTTTCATAGTAATAATCGAGGGTTTCACTGTAAGTATTTTCTGTTGAACTGCAGGAATGGATCAGCCAAATAATTTTACAGCTTTGGGCACGTTGATGAATGGGTTCAACTCTAAGATACCTGAAGAGTTTCCCTTAATGTAGAAAAAAATGACCTAAATTTAGAAATACATTCAGATCCTTTAGAGGGGAATAATAAGCTTCTCAAAATGTTTTGCTTCTGATTGAGTAGAACATTACATTTAAACCAGAATGAATTGTGCATGGAATTCCAATAAATTCTAAGCAATAATTTGCCCTGACAGTCCTTGTTTTATGAAAACAATGGATGATATCTTTAATTCAGACTCTGTGACTCTGAGACTCTTGAAAGGCATAAGTTTACATATGTGAAGTGTTAAGCAAAGACTTTTGCCACACGCCATCAGCATTCCCGGTGCACAGTGATGCTTTATGTACCATAGGCTGTGTGTTCAAAAAATCCAGGCTCTCTCTGGGTGAATACTGCTATCCTGAGGGACGGTCTGTAAACAGAAACCATAGTTTAAGCAGACAAAAGGGAGGAAATCTTTATGTCCTATTTTGCTCTGATGCTTCTCACTCCACCTTGGAAAGGGAACCTGTCTAAGCAGGATGAGCTCTTGAGGCTTCCATGGATACACAACACAGGCAGGGTTTTATGAGTCCCAGTACTCAGGTACTGAGTGGAGAACACTGAGAGAGGATGTGTTCAGAGTGGTTTGTGGAATGCTGAAGTTGACAGAACCATTGTGGACCTGATGCTGAAGAACCTCCCGCATGAGGAGTTTGCAATCAGACAGCTTTCCATCTCATCTTTATTCAGTTACTTTATTTTCAGGAGCACCAGTTTCACTCTGAAGTGTAACAAAGCAAAAGAAGTGCTTAATCAGAAGCCTTTTGTCACAGGCCATTTAGATCCTAAAAGACAGATTACAGGGAGAGCAATCCTTAAAACCAGAACAGAACAGAGATCTCTAATTGCCCAGGATCCATTTGTGCAGTTGGCGATGTGCTGCTGAGCTGCCTTTCTCAATCAGGATGGGTCTATTGCCTTCCTTTTTGCCTCATTTTCTACAGCTGTAAAGCAGATAATCTCTCACTTGCCTTTGCATCTACCCTAACTGGGGCTGTGTCTCTTTCACACACTGGGTGAAGTGTGATCACAGCTAAGCAATGGCCATTAAACCCTATAAAATTAGGATTAGCAAGGATGACTTCCCACATTAGATCAATTTAAGTTATTGGCTTGTAGAAGGAAAGTGTGATTCTTTCCTCTGTTAGCTGGAGCATGGCTTTCTTGTGACAGCATGGGGTATGATTGTAGTTCTCCCCTTAAAGTCATCAATTCTGCTTTCCACCTCTATTGCACCTGCTGCCTTCAAAACTGAGCTTTTCCTTTCAGTCTAGGCTGGGATCATCTAGCTGCAGTTAATGCACAGAAAGGCAGCAGGGAGGTCTTGGGGAAGGCAGTTCTTCGTCAAAAAGTTGTACAAATAACAGAGCAGACTAAGGTAGGTTTTGCTGAGAAGTGTTATGGCAGCAGCCCAAAGGTTTTCTGCATTTGTGTTTAGAGAGAACTGAGCACTGATGATGAGTTCCAGTGGTGTGTGGCTGAGCACAGGGAGAAGAATCACATCTCTTTTACATGCTGTTGCCCCTTGGGTCCTGGGAGAGCCTTCCTGCCCCAAATCACATCCACTCCTATTTTTCTTGGATTCACAGGGTACTCAAAGATAAACACCACCCCATAGGTGACCCTGTTCTGGTCCAAAGCAAATCAGGTCCCCACCAAAGCTGATGCAAACATCACGTTCCAGGTTAGGCATTTAAACACCTCATGAAAAGTCAGCACCTTGCATCCTGGACTTGATCCTACCAGGTCTCCAGTTCCTCACATCAGCTTCAGTTTAGTACATTTAATAGGCTGTGGAAGGGGCAGCAGCACTGAATTTAACTCCAAATGACACTACTGGTAGCTGTTTGGGGAGGAGGGTGGCATACAGCAGCCAATGCTGGAGAATGAGGTGTATTTTCTCATCCATGGCTGCTACTTAATACAAATCTAATTAAATACTAGTTGCATGCTGAGCAAAAAAAAAAAAAAAACAACCAAAATACCTGTATAAGATTAAGAAGATATTCACTGAACTTTCCTAGCCAGGCCACAGCTTCTACATACCTATTACAAGGCTGTTAAACCTCACTAAATGTGTTTGCAATAACTACTCGCTGTTTCATTATGGAGCAATAACTCTCCTTATTGAGTCTAAATTAAATCCTTATTTGAGACACTTCATTTAAGGCGTTATTGGGAAACCCACCTTGGAAGAAGCAGAACCAACCTTTGCTTTATAGCTTACAAGATTATATTATACACATATGTATAAATGTCTAATTTCAGAGCATTACACCTCAATGGGTGCAGCTCACAGCTGTAGTCTCCAGAGTCAGACTAAAGGCATAGACTGAGGCTTTTCATCACACTGAGACCTCCAGAACTTCTGTGGCTCTCTCCTTTCCCACTGATACCCCTTTTCTTTGCAGGTGTTGCTGCACGGGGAACCAGCATCCCTCTTAAACTTCCTTTTACGAAGGCTTCCAGCCCTGAACTCTGAAGATCTCCCCAGGTGCGTTCAATCGCCATACTTAGGCTGAGGTGAGTTAATAACTTTCTGAAAGCTGGCATGAAATCGGTCCAAACACCTTGTTCCATTGTGAATGGGTAGAGGGAAAGCATAAAAGAGTTGATTTGTGGATTGGAGTATGATCATGCAGGACCCTTCTGGTAACCCACGATGATGTGATTGGTTCAGCTAGGAGGCAAAAGACCAGCTATGTGCTTCATGACCAGTAGAAGTTACGGCAGAGGTCTTTGCTCAGGGAGCTATAGTGCCACTTCACATATGTCATGCCCATATAAAAGTCAGGACCATGATTCAGGATTTAAAAAATATCAATAATATTGATCAGCACTGACTGGGAGCATTTACTGGTAGAACTCAGAGAGCTTTCTAGAGTGGTAGCTCTCTCGTACTTTACAGCTGAGGCAATTGAAATGCCATTTTTAAGCTGCAATAGAGTGAGCGGTGGAGAGGTGATGATAGCTACCTCTGCTAAATCCTAGCTCAGTCCTCTTTGCTCGTTAAAGAGACACCTTGTAGTGAATGTTTTCAACAACAATCCTTTGAAAACTCAGCATCCAGCAATGAAACTGTGTATGTAGAAATCACAATGGAAAGGGATGGGCTGGATCAAAAGATAACAGAATATTTTTAGATCCTTCTGCAGGTGATGGCCTAATGCCTGTTCCAAGAACAACAGTGGTTCATTTCACCTATCACCATTACCAAGGGCGCTACTTGCTCCCCTGGTTTAACTCCCTGGCTCTTTGAGGCAAAACAACTCGGGCTGAGGAACCACAGAAGCCAGTCTCTGTTCTTTCCTAGAAATGCTCTGGTGAAGAAACGTGGGAAAACCAACGTCTGGGACTTCTGCAAGCTTATAATGCAGGGCACATGCCTTTTGATAAGGAAATTATATTTCTAAAACAAAACATTTCCAGAGGGAAGGGGTGAAATCTCTTCCATTCTCTGCCCCTTCCTACCGTGCAAGTAATCTATACTGCTATGAGACCACCCTAATAAACACAACCCATCTGGATCCTTTAGGGCTGGAGACATTCACATCCTTGTCAGACTCTAGACTCAGCATCTTGGGCCTATTTCTAACACTAAGCAGAGAATTTTGCCTAAAAGCTATTGCTGGTTCTTGGAGAGGAAAGACATTTTGAATCTTGACAGTCCTGGGGCTGGGCTAACATCATTATACCAGTGTTTTCTCCTCCCAGAGTCCTTTTAAACTCAAGAGTCTGTGTTTATACAGTTCTTAGCCCAAAGGGGGCTCATTCTGTGTTGGCCCTTTGGCACTGCAGCAATAAACAGGATTAATAACTGGAGTCAGCAGGGCTCGGTACCCGTTAGAATTTCCCATGGACTATCCAGAAGGTGCTGTTCCTACAAGCATCTTGGCAGTGAATTATTTATGGGTAGCATAAGGATCGTAGTGCTTGCCAGTTTATTAGATTTATAACTAGCTGTGTTAGGTCCACTGTGTGTGTGTCTGTGCATGTACGAGCATGTACTTGTTCAGCTGTTTCTCTTCAGTCCCCTGTTAGTTAGGGAAGATCTGCTCACATGCATTTCCAATATAAACACATCACTTTGTGACTCAGATGTGAGAAAATCCAGGAGAGGCATAGGATTGTTACACAAGAAGGAAAAGCTTGTTTAGGTGCCTTAACTACAGATGCAAACATTCATACAAGCACAGGCTGAAAAACTGAGACCAAAGATTATTTGAAGGGTGAGAAAGTTTGGTTTTCTTCTGAGTTTCACAGCTTCTTAGAGATCTGCTTGTGTGGGTTTTATATGGAGACATGAACTTGAGCCTCCTTTTATGGCAGATGTGTTGTTTTGATGCCCAAGGAACTCCAGATGGGCAGTCTGCTGGTTGGGTATCACGACGGATTTTAAACACAGTTCTCCCTTCAAACCCGTGGAGAGGAGCACTTGCCTTCCAGCTAACGTCTGCTATTCCAGTTCCAACAGAACTCAGAGTAGATGTTATGAAGGGCTCATCTTTTCCTTTCCCTCTGATACATCTGTGCTTTGATGTTGCCAATAGAGCCATCACTGCATCTGAAGGTGCTGGCTTAGAGCCATGAGACTCTACAACACCTCCTTCTGAAAAGGCACAGGTGACTGTATGGCTATCAGCAGAGGTGACAGGAGCAAAGATCTTTCATGCAAATGATCCAAGCAAAGAAGCAAAACCTCTTACAGCTGGAGAACTGGCTGAAAGCAGAATGTTTTGCAAAGTTTTCTGAGAGTCCTCATAAACTCTGCTGTAGAGAGAACCTCTTTCAGCTGTTCAGTAAATTGGATGGTTTAAATAATATATGGACTGTCTTTCTGGATTCATGAGAACTGCTGTGAGAAGCATTGACTTGTTCAGACTGCAACAGTCTTCTTTCTTTTGCTTTAAAAAGTTAACTTCACTAGGCATCAAAATCTCACATCTGACTTTGGAATCTGCGTCTGGTGAGACCTGAGCTGGCTGGTGTGCATTTCACAGCTCTGTTTTTGTGTTGTCTTGCTTGAGTTCCCAGATGCACTTTTTCTAAAGGTTTATTTAAAAAATCTCATAGCAGAAAAAGGAAAAAGGCATTTTCCTTACAAAAATGACCTGGTCCACCAATTTCTTATTCCTGACCAAGTTCAGATACCTACCTCCAGCCTCTGCACTCCCACATTTATTGCTATTTGAACTAAGGTTGTGTATAAAGTCTGAAGATCAGCACTCACTGGACCGTATTCTTATGTGTTCATTCCATGACTCCATCCATCTCTAACTGCCAAAAGATGCTTTCAGAGGGTTGATCCATAGTACCATGCTGAAGTCTAGTGGGATGTGTGCAAGACCAGGATAAAAATGTTATTAGGGGCACTGTCTTCATTTTTTACTCTCCAAGATTACCTCAGTGAGATCTATGCCTTTAAGCCCTATCTCCATAGTTGGACCAGGGGTGAATAACTACAGCATCAGAGACATCATGGAAGAAGAGCTGCCCATGCAGGGATTCAAAGGTAGGGGCCTTGAGGCAGTCATGCACTGCTTTCAGTGTCTAAAAGCAGTTTACTCATGCTAGGATCCCTCTACAGTCAATGAGGAGAAATTTGCTCTTAGGATTGTGATTCGTGTGATCTACTTTAGGCATCTACTTTGAAATTGGATGAATTGCACCTCTGGTTCCATTGACTGTATATTGATGAGATGTCTGTCTACTGTAAGAAAGGAGCTTTGGGTGACTAGCTTTGACTTAGAGGACTGAATTTAATCAGATTAATCCACCTTGTATCTCTATATATACACCAGTTCTCTCTTGTTGCCAAATAGACATGACAGACATGACAAGGAATGCCGTTTTTGGGTTTTTTTTTCTCATAGGGTTTTTCTCTGCAAAAAAATCAGAATCAGAAAGTATTCAAAAAGAGCAGCAATATTAGGTAGGGATAACTTGTACCTGAAGCTGGGTAGTGAATAGTGTTTGATCCTCCTCAACAAATTTGCAGGAATCAAGGGCAGTGAGGGTGATTTTCTGCCTAAAAATAAATATATCTTGGTGAAGTGAGCTTTCCTGGAGTCTTCTGGCAATTTGTCACAGAAAGGAAAAAGGTCCTCCCTCCCCTACTGAGATATTCTTCCTTGAAAGCTTTGGACAATTACTGCATTTTACCTTTTCCACCGCAGCATGGATGCTTTCTTCTTTTTAACAGTTTGTCTATGAGCATTTTAGCTTCAGCTTAATAAGAGAGGATTGATGCTTGCACTCTCTATACAGGTTGTACAGGGCAACGTTTCTGCTTGTTGTAGTAAGAACATTATTGAAAAAGACACCTCAGGCATGTGGATGGGGGAATAATAATAAAAAGCAACATGTTTTCTTCCTCTACTACAAAACAAAACAAAAAAAAGAAATGATTCCCCATTCAGCCCCCCCCCAAAAAAACGAAAAGGCAACCCACATCCTAAAACCAAAAGCAGGTGCAAAGAGAGGCTAACAAATCTTGATGATGTAAAATGATTGTCACTGTGAAAATGGAAATCCTACCAAAACAAAATGATAACACATTGTGTACAACCCTCCCGCTGGGAGTAAAAAGAAAATCTCACCTATTTGCCTCACAGCTCTGGCAAAAGTGACTTGGCTTCAACCAAGATCTACAGAAAAGTGCCTTCATCCACTTCTTTATTTCAAGTACCCACCTCCCCAGAAGATGCTTTGAGAAAGGCTGTACAAAAACCAAGATATAATGAAGTAAATTTCTAAGAATGCTGTCACAGAACTATTTCTCTTATCATAACGTGTCTGCATTGCAACTGCACACCAAAGACCACTTTGGGAGCCTAACATCAAGAAAGCATTCCCTTACAGGACCATGTTTATGCCTTCCGTATACCATGGGTTTTCTTCTAAACAGTTTGAACTCACACTGATGCTTCTTTAGACCCATACTCCTACCTCCCTCCTTTCAAATTGAACCTCTAATAATGTCTCTCTTATTGTCCTCTATAGATGTCTTCATGTAGTGAAAATTGGTATCAACAACCTGTCTATTCATTTATTACGTATCAGTGGTGGGAAATCCAGGACAGAACGTGTGAGCTTTTCTCCATTGAATGGATGGACTTGGGCTTGGCTTTGCTCCCTCAGAGGTCAGTAGAAATTATCGTGCTATGGATGGAAAGAGCAATAGCTTCAGGCCATGTCAACACAGATAGCCTTTCTGGAACTCTGAACAGCATCCCAAGCCTCTTTGTGTCAGCACAGAAAAGCCTCAAAGCTGAAGATTGTTGATTGTGTCCCCGGAAACTGGGATTCTGTACTCAGGCGTTGTTTCTCTGTCTAGTACTTTGGAGATAGAAAAGGTAGCCAGGTTCCATGTCAGGAACACAAAAATCCCTCAATCATCCTCCTCTCATGCAGAAGTCACTTCTGGATGAAATCCACCTGTTTTGCTTCTCCCTGTCACTATGTTCACCTGGATCTTCTCAGATTGGTCTCAGTGTGCCAGGCCACGAAAGACCAGGAGTAAAAATGTGCTCAACAGCAGCTTTATACCAGAAGAATCCCATGTTGTGCTGCAAAAGCATAGGGCCTGCTTTTTAGTGACTTGCTTCTTTGCATCTACTTTTTGCATTTGATCTCTTCTACTTTGAAAAATACCAGCTGCAAAATATACCAGGTCTGACTGCATAGTGAAATGAGTGGATGGCTGCAGAGATGGATTGCTAGTGCCAGAAAATTGCCTGATAAGATGGGTAACTACCAGATAAGATGGAAGGCTTGGACACAGATCTGTGGATCTCAGATGCAGAAGTTCAGCTCTTTCATTTCAAGGCATGCCTGTGTAGATGAACCCAGTCAAAAAAAGGTTGTATTTCCAAAAGGACCTTTGTGAGTGTGACTTCTTCTGCCTACATGAATTACTTTGCATCAGTCAGCTTTGATCTTCTAAACCACTCCTCAAGGCAATGGACAACTCCCTTTAAGGTTTTTCTGCAGATTATTAAATGTAATGTACCTATAATTTCAATATCACATCCTGCTCAGAACTCATTAGAGCTCAAAACTGGCAAAAGTAGCAGTGAAATCCTTGTTCTCATCTTAAAACAGCCAGAAGAATTAAATGATGTAGATGTAAGCTTAGCTTCTAGCAAAGCAAAAGTAAACTGTGGAGAACAGGTTACTTGCAGGGGAAAGGGACCACAGAGATGTGGAAGGACACTCATCCGTATTTGCTGAAGGACGAGCTGATGTCCAAGGACAGCCTCCCAGGCTTGTTATTCCATTGCCAATCCTCAATGGCTCCATTGTCTTCATGGCATTTTTCCTGATTGATACCTCTTGTCATTGACATGAGAATCTGCTCCCTTTACACTTTATGAGAAGCCAGGTAAAATAATTCCACCATGCCTTCCTTTTTATGAAAATGGAGCAAAGCATGGCACACAGACATTCAATCTCCCACCGGAGATAAAGCGCCTTCATTTACTAGCTCAGAAAATCAATACCTGTGATTTGATATGAGCATTTATTTTCACTTAACTCCTTTCTATCACTGAGCCATTGGGGGAGGGCAGGAGAGCTTCATTTATTGCAGCGGGATTTGCAGTGAATGCTACCCAGTCAATTGCATTTCACCGCGTTCACACATTCATCTGTCTTGCTGATATCCGTCTTATGTTTCTCTGCCTTCCCCAGTGGGATCAAGGAAGGGTTGTGTCCAGAGACATTGCAAACTATGGTCCAGGGTCTAATAAGTTGGATGGTGGCATTGCTGCCCTGCGGCTTTTTTATTATAAGCCTATGTGCGTGACTAGAAGGCAGCTCTCTGAGCTAGCAAAGGGCAAGATAGCTCTTGAGAGCTAGAGGGTTGACTCTGGAGCTGTGGAGTGTGGTGTCCACATGGGACTCAAATATTTAACTTAAGGGGAAAGACAGGAAATTCTACATGGGATCTGCAGTGGAGAAAGGGAAAAGAGAGAGAAGAGATTCTGAATGAAACCACTTCCTTGCAAGGCTAGGGTTGACTGTCAGTAACGTGCTGGATGTGGCAGCACATGGCTGAAGAGGGTTGTAGAAACTTCATGCCCCGTGGAGACAGCCCCCTTCAAAATATTAATGGGACTCCAAGTGATTTTACAAGCTGTCTGAGGTCAACTTAGGTATTAAGAAAAATTTCTTCTCAGAACGAGCAGTGATGCATTGGTACAGGATGCACGGGGAAGTGGTGGAATCACCGTCCCTGGTGGTGTTCAAGAAGATGTCGCACTGAGTGACATGGTGTATAGCAGTCACAGGCATGGAATGATGGTTGGACTTAATGATCTTATTTGTCTTTTCAACCTTAATGATTCTATGATTCTATCTTCAAATACTGGAAGAGCTCTCCTAGAGGTGTAGTCACATTGCTATGGGGGGATGATAACTAATGTTGGCTGCTGCTCCCAGTGATGGTCTGGATGCCTGTGGGTGGGTGAAGAAATAAATAATAAACAAAAAGTCAGCTTGTCAGTGTGTGAGGATGGAAATGAAGAGCACTGACCAGTGATGACCTTTTGTTTACATTTCCCTCTGAAAGGGAGAAATAATTGCAGTTTCTATGTGATGTTGCCTTCAAATTACACCCTCTCTCCCTGCTCTATTCAAGACTAGCCAGTGATGACATTAGAGTCTTGAATCAAACTAAATGGTTACTATGGTGTCAGGCTGAAATTATGAATCTCAGAGCCCGCCAGCTTGGAGAGGCAGCAGTGGCGGACACATAATTAAAACTGGAGGAGAGAATAGAAGCCACATTGTATCTGAATAGCAGCAAGATTGCACTTCCGAGGAGCAGTTACAAAAAAAAAAAAAAAAAAAAAAAAAAAGTGCTTAGCAATGCAGCTAAATGCATAATCAGGGACCAGGAACAATGCACTCTGCTGGTATTTCACTGCTGACTCTAGCTCTGATGGCTTTCCTTTGGTACCTCCAGATCACAGTCCTCTCCAGCATCACCTTCACAATGAAAAAGACACAAACCCAACAGCTCAACACTTGCAAGGCAGAGCAATGCTGCAGCCTCGTGTGCCCCTCGACTCACTCACTTTCCCTCGGCCAGGCCTCAAGCAGAGCAGTGATTGAAGAGAGGTGGAGGTAGGAGCGGGATGCTGGGAAGCACGACGGATCTGGTAATTTCAGCGGTCATTAGTGGAGCTCATTGTGAGTTTGATAGATCTGTGCTGCTTTGTTACAGTTAAGTGGACTGATCGTGGAACACAGAAACGTTTTTAGTGACATGACAGCTAATTTAGTAAGGGGGGAGTGGTGGGAAAAGTACACGCATTATTCCATAATTATATCTTGCTCTGTTCCAGCCCCATGACTGACTCCCCAGAGAACATAACTCTGGTTTCTCTGACACCCCGAACAAGAGCGAGATGTCAGGATTCTTCCCTTGGGCTGCTGCATGGTGAGTCCCAACCTGCCTGTGGTCTTTTATGTGCTACCCCACTCCTGTACCCGCTGAATGCCAGCACCAGCTGTTCTGCCAGTCATCACACAGCCTAAACAGCAGGAAGAAGAATCCTTAATACAGTGCAATAGATTTTGTTCTCACCTCTGTTGCATGTCTGACACTGCTCATTCCTCCACCCTTGGGGAGATGGGGTTGTCCAAAGTGGCTTAGAGGAAGATTTGGGAGGGGAGAGAAATGAGCTATGTTGTCTATAAGTGGAGCATTCCTGCCAGACCCGTTTCCCTCTAGGAAACACTTTGAGTTGTTACCAAGCTGCAGAAGTACATTTAATGGGTGATAAAAAGTCAGACTGGGATATGTCATTAACTATAGTCAGAAGTACCCCAGCACAAGTTGGTGCTGAAGGTTATCATCCATGTCATTTACCACGTACAGATGCTCTAAAGAAGATTCACGAAGTCACTTTTTAGATAAAATGTGGGCCAAGCTGGGAGCCTTGCTTAGCAAAATATTTACGTATGTTCTTGGTATTCAGGTCCTATGGAAGTCATGACATCAAAACCTTAATGGTGTTACATTAGAGAGGAGTAGAAAAAACAAGCAGAAATTGGTAATTTTTTTTTTTTTTAAAATCACGAGGCTCAAAATGCCTGAGCTGATTGCTGTCAGGGATGGATCAGCTGAAAGAACAGACAATGTTTCCACCCTCTCCCAGTCCTGGCTCCACCTATGCAGATAATTAAAGGCTTGCAGAGCTGGATCCCAATACTGTAGAAGAAAAATATCACATCTTTTTAATTGACCGCCTGTAATATAAAGAGATCTAGGCATGGTTGGTGGGCAGTACAAGAGCTGCCTTCCATCTTTCTTCTTTCAGATCTTACAGTCTGCATTTCAGGAGAGAGAAGGAAAAATAATTGAAATGCAAAGCAGAGGGGTTGGGAGTTGGCAGGAAAGCCAGAGAGGCGGTCCTGTGAGCTCTGCACTGGGAAAAGTCCTCTAATGCAGCTGCAATAGTGGGCTATTTTTAATGTGCTCTGGCTGTATTTGCACTTTCAATTGCTGTCATTAGGAAAGCGATACCAACTCTTGTAATTATTACGTCAACATGGTTCATTGGAGGTAGCCACCTCCCTGTTTTGAACACCTGGTGGATGCCTTGCCATGTTGTGGAAGTCAGGTGGATCTGCTCCAATGACTAGTCAGGTCGTGGCACAGATAATCTCTCCCAAGAGGAATGCTGAACTGAAGAAGATGGGCTTCAGTGTCCTGTGGGAATTTCATAAAGAGGGAACTAAGAGAGCTCTGTCTCTGGAAAAACACAGGGATCTGTGTTTTTCACTTTTGGGGACCCTTGGACAGAGGCAGATGCTGTTTGACCTTCCTTTTTTTGATGGATGCAGATCTTCAGAAAGGAAATATCAAACTGGGGGTTGTCTAGAGTTAACAGGCAACATGAAGACTCCTTGACAAACTTAGGTGCAATTTCTTGCAGTTATGGGTTTCACAGGAATTTTAGATTTTTAAAGAAAGGGAGAAAAACATCTCTCTAGAAAGACATAGGTTAATCCCAACTTGAAGTGGAGGGGTTTTTAACAAGTTCTTTCCTATTTCTTCTTCAGATTAGAAAAAAAATTAATAAATTCTCTTCTTCTCAATGGTAGCCTACTTCCATCTTCATGGTCAGATAAAAAGTTTTCAGGCCCCAGTTGCTTCCTTTTGCAGCAAAGTATGAATTATATTGTTAAGAAAAATACTCAGAAAATAGAAATATTTGGCCAACTCTGTTAAACTTTAATTAAAATTAATATTACACCCTACTGGAGCCGGAAATCTGAAGCATCACATGTAACTGAATATATTTAACCAATTAACTAAGTCAAACAAGGCTGTCTAAACTTAATCACAGATCTCTCCATTCCCCTATTACGTCAAGTGCTGCTAATGCTGTTATACTTTTGACAAGTGGCCCCTGGTCACTGAGCAAATCAATAATGTATTTGAGCTAGAGAAGAGAGGAGGAAGGAGCTGAGCACATTTGCATTCCTGTAGTGCCTTTAGTTGATGATCTCAGAGAGCTATGTGAACTTCCAATCTGTTAAACTTCCAGCAGTGTGGGGAAACAGAACCAGGTTGTTGAATTCCTCACCTTTACAGATGACCCAACTGGAGGTAGGGAATAAGTTCTAGAACAGGGCTTCAGGCACAGGTCACGAGGCCCTCCTTTGCAAGAACATTGCTTATGGCAAACCCCTTGTTGCCTGTGCTCCCCATAAGACACACCTCTCCTAGTTCCCACCTTACCAGTGACTCCCATGACACTGAGCTCCATTTCCTTCCACGGAGTTGTGTTTTCCGCAACTTCAGCACTGCAGTCTGTCTCCAAGGTTGCTTGGACCAAACTTTATCTGCTTTGGTCTCATCTACATGATCATCCTGTTATTGTCTTATAGTTCCATAGTCCTTTTGTACTTGTGACCCTCTCCCAAACACTTTCCAACCTCTCTCTTGTGTAGGATGTGTTATAGTCCACTGAGGCTGGCATAAAGATGCAATACGACTTGGTTGTACTGGTCTCTCTTGGAAGAGAATAAAGCCTTCCAAAAATTTTGGGACTAGTGAAGTTTTAAATCTCTGAAAGAATTAACATTTAATTTCAGAGCGTTTTGCAATAACAGTTAATCTCTTTGCTGGTTGCCTACTATTGATATTCATCCTGAATTTTCTGATTATTAGAACAGAAGTGTGGGGATATATTTATAATATCCCTTGTACAATAAATAGAATAAGTATTTATACAGTGACAAGACTTGACTGTTTATCCTGAAATTTGAAAGACCTTTCCAAACATTAAAGCAATAACTCAGGTGTGCAGAGCAAACATTTTAGACCCACTGTAAAGGAGGAAATTGAGACCATGAAAAATCCATGTGTGATTTGCCTGATGTGACATATTAGATGTGGGGCTGAACTGAGCAAAAACCTTGTGGGATTCTTTCTCTAAGTCCTAGATACTTTTCCTGTATGTTTTAAAAAAATTTTACTCCTCCTCCTCATGGGAGAAATACATCTACAAAATGGTTTTCCAATAATGGGCCATTTGGTTTCATCACACTCTGATTAACAGATCTTTACATCTCCAGAGAGCAATGGACTGGTGACAGTGATGCTACATCACCTCTTCTGAATGCAGGAGCTGAGTTCCACATTTGGCAGCTCTAGGATGAACCAGTGGAGTTTTCTTGACTCCAATGGGGATTGATTCTATTTGGAGCCTGTAGCAACTGATGTCCAGGACAGCCCAAGTCCCACCCATCACATGGCAACAGGAAGGTAAAGAGTGACAATTGTGCTCAAAGTGAACAGATACTTAGAGGAATGAAAGGCAAAGATGACTCATCTCCCAGAAAGCAGTGTAGTCAAAGGAAGAAAGTTACTATAATGGTAGATAAAACCGTTATACATGAAAGGAAACTTCTGACTACACTGATGCTGTGAAGTTGTGTTTAGGGGCTTGAAGGTATGGAAAGAGGGTAGAAATTACCAATAAGAAAAGAAAGATGAGGGGATTTCTTTTATTAAAAAGGAAAGAGGCTCCGAGTGGAGGTGGAAAGACTGGTGAAGGCAAACACTCCATGAGTTCTTGAATTTTCAGGGTAGGGAGTTGGAGCAACTTTGTCACAGCGCCGAAAATCCCAGAGTCCCTTGGGCAACACCTTTTGTGCTCTGCCTCTGCAGGGAGATGGGTTTATGAGATAATGATGTTATTTCAGCACAAACTCTTTCATTCTTGCAGTGAATTAAAAGAAGAAAAAGAAAAAGGGGGAGGGGATGGGCTGTGGGGGAGAAACCAATGTTATTTACTCCTCTGCAGCTGACATTAAAGGCTCCTTTAAGGGCCAGTGGGTTATTAACATCCTGTCGCCTGCCACAATGATATGCTGTGACATATTGTCACCGCATTCCAGCGAAGCCTTAAACATTAATTGGGAAGTAAGATGAGTGAAGCGGCTTTAATGAGATACCTTGTTGTAACTTCTAACTTTACACATTATTTACAGTGATTCCGCTAATGGTTCCATCCATCAGGGAGAGGGATTGGGGAGGAGAGCAGGGGAAGCAGGGGGTGAAAAAAAAAAAAAAGATAGGTATCAGAAGTGGAATGAGAAAGGCAGAGAGCAAGGTGGGAGGTGTGGAACAGAGGGAGAAGCACCGTCCCTGGGGTGTTCATCCCCCAGCTTTACATTCCTTCTGTCATTTTTCATCTACAGCCATTTTTGCAGCAAGAAGACGGAGGGAGTTTATTCCTGAGCACAGTCCCACCAATCAGCCTGGTTTTGAGCCCTCGGTGTTGCTATCTAAACCCATTACTAGTGTCAAAGCAACCTGTCACAGCCTGTTGAACCGCTTCAGGTTCTGTCCCGTGACATGGATATGCCAGGTGAGCCCAGACCAATGGGACATCCCACCTCCCCTTCACAGCAGAAAGGAAGCACAAGAGGTTTGCAAAGCAGATACACTGTCCACCTGCCCAGGTAGCAGGTAGAACTACCATGCAGTAGGGATTGTGGCAAATACAGATTTAGAAGGGAAGATGTGGGTAGGCTGCACTCTACCTGCAGGTTCTGCCTGGTGTGATATCCAAATTTGCAGTTAGTTGGTAGAACAGGAGTTCCATGGCAGCACAGCCCACCCCATCAGCTCTGCCCACCTCTGTAAGACCAGCATGGCCCTGAGACCAATTGGGCAGCAGTGATTGCCACCATCAGTGCTCTAAATTGTAGCCCTAAGCCTACAGCATGAAGGATGCTGGACTGGCAGCCCCAGAGCTGCAGTCCTCTGGGAAGGGCTGTGAGACCAGGTTAGATCCTATTAGCATGATGTTTGCCCTTCTCTCAGCACCAGGGTCAAAGCTGAGCATATGAATCCAGTTTCCATGTTCCCTTTATCCCTTAAAAGAGTCAGCTGGGTTTGTGAGTTGGATGGGGCTGTGTAGAAGGGAGGAGGATTTGGCCCTGTTTGAATTAGGAGCAGAATAAAAAATCCTGGAGCAAGAGAAGATCATAATTATAATAATATGGCCTGGCAGGAAAGTGCCCAGAGCACCAGGCATGTCATTCCTAGCTGGAAGGCATTTGCCCTGGATTACAGACTACATGGCTTCAGGATGCTCCGTGTGCTGGCAGGTTTATGCTCCCTGTTCTGTTTTCCATTAAATCATTTCTATCCTTGTTAACAGCAAAGCCCCACAGAAGCACATGCAATCACAGCTAATGGATTCCAGTTTTATTTCTAGATTTAAAGTATACTCCTTTTTGCAGTACTGGGCTGAAATGGAGCAGGCAAAGAGACAATTAATTGCAAGTATGGGTGTATAAAAAGCACCTGGGGATAGATCAGCTGGGGGAAACACACGGAGCTCAACTGCACATGCGTGTGCTGACAGCCCCCTTTCCTATGAAAATTTGAAATTCTGAACTCCACTCCCTGCTACCTGTCAGGGTTGGCGTGCCTTTAATTATAATGTCTGCATGCTTCTTTAGGCACCATTTAATTCTCTCTGACAGCCACCCATTTAAAAAGAAAGGCAAACACTCAGAACTTAGTGGCAGATCGGAGCCAGGCGAGGGATGTGCTAATTGCCAGATGTTGTTCATTTGACTCTGATCCATTACCAAAATTAAAGAAGAAAGAAATGGAAGTAGGAAAAAGAAAAAAAAAATCCCACCCCGCCTCCTTACATAGCTGTCTGTAGGTCGGAGTCACTGCTGTTAGCTAACTTTCTCCAACAGAGCACATTGGGGTGTTTCTGCCTGTTATCAACCTCACAGGCCAAGTCACTTTATGCAATGGACTGTGGAGCATCTCTCCTGGGGTCCGGTGTTCAGCAGCTTCCAGGCTAGCAAGGAAATATTTCCCCACAGTGCAGCCATCTGCAGCCTCTCTCTGACATTTCCAGTAGCTAATCTGCTTTATCAGAGATGAAAAATTTCCATAGCTGGTGGCTCAGGAGAACGGAAGTCAGAAACTCAGCCGAGATTTAAAGTAACTCTTGACTTGGATGGTTGCTAACACCCAGGGCTGGCATCTCTTGCACTACTTACTTGGGGAAAGAGGATTGCTTTGTGCCAAGCGAAGGGAAACAAGGTCAAGTATGAAGATCAGAAAGGTTGTGGATGCCCATTCCTGGCAGGTTGGATGGGCCCCTGGGCAACCTATCTGGTGCCTGATTTAGTAACCCTCCCCAAAGCTTGGGGGTTGGAACTTGGTGATCTTTGAGGCCCCTTCCAACCCAAGCTATTCTATGATTCTAAGACTGCTCCTAAGGCCCATCTGATATGGATTTGGGCATAGCCTAGTAGGTTCCCTAATACATTTTGCCTCTGTTAATCCCAAGGGGAGTTTCATTTATTCACCAGTGATTCCTAGCGACCCAGAAATAAACCAGGAAGGGGTCCCTGCAGGATAGAATGTGGCCTAATGCAGGAAAGAGTGTATGACTTTATTTTGAGCCACCTTCCTTGCCTCCAAGGCAAAGTTTTCCTGATACATTTGAAGAATTACATATGTGCCTAAAATATGCAATTAAGCTCATGGCTCACATATATTCATTGAGCCCAAAAGAGACCAGAGCATCTATAAATATTGAAGCTTTCTCTTTTTTTTTTTTTTTTTTTTTTGGAATTACTCATTCTGTTATAACTAAAAAGTAGGACAGATGAGCTGTGAAGGAGGTAACAAGGCAAAATTAGTTTTCTGTCATTTGTGGCTGCTCTAATCCACATGAAAAAGGTTCTGAACAGCAGTGTTTAGGTCCTCCTCCCTCAGTGGGGTAAATGCTGGGAATCATTAAACAGGCAACCTGGCTGTGCCTAAATCCTTCATCTGTCACAGGGATTTGTTTTAGAAAGCTCTACTCTTGCATGAGATATATTTGGATTTGGAACACAAAGAGTATCTTCATTTAATAGCTCTCCATTCTTATCAAGTTGGCCTTCCTTGGGGCTGTACTTTTAGTTCTCTGGGAGTTTATTCTCATAACAGGCTCATCTATCCCTTTGTCAGATATTCCTTTAAAATGGCCCCTGTGTAATAAATTGGCTTAGTTCGGGAAAATTCCTTCCCTTAACTGGTCCGTATGGACAAGCAAAACCCACTATTAACTGCATAGCAATAATGTTTTACAAGGACATTTCTGGCTTTCTACCCCCTAAACATACAGTTTAATTTTGACAATATTTTTAAACAGGCTGTAGGGTGTCTCGTCCACACTTTGCTGAAGAGGTCAGCTACCTTGTACGTGGCTCCATTTGCAGCCCTCTCACATTTTTGATCTCCAAACACGATTCATGAACAACCTGGAGGAGGAGGTCTCCATGGTGGGCAGTACCCTGATGACAAGAAATCATGCTGCCAGGCTGCACTGCCTACATGGGGTGGAGCTCACTGCCATGGCACCACTCTGCCTTGGGACTCAGCGAATTGGAAACATTTGGTTAGAAGACTTCAACCACAGGGATCCAAAGGGAAATTGCAGTGCTGTGTTGCAAATACCGCCTGGAGAAGCACTGCTTATACATGAGACAGGTGATAGATCGTCACTTGTCTGGTGCAGAACTGACTCCAGTATGTTTGTTTCTTTAGCATCAAAGCATCAGTGGCAGGTCTCTCCACCATCTTGCTCTGTAGATGTGATATCACTTGTTTTCCTTTTCACAAAAAGTCCAGAGTTAACTTGAGGGCTTTAGGATGGGCATCATTTGGCAAACAGGCTGCAGTAGTCAGCCGAAATGTTCCCTACATGAGCTGTAGATGAAATGCAGGGTGAGCAGAGGGGAGAGGGGGAACTATATTATCTTTTCTCCCTAATAAGGAGCGATACAGGCAGAGAATACAGTATATAGTTCACTTAACTAATTTTCTAACCAGCAGTCACTGCAATGTTCTCTCTAGGATTAGAGAGGACAAGGGAAGAAGCAGAATAATAAATCCAGACTGGCTTTTTGCAAGCTGCAGTCATATCATTATAGAAAGGAGTTTAAGGACATCCACTGTGGGGAGAAAAAATTAAGAACAGAGGCCATTTCAGCTCACCCTTGGCAGCACAATTAATTAAAATTAAACTCAAGGAAAAATAAGTTTAATATGCCATCTGAATAAAATCTCCTATCTAAACAGTGTTCTCAGGCTATCTGCACGAGTTAGGTGATTTGGATGGGAAGATGCCTCATCTTGGGTTGTAATGGATCTATTTCCCACCTGCCACTGCTGCCCGGCACATCAGCCCTCTTCTGCAGCCAGCACTCTTCTCTTATCCCAGTAGGTAGGCTCTGAGGAAATGTAATGGGAGGTGAAGAGCAGGGGTGGAGAGGAGGCTGGGACAGCTGCAGCCAACATGGTTCTTGAGACAGCTGTTGAATTTGGCCAGCTCTGCCTCTTGCTGCCCACAAAGGGGCATGAGCCCTTCTGAGGTGGGTCTGTGGTCACCAGGCATCACCCAACTCTTGGGAAACTGTGGATCGCTGTTCAAAAGAAGGGAGTTTTAATTCATTTCTGTGCTTCTCATTCCAACAAGACTCCCAAGGGATAGAGGAGAGCCCAAATGAACCAGCCTGCAATGTATCCTTATTAAATTAGATGGCACTTACTGCCCGGGCCACAGCCCTAAGGACAGAGAATTACATGAGTTTTCCATCTCTCCCGTCTCGTTATAATCGATGGACAAAAAATAAAATGCCAATAGGGGAAGAAGGTTAAGTCCCTTGAGGCAAATCCCCATCCTGCAGCACTGGGTTGCCATTGGTTGCTTAGAGCAGCTCCAGCTTTTATCTCTGTCCCAGTCCCTGGCAGACGAGCGGTGTCAACTCTTTGAAAATAAACCCGAGTGAGTAAGACTCTATCTCCCACAAATCAACATTACTCTCCTGACCATATCATGTCCAGTTTCCCCTTGCTTCTGTTTTCAGGCATCTGAGAGAGCTTTGCTGCTGCAGCTCACAATAGGCGGGATTGCTGTTTTTAATCACCAGAACAGAGCTGTGCCACTCGCATATCTCCCACCACCAGTTTACTGTGTAATTGCATAATTATTTAGCAATGTCAAAAGTGCATCTAGATTGCAGGAGACGAAGCTGTGAGTGTCTTTGAAGAGATGCTTAGGAAGGGCTTGCTATGATACAGATACACCTGCAGGCATGGAGAAGAGGAGATGGGGAAGCTTTTCTTTCAGACTGGGTCTCCAGAGGCTCTTTATAGCCAAGAAAATGCGGTGGCATTATTAAAAATGATAATTGTGTCATGCAAAATGAAATGGCAGGTGGTAAGCAGAGTTTGGGGTGGAACAGAAGAGATATGGATTGTTTTACTGCAGCTTATGGATATTACAGCAGCGCCTGCAGGGACTGATCCCAAAATTAGTTGGCATCTTCTCACTGATTCAGAGGAAGCTTGATCAGGCCTCTTAAAGTCAGGAAGATGCTGAGTTCACAGCACTGGGGCTGAACTCAATTTACAGTAATGTGCAGGAGATCAGCCTGAGATCTGCTGGCTGGGAGTGCCCAGACATGTCTGTCTGTATGATCCTTCCGGACACAGAAAACAAAACCTTGGCATTAATGTTCCTCTATCTGTATTTGAGGTGATCAGATATACCTTTTGATTTTCAGCTTTGCATGATGCCTGGCAGCGCATCCCTCCAAAAGGAAGTGGGAAGATTAAAGAAAGACATTGAGGCCCTGGAATGTGCCCAGAGGGGGGCAGTGAAGCTGTGAACAGTCTGGACCACAAGTCTTTTGGAGAGTGGCAGACGGAATTGGTGTTGTTCAGTCTGGAGAAGAGGAAGCTCAGGGGAGACCTTATTGCTCTCTACAGTGCCCTGAAAGGAGGCTGTGGTGAGGTGAGTGTCGGCCTCTTCTCCTGGGTAACAGTGACAGGATGAGAAGCGATGGCCTCAGGTTGCACCAGAGGAGGTTCAGGTTGGGTATGAGGAAAAAGTTCTTCTCTGAAAGAGCGGTGATGCACTGGCACTGCTGCACAGAGAGTGGTGGAGTCACCATCCCTGGAGGTGTTCAAGAACTGTGGAGATGTGGCACTGAGGGACGTGGTTATGGGCACGTTGGGGGTGGGCTGGGTTTGGGCTGAATGATCCTAGAGATCTTTTCCAGCCTTTATGATTCTGTGATTCTACAATCCCCAGCGCCTTCCAGCTCCCCTCAAGCACTCTGGGCTTGGTGTTGTTACTGAGGTAAAGGCAGGGCAGTGGTGCTGCAAGCCAGAGCAGCTCAACTGCTTTTAAAGCCACTTAATAAAGCTAAGCAGAAAATCTAAAATGAGTTAAAGGAAACTAATGTGAATCTCAATTTTTAAAATTCATAACATTTATCAGTGTCTGCATGAGGCAGCACAACAGAAGTAAACATCGACTCCCATTGACTCTGCTGGCACTGCTGACAGCAGAATCAGTCCCTCTCCCTGTCACTGCGCTGCTGTCTCTGGGCATGTTAGATGGATGTCTGTGCTACCTCAGCCAGGAGCTTTTCTCTTGTAAGGGGCAAAGATCCTCAGCAGTCTGAATGAGCAGGACAGAGGCACGTCCCAGTGCTCTGGGACGGAGCATTTGCTGGAGCTCTTTTACATGCTGTTCATCTCTGACATGCCGTGCTAGCTGCTAGAGTCCTGAACCTGCCAGAAGGGTAGGGATAATCACCTCTGTGCTGAGTCCTTCCTCCAAAGCAAAATGTTTCTAAAATCAGCAGCACTAAGATGCCATTTCTGTCTGAGACGTGTTTTGGGACGGTGGTAAGGGTCAGAGAAGTGATGCTGGAAATGACACCTTGTTATTGCACTAGTTGGGTTTGCAGGAAAATTTCCCTCTGAGTCGTATCTGGTGAGGTGTCTGACAAAAATACAGCAGCCCCAAGTGGTCAGCAGGCAAGGACCTGTCAGGAGCTCACCCTGGTGGGATGCCTTGTTGCTCGGTCCTGAACACCCAGCTGGGGTTCTTAGGCATCTGATCCCATGGGAAGGCTGCCAGAGGATGAGGGTGGGTTGGGAGATGTCCCAGCATGGGGGTGGAGGGCCTGGCAAGATGATCCCCCTTCCAAACTGCTGGCTTATTCCCAGGAGTGTGAAAAACAATGACCTCTCAGTCTTGGGGAAAGACCCTCGTGCTTTGCCTCTGATCATCCCCTAAAAATACTCCGCTGAATATTTGTTTTCTGAGCCCTTTTTCTCTGTAACATCCATCAGACCACTGTCTTTTCATTCCTTCCTTCTCTTACAAAGTCTTCACTCCAATTCGCTCCTCCAGATGAGACCAAAAGCTGCTAGCATTTATCACTGTCACCACAGTATCCCTTTCTTCTGTTTGCTGACACTTCACCCACCGATCCCAATTACTGTCTGTCTTTCCTTCCATTCTTACAAATCCCCCATGTAACTTTGGATCATCAATTTCCAGCAAATGGGCTGTTTGCAAGTGCCATCCCGGCCTCACCCCTGGCTGAATGGTTGCCTCTGACACACAGCACCCCGACTGCTCCCAGGGCAGATGAATGAAACTTTGTCAGAGAGCACTGAATGAAGAAGAAAGAGCTCATTTCCCTCCCCAGATTCCTCCTGAATTCACAGGAGCTGAACAAATAGTATCAGAAAGTGTATCAGGTGAGTTCCAGATCCAGCACAAATTAAGCACTGTCTGTAAGTGTAGAGCACTCATAGTGAAGCCCAAATTGCCAGAGGAAATGTGAACCTTGAGAAGGGATGCATGACACACATTTATGTGACTAGGCTTATTAGGCTATCCACAGGCTGACGAGAGTCTCCAGTGCAATCACCAAATCATAGAATCATAGACAAGTAAGATCACCAAGTCCAACCATCAAACCATCATAACCGTGCCCACTAACCATGTCGTTCACATCCTTCTTGAGCTTAAAGTCATGCTCTTATTTTACTACTTGGAGCCCCAGGGTGGTCCTTCCTCCCCACCAGCTCTGTACCCCCAGCTTATGGGACTGATGAAAAGTGAGGAGGCAGAAATTTGGCTGGGATCCCTGCGTTACAACCCTGACAGTAGGCACATTAGGATGCTACTAATAATCCGTCAGCTTCTTAGCATATGATAACTGCCTCCTAAAATATTAATCAAATCATAACATGTGATCCTAAAAATAGGCTTTCCGATTCCACTCTGCTCTCTCCTTAAGGTTCCTTGGGTGGTTTAAAGTTGTGCTTTAACCTTTTCTGGCATTTCACTGATTGTAACAACTACTTTTCCAGAGAACTGCAGAACCTGATGCCCTTTGCCAGCATGTACACACACATACACACACGTGTACACCTACACACAGCACTTTGCTTTATCATTGTTTTGGTGCAAGGATCTCTTCGCCAGTATGCAAATATATTAATCCACCCAAGGAGATCAGAGGAATTTATTCTAAACTACAGTGCCGCATAATCCCAGCACCCTTTTAGCTCTTCCCACTGCCTTGCCCTCCAGGACAAGAGAGAAGACAGAAGCACACGGGCAGATTTTGGGGAAGCTGGTGAGCATCCGCTCCCATCACAGGTCTGTGAGCACCCTGACTTCATTGCCTCCTTCTGCTGCCGCAATGCTAATGGATGAAGTTCTATAAATATTTGATTGACCTGTCACTGCCATGCTGCTCTCATTTATCACTTGCTCAAGTCGGATCTGAATTACTTTGGAATATTTTGTGCTGTCTTTACATAGTGTTCAATTCTTTCCCTGTCTCCCCCACCAGCCCCAGCCCAGGAGTGAGCAGCTTCCAAAAATGCTGAGGAAATGGAGCTGAAAGCCTGGGGCAATGGGGCAGAGAAGGTGAATCTAAGGAGATGCAGAAATGAACCAGACAGGGCAGGGAAATGTACGGAAAACCCACCCAAGCCGGTATGTGAGGGAGTGCATACCACAGCGTATGAGATCAACAGCCCCTTTCTGCAATTTTCATAGTGCTGAGTCCCAGAAGAGGGTTACAGATTTACAAGGAATTCAGGTAATTTGCTCGTCATGTTACCCATAGGAAGTGAGTAATTGTCCTGCGCTCACTGCTCTAATCAGAGCCTAGGTATTTTAGTAGCGAGGGCTCTGGAATATATTAGGAGATACAGTCCATACAATCAAATTCTATTGTGTTCATTTTCACTCCTGTCTTCTCTAGATTTTTACATTCAGGATGAAATCAGCAAATTTTAGAGCTTGCTGAGATTGAAACGATGGTGTTTAGCGATGCAGCCCCGAGCATGCAGAGCCCAGCACTGCTTTGCTCCCAGTAATGAGTCCCCCCGGGGGGTCACAGCCCCCACTGCATGGGGCTGCCCAAAGCCCTTTGCCTTGTGATAAGTCTGCTAACCCTGCTTCAGTCCCTGCTGAAAACCACCTCCAGCTGCCTCCATGGGCACTTGCACAGCCAGTCCAACCCCATCATCTTACCCATGAATGCCGCATGGCCTTTCACTGTACGCCTATCCTGCAAAACCCCAGGCTGAACCAGCTCTTGTGGTGTCCTGTGCATCCAAATCCCATGGGATGGACTGCCCTCTGCGCAGATAAATCCTTTTCTCAGTCCGCAAAAAACAAAAGCCTGACACATCGAGCAACTTCTATCATTCGAACGACCCCTCTCATTAGCTCTCCCCTTCTGCCTCCTCCCTTCTTCATGTCAGCAATATGCCGATCCATCCTGCTTATACCAGCTCTTACCTATACTCCAATTACTTTTTCATCTCCCCCACCGGCTGTTTTCAATACTATTATCTGCTGCACTTGCTGGATCTGGCTTTCAAGCGTTTGACTGATGCCTGATTCCTGTAACCAGAACATGTCTGTTGATTGGACTGTCAATGGATTTCTTGGCAGAAAGGGCATTGGGCCTTGCAAATGTGAAACTGTATTTCAATCTCATTTAGAAGGAAAGAGAAAGGAGAAAGAAAAATATCCTAAAGCCACATTTTTTCCTTGCTCTCTTTGAGCAAGTGCTTTAAGTAAACAAGTGTTTTTACCTTTTTTAATAAGGTCATCCGTGACATCACTTTCTTATCAGAAAAGGAACATTTTGTGTCGTGTATTTCCAGCACTGGAATGCCCATCTTGACTTTACAGCAAACAGTTTCTACTGATTCATCTCTGGGGAGGAAAAGGAAGTGGGAGGGAGATGCACATCCATCCCTGTCTCCTGGCTGCCTGCAGTGACACCTTGCTGTAACAGAGAGCGCCAAGCCACCTCCTGGCCAGCCCTCTGCATGCCTGCTCGCAGCCAGAGCCTCTCTGCAAGAATGCACCTTTGACTTTCCTAAATAACAATGCAATTACCTTCAAAAGCTGGCAGCCAAAGTACGTGCTGAGAAATGGCTACCATTAAGAAGAAATTATCCACTCTCAGGGAACGGCCGATTTGTTAACTTGTGAAGGAGGAGAAAGAGCCCAGCTCCAGACTATGTAGGCGTTGAGGTTGAGAATGAGATGGGAGAGCTGCTGTTTTCAACCAGCCTGGGCACAGGGCTGGAGAAAGCTCATGGGGTTTGAAGGAAGAGCCTTGGATGAATTGGATCAAATGTGTTTTGCTGCTGTCTTGTACAGGTGCAGATCAACAGGTACATGCTGGGCAATCCTCCTCTGTGCATGGGGCAGGTGTCTCAGGGTCATGCACTACGTGACTCTTCAGGAGTTGGACACAATGACCCTTATGGGTCCCTTCCAGTTCAAGACATTCTATGATTCTACAAGAAGGCATTTCATGGGGAACCTCCAAACAAGTTCCATTATTGAGACCTGCACTCGAACACACCCAACCTTGTCACTTGCCTGTGACTAAAAGAAGGTGTCAGTATTACTCTTATCTCCTGATCTTGCAAAAGCCCCTGAGGTCTGGGGCTGGGTTTGAGAAACAAAGTAAAAGCAGGGGAAGGCAATTTTTGAAACAGGAAGGACTGAGGCATAAATAGATTATTTGAGGTTAGCTTCCATCAGTCTGTACCTTTAGGGCTGGATAGGTGACTTCTCACACACTATAGATATTTTCCTACTCAATTCTCAAGGGCTTTTCAATGCAGAAAGACAAGATAACTGTGATATGATATATGCAGAAAGATTTAGATTCTCTTTAACATCAGAGGCAATCTTTGATATTGCACCAAGCTACAGAGCGCACTATTCCTATCTGAATGCAACCCCCCGAAGTCCACCAGGGAGTTAGTTATTCTGGAACACAGCGGAAATCACTGGTGCTGACTTGACTATGTCTGAAAATATTAGCATGCTCAAACTCAGAGGCTTGCTTGAGACATTTCTGGAAGACAAAAACAACCCTCAATGACTTGGAAACAGATCTGGTGGGCTTGCAGTGCTAAATAAATAGCAACAGAACTGGGAAACTTTGAAGATGACAAGATTTTCTAGGTCACATTGTCTATTTTCCCCCTTGGCCAATGCAGGGTGTTTTGTAGAGTGTAGCCTTGAGACCTCCTTCCAAACCAGCCTTAAATGTTACAAGCTATGCATTTTGACATCTGCTTAGCTGATATGCACAGGCATTGTCTTTGTAGGTGCTGAAGCTGTTAGTGCATAGCTGTTAATCTAAGCAAGTACATTTTGAATATTTATTACCTTTTAAAGAGGAATGAGCTTGGGAAAAAAAAGAGTCTGGAAGCAAGTTGGGCAGAAAGTCCTACATGAAAAGGGACAGACAACCACTTTCTTCTCCCTGAACAGCCCTGACCACACATTGCTGCTGTCCTTCTTCTCTTCTCATGTCCTCTGGGTTATGGTGAGACAGCCCAGGTGTGTGATGTGGCACTGAGTGACATGGGTTAATGGGCATGTTGGTGATGGGTTGACAGTTGGACTTGATCTTATGGTCTTATCCAGCATTTATGATTCTATGTGGAAGACGCCATGGACATAGTGCCCCATCAATGCTTCCTGGGGGAAAAACTGGAAAAGCACTGGAAAAATGGGCCAAGCTGGGCTTTGCTGCCTGAAAACCAGAGCAGAGCCAGGCCTGCTGAGGGAGATAGGGGAAGGAAAGTGTTGAAAATGGGGATCAGAACATGGTGGTGGAATCTGTGGACAGTCATGGTCTTTCGTCCTTGTGGAGAGAATAAAGTTTGTTTCCTATCTCTCTCCAGATTCTTCCAGCAAAGACACTGTACAATCACAGACAGCTGCACTGAGGAAAATGTAAATGCAATAGAAAACACAGACTTGGAGGAGCATCTGCTGTCCCCTCCAGGTCAAGCAGTGGTCTTGAAAGATGAACCAGCATGGAGAAAACTCATAAGGAGCAAGGTGAGCACATCTACCAGTGGAATGTCTGCTCCTGCAGAGGCACACCAGTCAGGCGAGATGGTCTTTCAGCTCAAAATAATATTCTGGGCTCATTTTACAGATGTTTATATCCAAAGCCAGAACTGCATTTCCCATGGTCCCATCCAAAGAGCTCCAGCTGCAGACAAATCCAGGGGATCATCAGCCTTTTCTGCAGCGGTGATTGTTGGTACCACCTCACTGTGCTGCCGATGTCCACCATGCAACGTGTCCACTGCATGGTGCCAGAGAGAAGCGCGATTAAGGGAAGGCTGGCAGAAAGGAGGGAGAATGTATAGCATAGAAGCCTGGAAAGCAGCAGCATCAGCAGGCCAAGAGGAGGTTATTCCCATGATACATCTCTGTTCCCCCCTCCCCATCATGTCAGCAGCCTCTTTAGCTTCACACAGAGGTTGTGAGGATTCATTAGTTAATGTTTGTAAAGCACTATATAGATGGAGAGAGCTATGTAAGTGCTAAGTATTATTATTATTACAGAGAGTCGCTGTTAAGGCAATGGATATGCTCTTAAGTGTCATTTCATATTTAATTAACGTGCAATAATTGTCTTCCAAAACCTGGAGGTAAATCTTTATTCTTGACACTTCCTTTAAAGAGACATTGCAGCAGAGCTGCTGGTAATGGGCCTTCTCTCTGGCGTCGGAGGAACAGGATGAGCTGGAAGCTGGAAGGAGAGGAAAGGGAGGTCAATGAGGGACTTTTTTCTTCTTCACAATTCCACAAACATGCCACGGATCCATGGTGAGTTTGGGTTTTGATCACTGAGCTGCCCCAAGGGATGCTGACCTGGTGAGGGGTCTGGAGCTTTCCCCTTGGACTTTCCCTGTGCCAGGCATTGGCTGAGCACTGCCTGTCTGAGTAACTGAACCCAGCTGTAGCTGTGCACCTTGCCTCTGTGAGTAGAATAAAAGAACTAAAAAAGGAGGATGGAGAAGCATGATATCACAGTACTGGGAATTTCCCTGCTATTTTTCAGGAACATCTTTGCCAAGAAGTGGTATTCTCAGAGCTAGGTTGCATATCTTTTACTGACAGAGGGAAGCAAGGAGAAATCAGCTGTGGGGCCATCTGCTCCTTGAGCAAATGGGAAGGGGAAGCCACCTCTCCCACCTCCCCACGATGTTTGCATTTCCGAGAGAGACCAGAGAAGTAAAAAAAGAAGCAGTCCATCATTAACTCAGAAATAACCCGCCTACAGGAGCTGCAGAAGGATGCTGGGCCCTTCGTGCCTGTCTTTTTTTTTACCCAAATGTGTAATTTCTCACTGGTTTGTTGACAAATCAGTGCCCTCTATGGGCCCTTGGCTAGCATCTCTCTGAGGAGCCCAAAGGGTGGGGTTGGGAGGAGCAGGATGCTCCAAGGGAGCTGCGCTGGTGCCAGTCCCCTTGTCCTCACCATCTTAAAGAGGCAGCCCCCCTACCCACATCACTCCCACACACTTGTGTGCCCTTCCTGCCCCTCTCTGATCACTGAGATGCTCCTCATCAGTGCTAAGTGCTCTGAAGGTCACAGGCTACACAGCTCCTGACATCACTGAGGATCAGGCTTTGGCCTTGCTGCCACCCCCCTGTTCCTCCTGAGACCCCTGAAGTGACAGAACCTGGCAGCTCCCTCCTCGCCTCCCCCACTGCCTCCCCCTTCCTTCTCTCACTCTCATTTATTTCAATTTGCTATGCTTTCTTTCCTGGCTTTCAGCATTAACTGGGGAGGGGGGAGGAGGGTGGGGGGATGGTTTCGTGGTGGAGAGGTGGGGAAAACCTTGTATGATGGTGGATGAGGGTCTGCGGGTCAGATTGGAGGTTACAGGGAAATCAGTCAACTTTTTAGGCTGATTTTGGGTGTAACTTCCCATGATTCAGAACATAATGGAGGTCAGTGAATTGGCAAAGTGCTGTCAGGACCTCAGGATGCCCTCATAGTAACTTGGGCTGCTCTATTTCAGAGCCAATTCATGAGAGCCAAAGCAGTGTGTGCTCAGGTAGAGGAGGCAGTGGGACATGGGCTGCACTGCTGGGTGAATGGCATATCTGTGAAATCCATCCTCAGTGCAGACAGAGTGTTTCTGTGATTTGTGGCTAAAGGCGATGTGTGTCTGCTGCAGCACTGCTCAGCCTCTCTGCTTCTTTTGCCCTTATCCTTGGGGCCCCAAAAGGCTCCATTTGCCAGGAATGTCCTCCACTCACTGCAGCCATCTGAGCAAACACGGGATCTGCACTCATCACCTCCTGCTTTCCTCCCTTTGACTGTGCTGTCACACGTTGCCACACAGAAGCTTTTGTTCCAGGCGCTACGGCACTGCACATAATCCAGGTGACTTCCAGAGCGATTCAGCTCTCCAGTCTTTCACAAATCCAAATCAGTGTACAAGCCCTACCCATTAAAACTGAAATTCCCACACACGGCTCACAGCATCTGTAGCACTCCCTTCCCTGAACCAGACTGATGTGCCATGTTACTGCCATGTTAACCAAAAGCCCATTTCAGTGACTTCTTGTCCTGTACGTGTTCTCTGCAGATCCTTAGGGAGACAGTTTGCGGGGTCTGTTCTCTTTTATTCCCTACAAATCCCTCTACAATGGCTGTAAGAAATTCCTAGGTTAGCCAACTCCTTTGTGGGTTTTGTTTGTTCTTTGTACTTATTCAAGCTGAAGTCTAGGGAGGAGAAGTGGAGCAGATGCACTTGAAGGGCAGAGCTAAAAAGAGGACATTTCATGTTAGCATATAAAATCAAAATGTGAAACCATTAAAAAACATGGCAAACAGGTGACAAAAAATGTATATACTTACTGCCAACACGAGCTCCTATCTGACATGCTGAATTATAGCATGCATTTTTAATCCATCTTTGGAGCAGAGATTCTACCAACCTCTCTCTCTAGAAATACATCACATGCATTTCGGATACTGCTGCTGGTTGATATTATCAATACCCTCTTTTCCCCAAGAGCTTTCTTCAACAGTCATCACCTTGCATTGCAGGTTGTCCGACAGAAAATTGTAATGGTAATGAAGAATAAGAGGAGAGAAAGCAAAAAAGAATACTTCGTACTCACATCATAACAAATCTTAAGAGAAGGGGATGGGAGATAACGTCACTGCCAGTTCAAAAGGTGGATACAAAAATATAATGAAGGTGCTTGTATTTCAACACGTTGTCCAGAAAGTGCACTAGCATCTGAAAGTATAAAAATACTCAGAACAATCTAGCATTTTCAGGACGTAAGTGTGTTTCTACCTGTTAAAGGGAAAGGCAAGAGAGAGAATCCAGTTGCTATGGAAATCAGGCCATCTCCATGGGAATTCAGAAAGTAGAGTATCCTCTTGGCCAGTAAATCAGACACTGAGCAGCCATTTCTGGACCATGGCACTGAGCAAATCTAAGCTGCTCACAGGACAGTTTGTTTCCTCAGCACTGCTGCCCTATCTCAGTATCAATGAAATTGGTGAAAAAAGGGATTATTGGTGAAATTAAGAATTTGTTTTGTGGAATGTAGAGAAGGTTCAGGGGAGAACTGATAGCAACCTTTCAGTATCTAAAGGGGGGGGTGTATAAGAAAGAAGGGGACAGATTCTTTAGCAGGGTCTGTTGTGATAGGACAAGGCGATATGGGTTAATTTCCCCTAAACTGAAAGAGATTTAGACTGGATATAAAGAAAAAGTTTTGTACGTTCAGGTCAGTGAGGCTCTGGCACAGGCTGCCCACAGAGGTGGTGATGCCCCATCCCTGGAGACGGCCGAGGTCAGGCTGGATGGGCTCTGTGTGAGCTGATGGAGCTGTGGGTGTCCCTGTTCATTGCAGGAGCAGCTGGACCAGGTTTTTTAAGGATCCTTCCAACTCAAACAATTCCACGATTCTCTGATTCTCCTGCATGTTTCTCTGGAGGTGTGTCGTGTGTCTTTGCTTTAGCTAAGTTATTGGGGTATAGATTTATGTGGCTGGAAAAAAATGGAACTCCTGGTTTTGCTTCTCAGCAAATGTTTTTTCATTCACATTAGTTGCTGTGGAATAACAAAGGATCAGGTAGGTGTGTAAGCAGGAAGTAAAAAGAAACAAAGGCCACATTAAAGAATATAAAAAGGAGGAGCTGATGTACAAACCCACACCTTGTTCAGGTGCCACTAGGGAATCCAATTCCTTGCCACAGACAGCAGCCTCCAGCTCTGCTGCTCCTGGGTACCAGTGATTGCTCAGAGGTTGAGGCCCCACAGAGGCCCCCAAGCACAGCTTTTCCAGTCAGTGTCCCATGGTTAGGTTCACTCTGCTGTCACCTGATGGATGAGATTGAGAAGCTTTGAGACTTTTGAGATTTTTATACTTTGCTACAGAGCTTTCTTCTGTTTCATCACTGCATTTAATCACTGGTGGGCAACTGGTCCCTAGAGCCCAGGAGGTTGGGTACTGCTGGAGTTGAAAGCTTTGGCATGAGTGCCAGTGTGCAGACGATGGAAAAGCAGGTGATGGATTTACAGTGCTGAAATCCTTGCTATGACTGCTATGCAAACACCATATATTATAGCTGTAAGTCCTGTATAAGCCAAGAAGATTAAAAAACACCTTGTAGAAAAGAGCTCCGGTCAGATATGCCTTTGTTCACGAGGACAGCTATGCAGTGCTACTAATGCATGGATGTCATTTAGTGCTGGGGGAGTTAATGGGGCTTTATTTGAATATATCTCAGCTGCATGAGTATGGCTCACAAGCAGAAGTGTCTGTCTGGTGTATGTGTGTTGGAGGACACTGTCTGACATTGATGGAAAGCTGCTTGATAGAGTTTCATCTTTCAATTCATTTAGATTTTTAAAGCTCAGGTTAAGTTGCCCAACTTAATTTGCAATCATTTAAAGTAGGAGTTAAGTGAAGGTCACAGGCTGCTCTAAATTAGAGGGAAACCACTGCAGCACTTGCATGCTTTGACCTTTTCAGTGTTTTCTGACTCTGCTGACCAGCTGAGCTCTTTATAGCACTGTTAACCTGTGAGAAATGTGTGAAGTGGTCATTTCCCACAGTAAAGCAGGAAATTTTGAAAGGTTAAAGTAGCAGTGAATATTCCTGGCAAGAGCAGGTACGGAATCCCTTGGAACTGATGATTTGTGTGTACGTGTATCTTCCTGCTCTGCAGTGTTTGTGTTAGAAGGAAAGTGAAGAGGATGCAAAGCAGGGCTGTAGGCAGTCCACCCGAGCTCTGCCTGCAGGTTATCCCAGAAATCAGTTTGGTGCAGAGGGTGCTCTAATACCCACAGGAATCCGTGCTGTCTCAGAGCTCTAAAAAAACAATACTACAAAAATTCCAGAAGTGGCATCATACTTGGGATGTGGGTCTTTCCTAGATCCCATATGCAGAACTTGGGGAAAAGACAGATCTCAGTGTTCCCCCATCCCTGGAGGTGGTCAAGGCCAGGTTGGATGTGGCCCTGGGCAGCCTCATCTGGTGGGTGGCAACCAGCCCACAGCAGGGGGTTGGTCCTTTCCAATCTAAGCCATTCTATGATTCTGTGATGTACCTGGAGTTAACAGCAGTGAGCTCAGATAGCGTAGTAGATGGGATGTGCTATCGCAGTGCTCAAAGAGTAAAATCCCCATGCTCCATGCCCCATCTTTTTTATGCACTTGTTTTCTTCCTTCCTGGTGTTTACGATCCAGCTGCATGTTCTGCAGCTCTCTCTTCTGCCTTTAATGAGGTAAAATGGAAAAGTCGTAAAACCAGGCTGCCATCAGTGTAGCGTCCTGGGGCTGCCATAACGAGAGGTTTCTGGTCCTCACGATACAACATCTTGGTGGCAGTGTCTAGTTCCACTTTCTTTGTGCAAAGGGCCAACATAGGACAGCCCCTTTCCTCCATTTCCTCCTGATCACTGGGGTACAAGGCAGCTGTCAGATGCTCATTTGGATTTTGTGGATGTCACAGATACCCAGACAGGGGAAAGAAGGAAGCAGTTTGCTCTGAGAAACAAGAGGAGCTTTATTTCGTTGCAATACACTCTAAATATACAGTAAGGGTCAAAAGTCTCGGCTGTTGCCTTAAGACTC
>JAOWBP010004220.1:9321406-9348084 GCA_028571105.1 Tragopan temminckii
TAAAAACAGCCAGCCCCTGAGCAAACAACACTGCTGAATATACAGTCTTGAGCATTAAGTCAGGTCCTGGTCTAAGGACCAGCTCAGCAGGCAGTAAGGGGTTTCACTTGGGAACTGAAGCCCAGGCAGAACTTCTGCAGCAAC
The DNA here is from genome assembly GCA_028571105.1 of Tragopan temminckii. NCBI lineage: Eukaryota > Metazoa > Chordata > Aves > Galliformes > Phasianidae > Tragopan > Tragopan temminckii. The sequence goes on from JAOWBP010004220.1 coordinate 9,321,551, forward strand.
TCCAGAACAGCTTCTTCCCTGCCTGGATCCACACTCATTCTCCAACAGGGCAACAGTGGGCACCTTTGCAGCAAGTTTGCTCAGTAAATAGGGGGCTGAGAAATCCTGTATTTTTCAGCACAAGTCTCCACCTGAGAATATACACTCTTAGAATAAATCACATGGGGCTTTACACTTTAAAAAACTGTGTCAAAAAGCCAACAACCAACCAACAAACCATGATTTGTTCTGAAGGGAAGGGCTGACAACTCTTTGTAAAGTTGCAAAGCGAAAGCATGCACTTTCCCCTTACTATAAAAGCACCCATCTTTGCACCTGCTCATGTATTTCATAACCTGGCACCTCTCCTCCAGCCACCTGCCAGCAGCCTACAGGCCTGGACAACTGCATCAAAGCACAAACTAATGAAGTGAGTGTGCACCCATGTCCCTATTAAAATGCATTAGCATTACCCAAGGAAGCAAGGCTATAGGCTTTGAAAAGGAATCCTGATGGAGAAGAAAGATTGTGTCTTATTTGGCAAGGATGGAACTGAGTAGGTGTGGTCAGTCAATGAAAAGAGCTTAATTTTAAACAATCATTATCATCACTAACACCACCAAACATCAGGATTTTCTTAGATAAATGATACAGCTCATTTGGTGTCAACAAATCCAGCTCCTGGGTGGAAAAAAGAAAAAAAACACACAACAAAAACAAAGCTTAAATATTTCAGCACTTTGGAACTGACTCATGCTGAGCTTGAAATTCTGAGGTTTGAAGCAAAAACTCCAGCTATGCTTAAGCTTGATGAAGAAGTACACAGACTGTATCCTTAGGAGTTACATTGGCTTCTGCTGCCACTGGATTGGATTTACAGCTTTGCCCCAAACTTTTCTTTCTCTGGTACAAAAAGGAAATACTCCTCCTGATCTCTTATGTAGGCACAGACTTCTGACAACACAATGTCCTCTCAGAGAATTGCACACCCCAAGGGGAAGGGGATGCCTGTCTCTAACACATCCTGCAAACACCTCTTCCCAAAAACCTGGAAGTTTTCTCCAACAAAAAAGTGACATGGCCAAGAGAATACCCAGCTCTGCCTTAATGACATCCTGCTGTTCCCATAGGCTCACTCATATCTTGCTAAAGCAAACCTTCCTTCCCTAAGTCAGAACTTTTAAGATGAGAGGAAGGCAGGTGCAGAAGGAGGGCATGTTACACTGGCCCAGATGGGAAAGGGGGAAACAGGAGTCTGGGTAGGCACTGAGACAAAACAAGGTAAAAAAATACTGATATGAATAATAATGGGATTTGTAGAACTGGGCACTGGCACAGACTGGCCAGGGAGTGGTGGTGCCCTACCCCTGCAGACAGCCAAGGTCAGGCTGGATGGGCTCTGAGCATCTGATGGAGGTGTGGGTGTCCCTGTTCATCACTCAGGTTATTCTATGATTCTATGGAAATACGTTTCCTCCTCATTTTTTCCCCTTCCTGATTGAAAGATGGAGAAAGAATAAGAGATAGAGGAGATGAAAAAAAACTTTAGCCTTTGCATCAAGGATGCAAAAAAAAAAAAGTGAGAAAGGGAGCTTGTTGGAGAGCATCTCTTTCCTTTGGGCACTGAAGTGTTCTGACATCAAACCTTCCGTCCTCATTAAGAAGCCCCAAGTCCAGCATTGTGACATCTTTATTCACACGCCCCAAGACTTCAAAGCCTTCAGGAGATTTCCTTGGTGGATTTAACATAAAATATCAGCAGATGAAACAGAGCAAAAAGGCAGCCCAGTGCACTCTTGTTTTAATTAGACCTTGGGTGGAGGAAGCAGGGGGGGGTGAGGAGGGAACAGAATCATTGCAATGAACATTAAGGTGTGAATGCAAACACATGTATGCAATCCTGATCAACAGGACTCAACACTTCTTCTTTCATAAGCTTTTGGTATAGCAGAAAGACCCCAAATCTCATAGCAATAGTGATTTTTTTTTTTTCCCAGCCTCAAAACAGATCCACATTCACCTCTGGAGTAAGAAATACTGGAGGTGAAATACAAATTTCAGCTGCCTCAACAAAAAGCTTGAAGTGTAACTAAAAAGCAGCAAAAAACAAATTAAAAAAAAAGTAGATGCAACAGAGAAAAGCTAAGCATTCACCAGCAGAACCCAGGAAGAATTGCTGCAGTTCTGCTGCTCATTTTTCCTTTTTTTTTTTGTTAAAATTTTCCAGTGAATTTCCAAGCCATTTGTTTGACTTCTGAGTCACTTCTGCTGCTTGAAATATGCAGTGTGACCCACTTGGATATGCAGGTGATGCAGCATATTGGATGGTCCCAGTGGGGTGACAGCAGTTCTTCCTGCTCTGATCTGAATCTGCTTGCAAATTCTAAGTGAATAACTTCTCTCTTTATTATTTTGGCAAATATTTGCTACACTTTTTTTTTTTTTTTAAATTGCCTTTTCTGTTTACCACCCCTTAATACCAAAACACATTCACTTGAATGCTTGTGAGAAGCAAAACCACAAAGAACTGCAGTGAAATTAATTTGCAACAGTTTCAAATGAATATTTATGAGCCTTCTCCTCAGCTTCTAGCCAGGCCGAGGACAAAGTTAGCTTCTTCTTGCAGAGAGCAAATATCAAATAATAATTAAAAATTCAATTAAAGAAAACAGAACTTACACTCTCTTCCTTTTAGGTGCTCTTGGGCCATCTCTGGTGATTTCCAAGGGAACTCCAAGCTGCTATCAGGTTTCCAAGTCTTAAAGCTCAAGTTTTATAGGGCAACATTAGCCAATTAAAAGCAACATTGCTTTCAGCCCCCAGGAATAGGTGCACTGCTGGGGTTCTGTGGATGAGAACCACAAAGTCATAAAAGTTATGAATGATCACTTGGACCATCACATCCAATCCCAACCCACAGCCACCATGCCCATAGCTACGTCCCTCAGTGCCACATCTCCACAGTTCTTGAACACCTCCAGGGATGGTGACTCCAACACCACTCCCTGGGCAGCAGTGCCAATGCATTACCACTCTGAGAAGTTTTTTCCTAATACCCAACCTGAGTTCAACATCCCCACGGAGGGCACACAATTTCAGCATACAAGCAACATAACTGTCATCTGTAAAATCTAAGAAACATATTTAAATTGTCAACAGCAACAAAAAAACAGAAATAAAAGCATTCCCCATTTCTGCCCATGTCAAGACATACTAATCTAGTCTCAATTAGCGCATTATTAACTAAACCTTACACCTGGCCCTACTCATTTACAGCTATTCCTGTTGACAATTGCACTGATTACTAACTACAGCAATGGACTGGGTTTTTCTCTCCATCATCTACCACCCTCCCCCAATTTACACTTTGCAACAAGCTCTGCATTGGGTAGGAGAGAAAGAAAGAGATCTATGCAGAAGCAAGAGGAGTGTTAGGAATACCAGCAGCACAGATGAGCTACCACCCTCACAGAGGCAGATCCACCCAGAGACAGGGCAATAAATCCCCCAGCAGGCTCAAATTCCACTTAATTACAGAACCAGCTGACACCTAATAGAAATGAAGTGGATCCACATGCCTGCTCTCACTTTGTAGCCTGTGGCTGTGAGCCAGTCAGAAAAGTGGGGGTATTGATTTGATTATCTTGTTTGTCCACCTAGACTTGCTAGTTGCATCTGCTTTTCCCAGTTCAAATGAAGTGTTTTCCACTGATTAATTAATTTTAATTTGTTTTCTCTTCAAGTGCAAGATTTGGTTTTTATTGACAAGCAAGCATCCATGTTTGTAAGCACCTACAATTAAGCAGTGTCCCTGTGCTGCTAAAAGCTAACACTCTCCCTATTTTGCTAGAAGTACTTTGTGTATTGACTGAAACCTCCTCTTTTGCCTACATAGCTTCTAGAAAATACCAACCTGCATCACACAATTACTAGTCTCCTCAGGGATACATGCAGCCTACAAGCTAGCAAGAGCCTGACCTCCCTCCAGCCACACACTTCCATATGCATCTCCCCACCACTCCACACCCTCTGCCACCTGAGGGCTGTGCTGCACCCATTGAGCTGCTTTTATAAGCAAGGTGAGGAGCACCACCAAGTCCTTTTCCTAGCACCTCGAGCCCCTGGTTCCTGTAGGCATAAGTTGCCATGCTCTATTACACCCAGATGTAGCCGTAGTGAAAGACAGCAGGAAAGGGTTAAAGGAAAAAAAGGCTCTTTTGAGAGTGCTGGAGATTTTACTCCTTTTTGAAAGCCAGACCTTGGGTGTATTTCAATTAGTGCCACAAATGCATTCATTTCAGCCTAGCTCGTTAGCAAGTTGTGCTCCACTCAGTCATTAAGAGCAGAGAAATATGAGTAATAAAATGCCAGGCTATCTGTATTTTGCTTAATGCTCCTCAAACACATCAACAAGCCATAAATGCCAACAGGGCAAGAAAGTGTATAGTAGGAAGGGATTTATGCACTCACAAAACCCTCAGCTTCAAACTGCACCTCACCAGGGAAACACAGGGCTGCTCCTCCTGCTGCTGGTGCCAGTGCCTGCTCCTCTCAGGCTTCCTCTGCAAAATGGAGGTAAGGAACATCTGCAGAAACATAACATCTTGCTGGGGAGATAGCTTCCATCATGGACTCCCTGGCTGAGAAAAGCTTGAGGAATGAGGCAGAATGCGGAGTCTGCCTCTGGCCCCATGACACTGCTGTCCCTGGTTGTTGTTGGGTGCAGCACAGACAGGATGCCTGTAACTTCAAAGAGATGCCACCTGTGGTGTGACCTACAGCTCTTTAGGACCAATGGCAAAACAGGTGGTGTCACTGGTGAGCAACCAGCACTCCCCCTATTGCCTGGTTTACACAGATATCTGCAGAGATACACATATCCTACCACCTGCTGCCCAGTGCCACAGGCTCCTTAGACAGCAGAACAGGAAACAGAATCATTAAGGTTGGAAAAGTCCTCCAGATCACCGAGTCCAACTGTCTACCTGTAACAGCACCAGTGCAATGAGAAGATGTTACAAAAAGAAGAATGCTCACCTGTCTCTGAAGATCTAGGCCCACATTAAAACTCCACAGAGGAGAGATCTCCAACAAAAGATCCTTCCTCACTGGCTGCCAGCCCTTAAATGAGGTCTAGGAGGAGTAGAGCCAGGCTCCACCCCTTCTGGTATCACAGGTGAATTACCTTCACCTGTGCTCTCAGGGCTGACTGGGTCTTTCCTCCAGGTGCTCAATCAGTGGCTCAGGCCGTGACTCAGCAGTTCCCATACACTATCCATCTCCACCATGCCCATAACCATGTCCCTCAGTGCCACATCTCCGCAGTTCTTGAACACCTCCAGGGATGGTGACTCCACCACTCCCTGCCAGTGCCTTTTCACTTTCAGAGAAGAAATTTTTTCCTTATATCTAACCTGAACCTCCCCTGGCACAACAACAGCAGCAGCAGATACCATTGTGTTCCTGGCCGAAGGCACTGTGCTGCCCCAAACTTTTCAGAGCCGTGCAAGTGATGAATTAGCTGCTTGCTGGAAGGGAACAGAGCCAGAAATAGCTCTCAGCTGGCCATGGATATCATCAGCTCCCATCACAGTCAGGTAGAGATTGCTGGCCAGGTTTATCTCAGGATTATCACTTTACCTGGGATTTTTAAATTGCCTCCAAACAGATATGTAAGCACGTACAAGGTGCTCATCTCAGCTAGATGCCTTGTTGGAGGGAGGGAGCATCTACTGCTGGCTGCAGTGCTGCCAGGTCTCAGATGATGTCTCATGGAATGGAGCCCCAGCCTTGGCCTGATCCCCCCCAGCAAAAGACTAATTTTGGTGTGGGGGGGAGATGGGCCAGCAAAAGGGAAAGGTAGAAGATGAGGTTGAACAGCAGGGCACACGAAAAGACAGAAAGATTAATGGCAGGGACACAATCAAAAACAAAAGTTAAAATGGAAATGTTAATCATTTAAAAGAGGGTCTCAGTGGAATTACTTGCTTTATGGCTCAGAATAAAAAATAGAAGGGGGAAAGAAGGAGGAGAAGTCCCAGGAAGAATAATTTAGTGCTTTGTGTAATGAGCTGCCTTTCTTTTCGGTGGTTCAGTCTGGTGTCTTATCACTTACCCCGTGATTGACTGAGTCTTCTTTTTGCCTGCTCCTGCTAAATGGTGATTTGCCATCTGGTAGTCATAATTTCTTTTCTTTTCTTTCTTTCTCTTTTTTTGCTATATTCTTTTGTAATTAGAAAATAAATTACTTTTTTTTTTTTTTAACTGAAAAAAGAAACATGTCTGGCATATTACTTACAGATGACGGCTGGTGTGCACAAGGCAGCCAGGTAGATGGAAGGGGCTTGACTCCTGCTCATTTGGACAGGCCATAGTCCATGTGCCACGGGATCCTTGGCTTCAGCACTGAGAGGTGTGGGTACTGGGGAAAGCTCTGGTTAAGGCATACAGCAGACAATGAGTTTATTGAGATGTGTCAGTCTGTATGGCAAAGATGAAGGAGCATGGTAGGAATGTGTGTCTGTGCATGTAGGATATTGGATGGAAACAAGTGTATAAGGGCTATGAAGGCTACCAGCTTGCACTGAGCTTGGGATGGTGTACTGTGTTCAGTTTTGGGCCCCTCAATGCAAGGAAGAAATTGAGGCCTTAGAGCATGTCCAGAGAAGGGCAACAGAGCTGTGAAGGATATGGAGCACAAATCTTATGGGGAGTGGCTGAGAGAACTGGAATGATTCTGTCTGGAGAAGAGGAGGCTCAGGGGAGACCTTATTGCTCTCTACTGCTCCCTGTAAGGAGGTGGCGATGAGGTGGGAGATTGGCCTCTTCTCCAAAGTGACAGTGATAGGATGAGAGGTAATGTCCTCAAGTTGTGCCAGGGGAGGTTCAGGTTGGGTATGAGGAAAAAACTAATCCTCAGAAAGAGTGATGATACATTAGAACAGGCTGCCTAGGGAGGTGGTAGAGTCACCATCCTTGAAGGTGTTCAAGAATCATGGAGATGCTGAGGGCCATGGTTGGTGGGCACGGTGGGGATGGGTTGATGGCTTCCAAATTTTATGATTCTATTATTTGTGTTTGTTGTCTGGCCCTCCAGGAGGTTGATGTCCCCGTGCTGCTCACCAGCGAGGAACACTCAGCTCCACAGAGGACCCATATTGGACTCCAGCTCTGCTGTATTTCTGTCTCTACCAGCTATGAAGGGAGACTTGAACTTGCTGGATACTGAGTAGCCTACTCAAAATATGCCCAGGCTGATCTTGCTAATGCCCAATTGCAGCCCCACCTCTCTTCTGCAGGTCGCTGGCCCCATCTCTGCAGCCTGTGTACTCGCCTGGGCTGCCATGCTCTCATTATACCTTTGTACAGCACCAGTGCTCTCCACTCTCATTTCAGCTGCCTCCTCAAGGTGCTCCAATAATTCAAGTGATAAATAATAACAATAATAATGCAGAAGTCGTTTGAATTGAGCTTGATTGCTCCGTGGCTGAATTTGGTCTTGATTGACTGAAAGCAGCGCATGCCCCTCGCTTGTTATCTTGAGAGCCTCATTTCTCAGCGCGTTGTTGCTTCTCATAGCCTCAAACTAATCTGGCCTCGAGACTGCTGCCAAAATGCAACCCTGTCGTTCCCAGAAAGACCCCACTCTGCAGCATGATGTGAATTTACACGTATAATGGAGGTAGAAAATGACAGAAAATACCCCACTTCAGTATGGTGCCAAAAGAGCTGTGTGTTCTCCTGTTTTCTGGGCAGACTCATTGCTTTTGAGGGGGAAGATGCTTGGTGGAGACCTTGGGAAAGGATTGACTGTTGCTGGTTAAACTGATTGCACCATACATTTCCAAATATTTGTAATGGGCACTGCCTATAACACTTGTTTGATGGGTTATTTTGGAAAGACAGACAAGCAGCCTCTAAATGAGCAAAAGATCTAGTGAATATCCATTGAGCTGCTGGACTTCAGCCTCTCCCCAGCTCTACTCCTGTGCACTTGTGAGTGTTCCTACTGCTGGTCCATGCTGTGCTTCCAAGGGAGATGCTTATCTCAGCTATGAGTGAGGGCATTTGGTGGCACATTAGAATCATTGAATCATTAAGGTTGGAAAGGTCCACTAAGCTCATCGAGTCCAGCCATCCACCCATCACCACCATGGCCACCAAAACTTCTTTTGAGCCCAAGGAAGGAAAGGAGCAAATGATCTGTGAGAGGCAGAAGCTATGCTTCTCCTGGCTTAATGTGGATGAATGAAGAAAAAGGAGGGAAAGAAAACAACTCATTTTCACTCCTTCTCTAAGCAGCAGCCACAGTAGTGCTATAGCCAGGAGCATCCGAGAGAGACAGAAGGAATTCGAGTAACAAGAAAATGCTGCTGTACAGATCTAATTATAGCGATCGCACCTGTTAGAGAAAACAATAAGCAGCAAAATGAATAAACCTTCCCGGGACTCATTTTGTCAATGAAGCGTGACCACGTGGAAACTCCATAGAGAAAATCTACAAGGAAGGCTTCATTGTACTCAGACCTTCTTTTCAGGCTCCCATCCTATAATCAACAAAGTAACCAAAATAAATGGTGTGTTTAGCCCTGGTTGTACGTGGCTGTATGAAAATGCAAATGGTCTGTTAACAGGATGTCTTCTCAATTTTGGTATTATCTCCCTGCTAGGCATCTATATGTGGCTGCAAACTTCTGCTATTTAGGAGAGAGCTGTGCACGAATCTTCAAAAGCAAGCAAAACGTCATTTATCCTAGGGATGGATTGAAGCAGGGGTAGTCTGTAATTCTCCCCAAAGTGAGAATCCTCCCCATGTCTTGAATCTGCCACCAAATCATTCTATACCATGCAACATGGGGAATAAGTGCTCCTGCTCCACTGCCTTTACACCACCCATGGTCTTGTAGACCTCAAGACATCCCACTTTTGGGATGGGCATTCTGATCCATGAGATTCCACCTCATCTATCCTCCTACTATAGCTATTTCCTGCTGCTGGCTGTCTTTGCTTCTGCTCCCCTGTACCTTTCTGAGCTCCCAATTATAGTTCTTCTGCACCGCAGAAGCACATCTAACACCAGGCTTTGCATGCTTCTGTGGTTAGAGCAGACAAAGAGGATTAGCCTTGTTAAAGAGTTAATGCTGTGGGTTTTTTTTTTCTTTTCTTCTATTTTTTTTCTCATATGCAGCTCCCTTCATCCAAAGATCTTAGAGCAGGGGAAGTATCATTAGCAGTGTCTTGTGGATGGGAAAATTGAAGCATGAGGAGATGAAATGAATTTGCTTATTGGATGATTATTCCTTTACTGGATTTGCCTCACATCTCACAGCCCACGTCCTGGGCCAAAACCCTTTTATACAACATACTGCCCAGACAGAGGCAAAGCCAAAGAAACAAGGAACCCTATGATACTTAATCTCATTTTGTGTTTTCTTTTTCCAAGACCACTAGCATGTACAAAAGCACAAAGAAACATCCCAAGCTTTGCAACAAGTCTGACTGACAGCCCTAGAGGCTGCAGTCCCTGGGGCACTCACTGAATGCACTGAACAATGACGACTCCAAAATATTGACCCAACAGCATCTCGGTCGTGACTTGGGAAGGGAAAGATGAATGCACTGTTTGATGACTGTCACCACTGAAAATCATGCTGTGTTGGTGACAGCTGGAACAAGAGAGCTCGTAAGAGTCACTTGGTGATTCAAGCTTTGAGTTCCAGCTCCCAGGAGCTGCCATTAAATCACTGCTTGAGATAATGGTTTTCCACCACTTCCCAACCAAGTCTGACCTAGTAAGTAAAGGGCTCCGTAACTAATTAGTAATAACTGAAACCAAATCTAAAGGAAACTGGACAAATAATTCATAATGAATAATTTATTGGATGAATTTTGCCTCTTTTAATGTTTGTGAATTTTTTATGCTTGCAGTGTTGATTTCTCCAGCTAATTGGTTGTTTGAAATTCTTTGCTGATGCAAATACTCCTTGGTCTGCTCTTTTCTTCAGCAGAACTTCATTAATAGTATTGCCAATTCAAAGGGGGCTGACTAGTTTTAATTGGTCACAGAGGCCACATGGCATAAATAGATTACGTGGGATAAATATAGAGTGTTTTTTTTAATTCAGTATTTGAAAGTATCTTTTCAAAATGTTCTTTACATTCAAATAGGATGTTCCTGTAAGCGTTATTTCTAGCAAATATTCCCATTGGCTATTCCTGCAAAGAAAACTCAGATTCCTGAAGTTGGTCAAGAGATATTGAAATAGAAAGTATGGGCAAAAGATGTTCAAATGGAAAGGCAACAGGCACCCAAGTCACGGAAGCAAAAGCCCCCTCCTCACCATTTATCTGTCACACTTTGGGTAATCAAGGATATGAAATAACTTGTTTTTGTGGGGCAGTGTTTGTATTTGTGTATTAAAAATGTTTAACTTTTTCTTTGTTCTTGCTAGCACTGCATCAGAACCTGTGGTTTCGGAAAACACAGGGTCTGGCGTGTGCTCCAGCCAACATAATATTGCTTTATGGCCCAAGCATTTCAAAAAAGCTTTCCTGGAGAAGAGATGAACTCAAGGCCTCTTCCGGTAGCAAGGGCCTGAAACTTTACACTCTCTGTATCTCAGCATCTGTAACATACTGCGAGCAGCAAGGAGGTCCAGGCATGGAGGATGGAAAGTGAAAACAAGCCACCCATCCTGATAATGAAAAGCAGGCACTTGGCCTTGCTGTGGAGCATCTCAGATAAGTAGTTTAATTGCCAAGCTCTGATGCTGGAGGGAGGGAAATCTAAGCTAAATTAAAAGATTAAAAAGATATTTTTTCATCAAGTGGCAAAATGGAAGATGTGGACGAGCCTGCTCAGGAGAAAATGAGCAGAAAGGAACTGTGAATGTTGTGAAAATATATCCATTAGACCTGCCTTATCGAAACGTGCTTTTGCCAAGCATCCAGCCCTGCATCGCCATGGCAACATGGCCTCATCAACAGAGAAGAAAGTGTTTTTGTCAGGATGGGCCCAAACACGTAAAAGCCATTTCGATTTGGGGGCAACACGATCTTCTTCAATCAATACAGCACACATAATAATGACTCCTGCCACTTTTTTCATAAATCTCCTCTTTCTGCTTTCGTTTCCTGTGGTTTGACATCACTGTGAACTGGAACCAGGTTTAAATTTCCTACAATTTTCAGCCCCCTCTGCCCTCATCTACAACACACCATGCCTCACGCAGCAGCTTTCTCTTTTGCATGGCACTCGACGTGCAATGTGCTTATAGGTGGAATTAGCCTGACCTGAACTGTGAGGTGGGCTTTTGGGAATCCCCAGTGCCACCACTACAGATGCGAAGGCTGAGACTGTAGTCATGGCTGAGATGTGGGCTGGCTAAATATGGGATGGTGTATCCTTCTCACAAGGAGTTAACTGTACAAACAACCCCAAAATCTTAACTCCCAAAGAAATTGTAGTGTCCTTTTTAGGGCATGGGTGTTCTCCTTTTTTCCTGCATTTCCAGTTAGAGAACTCATGCTTCTTGACTGCCAGTTGGCAATGATGCTTTGATCTTTCCAAAAAACCAGCTCAGCAGTTCCACTACAGAAACCACCATGTGGCCAAAGGGATTTCTGTGTGCATGTGAAGTCTGCGCCTGTCTGTGCTGGGGAGAGATGGAATATATAGGAGATTTAAATGCCTATCTCTATTTTTCATTTAAATTAGTGGGTATTAGGCATATAATCCAACATATTGCTTTTAAAATCTCAGCAGTAGCCTGCTGAATGCTTTGCTGTAAAGAAATGTAAAATATATTTTTTTGTAATAACTACAATCTAGCTAGATTTAAAGCAATGCCATCTTTGTTGTTCCATGTTCTACTTTGCCATTTGTTAAGAGATCTTGAAAGTATTTAATCTCCAAAACACCACTGAGAAGTGAGATTTGGTGCACAGAGGCAAAAGAATTCCACATTTGTGCTTTTCTGTGGATGCAGACAGAGGAAAGCTACTTCTCCAGACAGACTGTTGCTGCTTTGGAATGTACATGAGAGTCAGCAATTTGGATCCTGCTTGTTCCCTGGGGGCCTTTGGATTGAGAATGGGAGAAGAGGGCATTTGGACACCTGTGCGTTTGATTCCCAGATGAGTTTTGCAGCCTTTTAAACATACTGTGCATGTTAGTGTTGCACCGTTCAACTTTGGTCAGAGCCTGGAGGAAGATAGGGAGGAGTGCTTAAATGATACTAATGCTAATAAATTAATGACTTGAATTTTGAAAGAGGCTTTTGTTGAGAAACCACACAGTGTTTCCAAATGAATTTACAAATCCTGGGCTTGAGTCATACCTAACAAGACAGGATACTTCTCTACAAGGGGCTTGTCATCACTGTAACTATACACAATCTCTATCAGTGTATAACACAGCAAGACCTTGAATGAACTATAGTTGCTTCATCTAGCTGGCACAGAGCAGAAATCCCTTAGAAATGAATGATGATTCCACACTGCAGGCAATGATACAGAGGATGGGATGTTAATAAGGCTCTGCATATTCTCATTTACCTGTCTGTACACCAAACCTTCTCCTGGATTGTCTGTCTAATCAATCCTCATAGGTGCTTTGATTTAGGCTGAGTGGTGGTGTCACATGGAAGATATCAGAGCCTGGAGAGTGCTTGGCAGGTTGTGTTCCAAGCAAGGAGACATTCAGAAAATGCAAAGATGGCTTGCTATTTTGGTGCCGTCATTACTTACCAGAGATGCTCAACATTTCATAATCTGGATGACCTTCATTATTGTTGACTGCAGAAATTGGTAAGAGGCCTGGGCAGTACTCAAGCAAAAGCACAGCTCTCCTGAGAAGCCATTGTGGATGTGCTGACAACCACTGACAAAACAGTCTAGGAAATGGACTGGAAATCTTGAGCTGATGGTATTTCTACAGTGGATTTCTCAGGGTTTCTTAGGACTGACTGTCTTGCAATGTAAAGCTATTCCTGCTCATCTGTAATACCTAACCAGTGGTGATACTAGGCAAAAAAAACCCATCACTTTTCCTCTTACCATCTCTTTGAATAGGAAAGGTGAGGGTGGAGGCAGATTGCTTTTCCCACAGTTTATTTTCTACTCTTTCATCTTCTGGAGCAACATTTTTCATGTCCTTGAGTATGCCTGGGGGTTAAATGTGGAGATACTTGTACTTAGCCCAGTGAGAGTTCTTATTACAATAACCACACAAGGTGAAGGAAAATGAGGATGAAAACATTAAATTATGTTCCCTAGTTAAACTGACCTAATTCAGCCTGGCTTTAGGATCTTTTTGAGACTGGAGAGGCTGAATGAGACCAGAACTATCAGGTTACTACAATTCAGTTTTAGTTCCTCAATCAAATCAAACTCTTAAGACTTGGTTTGGTACATTGATCAGTTGCCTTGCTGAATGGAGCTGAATGTATATGCTGCTCCCCATCCCTAACTTTTCCACAAGCTCTACACGGGGTTAGCCCCTTTCCACTGAGGGATGGGACTGGATTTTGACAATCAAAATGTTTTCTCATTTAGCACTGTGTGTTGATTGCTCAGCTCTCTCAGATAAAGACACATATTGTCCTCTAAAGAAGGATGATCGTATTTATCCTGTGAGTTGGAAGTCAATAGAACACAGAGACTCTGATGCAAGCGTGGTGTGGTGACTCTTGCACAAGCCATTGCTTGCAATGAGCAGAGATGATTGTGTCCATTAGAGGTAGAAATCTCAGAAGAATTTGAGAAGATAAATGTCTTAAAAGCCTTAGATAAATTTAAAAAAAATCAGAACTGGGCACATGAGAATCATTAACCTCTCAATACTTTGAGTTGCTCCAAGCTTCCACGACTATAGAACAGGTAACACCTGCAAATGGTCCCATGTTTGAGCATGTCCTGAGTTTCCCCCTAAAAGAGTAAGCCCTGTGGTATGTTATTCCTAAGCTAACTTTTACCTCAACGTTAGCCTTCATCCTAGCAGTGCCTCCATCTTCAAAACGAGATCTGCTCCGGAGTAGTAGTGTGGTGTTGTTGTTTTTCTTTTTTCTTTTTGTAAATGAGAATTAATTAATGTCTAAAAAGCGCTTTGGGATCCCAGAATGAATGGAGAAAAACAAATGCAAAGTATTGTTTTATTATCACCCCCATAGACTAGAATGAAGGCACCTTGCCTCTCACATAATTACTTCCCTGCAGCTGCAGCCTCTTAAGAAGTAAATATATTCCACATCTCCACCTCTAGGTACGGAGAAAGACCCAGGTCTTCCCACCCGTCACATCTCCCATCCCCCTCCCACCCTTCCCTTTCCTTGCTCTCTGTTGCATTAATAGCAGAGATGGCATTAAAGTAACTTTATCTCTTTGGTGCACACATACACAAACTCAATGGCGGGTGGTGTTATGAGGCTTATTGCCGAGTGCGTAATGACTGCTGCTTTTTTGGATGAATGAATTCAGTGGGTGACAGGTATGTAATTCATGGCTTTGTAAAAAGCTTTGAGAGGAAGTGTATGAAATGTACTATATAAATGTCAATACACTGCACACTTTAAAGGCTGTGGGTTGAGTCATAGGGAGGGTAGATTTAAGGGGGGGATCATAAATAGCAGAAGAACAGCTGGTTTCTCTGGGTAATGATGACTGAAGATCTGAGCTGTGGCTGCTTAAACATACCCACTCTGCCGAGGTACTTACGTGGTCCTCTCTGACAGAGTGTCTGAGCACCTCATGGCCTGTGTCGCATTTATCTCCGAGCAGGGAGAGGAAATCTCAGCTTTGCAGTAGGAGAGTGGGTGCCCCTGGTCTGTGTAGGAAGGAAAGCTCCAGGACAGAGGGGCCCCGTTCCCCTGGGCATCCCAAGCCCATCACCCCCACACATTGGTGGGATCCTGCATCCCACACTGGCATAACCAACCCCGTGTGGTCCCCTTCTCCCCAGCACAATGAGCCTGAGCTCTTATGCAGAAAGAGCCCGGTCCTCAAGGAGTGGGGACAATGGCCTCTGTCATGGGGACAGCAAGTGGGGATTGGCCTCCATACATCAAGCCATGCTTATTTTTCTGCAGGTGCAGTGGGCACCTTGGAACATAAGGGCTGACCGGACAGCCTTTGGTTAACACGAAGGATTTCCTTCAGGTGCTGAGGTCTAAGAAAAGGTTCATGCTGCTGAGGCTGTGAGCTTTCTGCAACAGCCAGCTCTGCCATTAATTGTTTCCTGGTGGTGTTTTTGTTATGTATATGGAGCTAGATGTAAGGGAATTAGTTACAAGGGCCTTTGGGGCTCTTGGTTCCCATGCCTGCCATGAAAAACCCCAGCCCTAATATTTAACACCAATTAATATCTTTGCAAGGCTAGTACTTGCAAAGCATTTTTTTAAGAAGACACATGGTGAACAAGCAGAGTTTTATGCAGAAAGAGGATTGAAATATATAAGAAATATACAAGGAAAGGTAACAAGTTACCATACATCAGCCAATTCTGCATAAAAGTACAAAGTATTTCACATTAGCATATTCCTTTTATTACCTCTCTCCCTGCAGGCTAATTACACCGGAACTGTGGGATAACACACAAAAGAGAGACTGCAAGTGCCTTTCTCTAGATGCTGTGTGAGTAAAGCCATGCAAAACCCCCAGCTTTGCTCAACAAGGTGTGCTTGTTCAGTTCAGTCCAATCCGGGAGAGGATCCCTCATCATACTGATTTAATGGATTCATCTCCACCTTTGCACTGTGCCTTGTGTCCTCCCCAAGCCATTGGGTTACTGTGTCCCTATGGCTTCCTGCAGGGCCATTGTGGTCTGCTGCGATTAAACCCGAAGAAACAGTGCCCTGGCTTTTGGGAATAGCTCCACTGGCAGCGAAGTGGAAGAGGGAAGAGAGACTTATTTATATTCTTGAGAAAGTGGGTGTGTTAAATGTTGTGACTTTTTACAGGCTCACTGCAACTGTGGTGATAAACAATGTATAGTCATAGAAACTAACTAAACAGAAGTCTCTAAATCCCAGACAGAGGAGTGAAAGCTCAGGACTGCTTATTGGCAAGTGCTTCTCCTTTGTTGCAATGCAAAAGGTGAAAAACTCAACTTGTTCTACTGAAAACTCTGTGTATGTACTGTGCTGCATGGGGTTTGGTGCTTCGCACAGCTCAAACAGCCAGTGCTCAGTGACCCTGAGGACATCTCATAGCCACCAATAGCTCGAGGAGGAGGCCAGAGCCACCAGTATGGCCATGGCCCTGAGAACATGCAGGCAAGATGGATTCCATCGTACTGCACTGGGGTGCTGGGGTGATGGAGCTCAGGGAGCGCACTGGGAACAGCTGTCAGCAGTTGGGTTAAAGGCAGCGTGTTTGTGCCACCTCCCCGTGGTCCTTACCCAGGCAGACTGAGCAGCTTATTACTGCTATCCATCTCTGTCATTAGCCCAAATGACAGAGGTCAATGTGTTGGATCGAAAGGCTTTCAGCATGCCAGTGACCCAAGACTGGGAGGGGAAGGCAAAATGGTGTTAAATGATGGAATTTCTGGGATTTACTTTTTTTTTTTATTTTTATTTTTTAATGATGGAACTGCTATGTTCAAACTATTTTAGAAGTACCATTAGCATGGCAGGAGCTGCTCCTCATGCACTGCAGCCACCTCCAACACTGTGCCCACCCACAGCACTGCAGTGCCTGACCTCTTCTCCAAGGAGCACCATCCCAGTTTGTTTCCTCTTGTGCTCAGTTTGTGGCCCAGTGCCTTATTTACTGATCTCTCACTACTATGCTTAATACCAGTTATAAATTTCCTCGTGCTTTTTCCCTACAGTGCTCCTCACCTTGGTGTCCAAGTGCCTCTCAGAATTAAATTATCCCCCTACATTTGCGTGCATCTTTAGTGGGGCTGCAGGGAGAGCCTCCAGCACAGGATCCATCTAAGGAGGGGCTGAGCACCATTTTCTTCCCCTGCTCTTGAGATGCTGAGTAATGCAGAGAATCAGATTTTGAGAGGCATTGTTTGCTGCTTTCCCTGTGTTCAGCATCCTTCTTGGTTATGAATGAATATATAATTTGAGGGGAACAAATGAGTGCAATCTTGTTCCATGGATCTTTATTCTGCCCTAATCTTTGTGAATCTTCATTCTGCTCTGCTTTCATTACCTTTTTTTTTTCTTTAATACAGATTTCTTTCTTTTCCTCTTGTCTTCTTTTTTTTACTTTTTTTTTTTTTTTTTTTTTGTCTTTATCTTTCTTTTCTTCTGCTGCCCTCCCAGCTTTTCATTACTGTCATCTTTTTTCCCAGCCACTGAACCCTTGATGTTGTTCTAATTGACAGACGGGGTTTAAAAGCACATACGAAAGCGCTTGTCTTTTTAAATAGACTCCTGTCTCATCAAAAGATGTACAGCAACATTCCATTAGAGCACATCATTTGAAAATAGATTGGGCTTTTAGCAACCGCACTTATATTTTTATCGTTAGGCTGTTCTTCTGGGATCTTCCCTCCTCCTTGCTCCTGTTTTGGGGAGCGTATGGAGGAAAAGATACCTTAAAGAGAGATTAATGACTGTTTTGTTGTGTTTGGGTTTTCTGCAGTTCTCATGTGCTTGTTCAGTCTGTTCACTTCTCACAGCCCTGGTTTTGGAGAAAGATTTGGAGTGAAAATGAGGACAGAAAGTACATATATGCTGACAGGAGTCAGGACAGAGCAGAAAGGCAGCAAGGTAGCAGCTCCTGTTGCACCGCATTGTCAGTGTTTAATGAAAGGAGATCCAGGCATGACTTTCTCTACATAATTTGTATAAGGAGCATTTAGGTCCTGCTTGGCACCAAAGCAGACCAAAAAGACAGGAGGTGGACATGCCCCAAGCATGTCCAGGTGAGCCTCTAAAGCACCTCTCTTCTCCTTCCTGCCCACATCTACCAGCAAGATTAGGGCTAGGGTTAGGATCAGTCTTCCATACATTTCTGTTCTCTATATGCAGCTGCCCATTCTGATGCAGCAAGCTGAAGTGAATATGAGGGCTCAACAGGACAACGCAGCCTTTCTTTATTTCTCCAAGCTGCGGGTACTGCTGTTATAAAATGGAACACTGACAATAAGAGTCTTAACTTGTTTCTGGCACTTGGTGTAAGGGATGCTGATTGCTGAAATTCTAGGCTGGTTGGGTCAAAGTAATCAGAAGATGTTTTGCTGTTGCGAGGCCAGTGTCCAAATGGGCCAGGCAAATCCCCCACAGGATGGGACAGAAACACAGTGGGCGTCTCTCTCTGGAAGAAGTCCATTTGCAGCAAATATCTTGAAGCTCCAGACTCTCAAAACCCTACTGAGGGAAAGATAATGGCCAATTCCCTCTTGCAGCTCAGATGGATACATAAGATATTTATTTACTCTTCCTTCCATGCCCCAAATATCTGTCCTCATACACTGTCCTTCCAGCCAGAAGCCAACCTCCTCGCAGCTCCTCCATATTTCACCCAGGTCTCTCAATGGAAAACATTACTCACCTTAAGGGCTGTGCTGTCTTCTCCTTCCTAAGCTTAGGGAAGCAAATTCATTCCTGTTCTAAACTCGGCATTGATGAGTAGTTGGGACTGAATCATCCCCAATCTTCCCTCCTTGATTTATTGTCTCTTGCTATGCTACTATTAAGTCTAAGAGAGAAACAACAGGTACGCTTTTCAGCCCCCTTGAAGCAAGAGCTCAATGCTCCTTTTTTGTTTTCCATGTTCCAGTTTCATGTGTAATAGCGATAATATCTGTCGCTTTGTTGGATCCTCACAATAAATAGCTTCTCAGATTGATTAAAACCTCTCTGCTCAGCTTGGGCTGTGCATTGATTTTAGCTGCTGCTCCTTGCTTTGTGTATGACACATCACAGAAATCAGAGATGGAAAAAACCTATTAGGGATCAACTTGTTTCCCACCTTCCCTCGGTTCCCTGGGGGCTGGCAGGAGATTGTTCATTACAAAGTATTTATGGTAACTTTTCCCAGTCCCTTCTCAATTGGTTCTGGTACCATACAAGACCCACTATGCCTAATTGTAACACTGGCATTAGCAACCAGTCCCCGATTCCTGGCCTGTTGCTCCTCTCCACTCAGCATAAAATGTCTCTCTGAAGCACTCTAATTAAAGATGCTTCCTTGGGGCTCTCTCCTCTCAAAGGAAGATGCAAACAAGGCTGGCTTTGAAGTGAATGGGTGTTTCTCTCACACTCAGGAAGGATGCCTGGGTTCACATATAGAGCATCCCCACCCTCCCTTTCCTTTCACACTAACCTTTGGAGGACCAGTTTTCCTGCAGAGGTGAATGAGCGGTTTCAGAAGGATTCTCTTGATGATAGGGCTGTTGACATCAGTCCATCCTCTGAGCCTTGATTTCTCTTGAGCAGCTCCTCTCTGGAGCTGTCTGATTGCAGGTATTTCCATTACCCTAATTCTCAGAAGCTCAAACCTTTCTTTTAAGGCACTGGCTTGAAGGTTGTTCTCCTATTGTCTGTCTTCCAGCCTGACCCTCAACCACTTGATGAACCTCCCAGAGGAGTCAAAAGGAAAACAGAGACTAAAGAGAAAATAGGCACTGGCTGTGTCCACGTTGGGGTGGGAACAGTGAGATCCTGCAATGGGACCTATGTCCTTGGCTGTCCGCTCTGGAGACCTACTGGAGGCAAGGGTGGCCCTGCGCTGCCTGGGACCCAGGCTCCTTCTTCAGGTCTGGCTTGGGATGTGGATTCAGGAGGTGGCATGGGCCCTGGAGACTGGGAGAAGGAAAATAATTTCAGTGGAGTAACTGATTTGTACGTGGAGCAGCAATTCCCCAGAGAGGCGAGGAGCTGTGGCTGGAGAGATAGCAGGCAAGCATTCTCCCAAGGCTATTTATTCATCTTATTTCCAGATTAATACTCAGACCTTCATGCTTGCTATGCTTGCTGCCTTTCTAAGTCGGCTCTGTTAAAACTGGCGTTTCTGTGTGTTGAAATAGGAAAGGGGGGAGAACAGGGGAGGAGGACAGTCGTATTTCCAGGCTTGTTTGGTGAGCTTTGTGTTTCACCTGACACCACTGCCCTTCCTGCCACAAAGCTGCTCACCAAAATCCTGCTGTGCTGAGCTGCTCAAAGCCTTAAGCAGCATAACCAATTCCTTCAGAAAGCTACACTGTAAGACCTGCTTTGACAAAGGTGGTCGATCTGAATGGACGGATGAATGTACACCAGCAGAATGAATCTATCAGGGACAGCTGCTGAACAAGGTCCAGTCATTTTGGCAGTCTCTCTCCAGGTGACGAGAAGGGAATATTTGGTGCTCTTCCTTCCTTGTGTGGGTGAGCTGCACATGAAAGCAGAGTGGGTGCAGGAGGAGTGTGGGTTTGGTAGAGACTTCAGCAGTATTGCTCTTCTATACAAACATGAGAGTAAAACTTTATCTCACTGTGCTTAGGTTAACATGTGTGAAACCACTGTGTTCAGGTGTGGCCTATTATCTCTTAAAATGTTTGAAGAATGTGGTAAAATTCCCTCAAGCCTTTCTTTCAGGCCATGTCTGCGTGGCTTATTTAGGTCTCGTGCTCTTGGCTGGTAGCCTGTTCACCAATGATAGTTTCAAAAAATAACTGCAGATTTTACAATTATTCTTATCATTTCAGAAACACCCACCTCATTCCCCATTAAATACTTCCACCTCTGGCTACGCAAAGTGTTGCTACAATGCTCAGTGCAATGGAAGGCAGTGAAATCAGCAGTGAGCAGAGAGGACTGAGCCAACCAAGATATGCAAGGTGGAAATGAGAGAGACTTCGGGGCAGATGACCACTGACAAAATGGGGGAGACACTTCTGGAAGGCGGTGGGAGCTGGGAATCAATTTTTTTCATAGTTCTCATTCGCTACAGCCTACACTCACATGAGAAAATTAATAACTTAGACTGCATCTGGGAGGTAGGACACTTGGTAGCTCTGTCAGTCACTGGGTTGGCTGTATGACTCGAGGCACTCAGCTGCCACAAATTTCTCTTCTGCTTTCCTACAAGAAAGAAGGCAGTGGGAGGCTATAAAGCACGTTGGGATCTTCAGATGAAAAACACTAGCAAATCAGAGCTGGACTTGGTCTCTCTGATAATATATCAAGAATAATTACACTTACATCAAAGGTTTTCAGCTGGTTTGCGGGCAATCTTAATTTTTGTTTTCCTCTTCTTTTTTTTTTTTTTTTTTTGGCATTTCTCCAAAATAAATTCCTTTTTGATAGAGATGTTTCCTTCCAAGTAATTTTTCCAGTTTTTGTATTGTGTTTTCTTCAAAAAGTTAAAAAGAAAAAAAAAAGAAATGCCACTGATACCTACCTGGATTGGAAAATTGGAAATTTTAGATTCGCTGACATGATCCCTGCCCCAAAGCTATCATAGTTATTAATAGCTGTATGGTTACTATCTTTATTGGAAGCCTCTGATTTTACTTCTGTTTCAATTAAAGTTTCCTTAGGAAGCCTTAGGTTTCCCTTCTCATTCCAGTTTCTCAAGGGCTCTGGTCTCAATTTTCCATTTTCTCCATTTCTTGTCCTTCTTGCTCTTAGAGTCTCAGAGGCTAAGCCATGCTCAGATCCATTTTTTAGATATTTTAACAACTGAGCTACAAGACATTCCCACCCAAGACTGGTGCACAGAGACTCTTAGATTTTTTTCCAGTTATGTGTGGATTTATATCCACATGTACTTCCATCATCCTCCTGTCAAAATTTGAAACCTATCCACCAAAATCCTGAGGAATGAGAAATTGGGTTTGACCACAGTTTTAGGTTTGCAACAAAATATACCTCAGGCCCTGGTTCTCTGTGTGTTAATGACATTTATCATGCTGTGATGAACACCAGGCAGATAAATCAGCAAGAGCCCTTCCTAGGACTGATCAGCATTAAACCTTTATGTCACTATGCGATCCTTAGGTGGATGGTGATATATGTGAAGTGAGAAGTCTTGCTCCAGCAGAGCAAAGCCGAAGGTCTGTGTTTGATCTTCAGTAATAATTGCAGAGGAGGACTTTGCTCCTAGCTGGACCTACAGCTACTTTCATGAAATTCAGTTCATCACAATTTGGACATGAAGACCTATCGGAAGATCAAATTTTGCATGTAATGTCCTAGTCTGTCAGTAACATAT
Source organism: Tragopan temminckii (assembly GCA_028571105.1). NCBI lineage: Eukaryota > Metazoa > Chordata > Aves > Galliformes > Phasianidae > Tragopan > Tragopan temminckii. Next base: position 9,343,682 of record JAOWBP010004220.1, read on the forward strand.
TTGTCATAAAGTTAAACAAAAAAAGGTTAAGAAAAAGCTCCTTTTTCTAGGTAACTACACAGGCATAAAAAATAATAATTTAGTGGATTTGGACAGGATATTTTTTCCTTTTCATTCACTTGGCTCTAAAGCAGCCTCAGCTTAAGAAATTAAATTTGACAGGCGATTAGCCCATAATGTGGTGCAATCTCTTCTGGTATTTGAAGGAAAAATTGAAAACAGACTAGGTGTTTAACTTTGAAATGTCTGCCTCAGATGTGATGGGCAGGAACTTTACTTTTTTGGCACCAAGATCTAGGTGACTCGTGGAACAAACTGATCTCATGCCCACAGGCAAGATAGGGTAGGTGAGGCCAGCTGTGAAAATACAGCGGTAACCAGCATGGGTTTGCTTTTACCTACTGGGAAGTTTATCGCTATTCCACTGTTTGGTAAGGAAACTCAATTTTTTCAGTGAGACAAAGTATAAGTCTGTTCCTTCCATAATTCTTAAGCAACTTCTTCTGCCCCAAATGCTTCTTTTCCAGCACAGAGTTCGAGATGGGCACACGTGGAACTAGATTCTGAATTGTGGCTTTTATACGTATGTTCCCACATTGTTCCATTACAGCTTTGGAGTTTCCTCCTGAACTCTTATGCCTGTGAATTAAAAAGGAAAGGCATGCAGGTAGCTACAAAATGATGTCAGTCTTGCCAGGTCTCCCAGGCAAGGGGTATGTCAGCTATGCCTTGGGGAAGGATAGCTCTGCTGGCTGTGCAGTGCCCTTCCTCTGGTGCACCACAAGCATGGAGAGTCATCTCCAGCACATCCTAGTCTCTCTTTTTCCATCTGTTCCTCTTTCTCATGAGGAAATGACTTTTGATGGCCATAACTGACATAAACCTCGACACCACAAGCATTTGTGAATATTTTCATGAAGCATGAGTTGGCCTGTTGAGAAAACCACCCAGTGCTCTCCACAACAGAATCTTCCTATGAAGAAAAATGATGCTGTTTTCAGTGTAAAGTCATTCCTCAGCAGCACTCCTGGGGCAATCTGGGCTAGGGAAACATTAAATGATATCCACCACATGTGATACCCTTTGTCACATAGATGAAATCCATGAACTTGGAGAGAGCTCAACAGTAACAACGCCCTTTATCTATAAACAGAGGAGAGCTTCGGTCTCTTATCTCTTCAGGCACTCAGGCCAAGTAAAAGCTGGAATGGATCTTCACCTCTTAGAGTTTTCAGTTTTTTGTCTTTTGGCTCAAAAACATCAAGGAAGGGAGAGAAGAGCTTTTCAGTGTGCTGGGACCAACTCCAGGTGGGAGCAGTAAGGACTATTTCAATGCTTTCAATTGATAACCCTCCCTCCCTGCTCTCCTCTGAGCAGCCTGCAGCCCCCATTGGCCTCTTGGAGCACTGCACTGCGTTGCAAGGAACTCCATTTCTAGCATTAATTCCTGACTGCAAGCATTTTTTGGCGTTTGGTATAAACTGCTTGCGGCCAGCAAGAACCAAGCTGCTGCCAGAAGACTTTGCATTGCTTGAGAAGAGGGAAGGAGGAACCCACGCAACACCTGAGTCCTAACCACCTCAATGAGAAAGCATCAATTAACCTCATTTGCCAGCTGGACCTGTCCTAGGGTGCCCTTGTGGGGACACTGTGCCTTGAGCAGATTGATGCTCCTATTAGGCAGATGGGAAGTGAGGGGACAGTCTGATGAGCTCTTTAACTTTTACTGACTTCCCTATACCAACCTCTTAGCTATTTTAATTCCCTTCTGAAGGCAATAAAGGGAGGACTTTTAGCTCACCAGGCTCATCTGAAATGTCTCAGTGAAATGACTGAAACTCTATCTTAATATTCCCTGCGACTGCCGGTTCCAGTGGCTAGTTTCTGACTTTCATGGCTCTTGGGTTTCTTTCTATATAGTAAATGTCAGTGTGCGTTTCTTGGTTACTTTTTGCGTGCTTGTTTCTTCTCTAGCACAACAGACAGACAGATGGCTGTGACTGTTCTGCTAGGCCCAAGAATTCTTGGCTGAATTTCTCAGATGAATAATATGGTGATAACTTAGTGGTGTTTCCTCGCTGCTCCAGTGCTGAGCGAGGAGACAAAATTAGAGGGATATATCAAGGAGCAGAGGAAGGGGAAATTCAGATAATGACAAGGCTGGGGAAATATTAGCAGCAAGGAAGACTTTTGGCAGGGTTTTGCTTTGAGTAACCTCGTCTGGGCTCAGCCTGGCTTCTTGAAAGTTTTAAAACAACAGCAAGAAAAAAATGCAACTCAGCACACAAATGTGTCCGGACATCTTTCTTTTTTAAAATGCCATTACAAATGGGGAGTGCAAAAGCAGCTTAGAGCTGGCATTTCAAAGGGGGCTGGGGGGTGGAGAGAAATTGCAAGGTAAACAGGACAGCATCTATCTTCTCCCTACCTCCAGCCTGTGTGCAAGGAAAGATAACAGCAGCAGGAGAAAGCAAATTCTGCCATGGAATTTAGCTCTTTTTTTTTTTTTCTTTCCTTGTAGCAGGGAGAGAGGGAGAGGCTGCATGTGCTTCTGAGGCGTCTCTGTCTGCTTTGAACCTTATCAACAGGGACTGTGCAATGCAGTTTCTCTTTCTCGCTCTCTTCTTCTAACTTTTGAAGCAAAACACTTACGTGCAAGGAATGTTGGAGCATCTGACAGCTGGGAAGACAGAGAAGAAAACCAAGGAATAGGGAGGAGGGCACTATTGGTTTCTCCCACCCCCCACCTCCTCCTCCTCTTTTTTTTTTTTCTTCTTTCCCTGTTTTCTTTCTTTGATTAAAGAAAGGAGGAAAGAAGAGAACAGTGTAGAGATGTCTTCCCCAACCCTCCCTTAACAAGCCTCAAGAGCATGGCCTGTGTTGAGTCAAGCAGATTGTTAAGGGAGGATGGCTGTCAATGGGATCTCAAAGATGCGTTTCTTTTTTCATAAGGAAAAGAAAGAGAAAAGGCCTCTTGTCAAGGCAGCTCAGTGTTTATGAAATGTTTTGCCTGTGTAAGACCTACAGGGAATCTGGGAGCGTGCAGAATCTGTTGATCTACCACATTTCCCTGGGAAGGGATCGCTTGCAACATACCTTCACAAGTGGAGATGGTCAATATATACATTACCAGGCACTGCATGTCAGGTTTATGTTCTCTACTAATAGGCATTTGGATGGGTTCCATAACATGGCAGATGGGTGTGAAATAGGAAAGGAAGGAGAGGCCGGGGTTTGCAGGAGATCTGTAGGATGTTGGCCACATCTGAAGGCAGTCCAGAAATTGGAGTTCAGAGTAGGATCTGAGATTTGCTGAAAATCTGGTCCAGCACTTCTACTAATGAAAGGATTCTTGGTATCTTGCACCACGCTTTCATTGTGTCCTGGCAGAGGTTGAATCAGTTAGGCAGAGGTTCAAGTCAAAATCTCAGACTTGGACTTGGAAGAAGCTTGAGCCAGATCTGAGCTTTGGCAGATGGTCCCTCTATGTATAATGAGGTCAGGCAAAACATCTGATCTCAATACCCTTGAACTTCTGGAGAAGGGGCATGTATTTGAGCCCAGGAAAATGGGATCATCTGGACTGCGCAGTGGGCTCTGCCAATTGCTTTTTCTTTCCTGGCAGGCTTGCTGGGTCCCAGCTGCACAGCTGAGGTTCCTTTAGAAGGTGCTGTAGGTATAAACCTAAAGGAAAGGAGCCTATCTGGACACCTCTCTGTCCTCAAGGTTCTTTGTAATGCATGCATCCTTACTGAAGTAGAGAAATGAAATAAGGAGTGGATGACTTGTTCAGCATCTCTTATCTTAATGATAAAGTGAAGTGAGATGTGTTGACAGGACTTCATTTCTAGAAGCCTGCATGGAAGGTGAGCAGTGGAAAATCACCAAGAATCCCAAATACACGGTTTTGTTGCCCTTTGCACTTGATATCTTGTCTACAGCTCTCTACTACTGGGCTAGCACTGCAGTTATTAGAGAGCAGCATGTACATAGAATAGATAACACAAGGTAGGAGAAGTCTGGAAAAGATGAGGAATATTACTTCCACTAAAACAACAGAGCCCTGGAAGACTACAGCCCATTCCAGTGACGTGGTGGAAAAGAGATGACATCCAAGATGGTAAGGGAGATGCACACCATCAACAGTTAGAGATGGACACATCGTGGGTCTAACAGCTTTGAAGACAGATAGATCAGAAGCTTTGCAGCAAGGCAGGTTGCTGAGGACAGCCCTGTCAGACAGTGCTTGCTGCAAGAGTATGAAAGCAGGTGGCTTCTTTTTCCTTGAAAAAGAGCGAGAAAAATGTTTCCATTCCTTCAGTGGGTACTAGGCTCCTGGTGGGTCATTCAGAATCTGTTTCTGGTATCACAGCTTTCAGTCAATCCCCATGTTGCATCCCCAA
>JAOWBP010004220.1:9348308-9376624 GCA_028571105.1 Tragopan temminckii
ATTCCAGAGCAGCCTCTTTCCAGCTGCAAAAAGCAGGATGAAGTTCTCTCCCCATAGATCCCAGATTTCTCATCAAATCCCTGCCTGCTATTTTGCAATTGGCATTAGCTTTGATTCCATCACGACTTACTATTTCATTTTCTGGGCTATTCTTTTCTTACAGGAGGTGACATCTAGGAGATGTACATCACAAAGGGGAATCAAATGGCTCAAGTAAAGACAAAAAAAAAAAAAAAAAAAAAAAAAGTCCTAAGTCCTAGAAATGTCTTTCAAAGGAGAAAATAGTTTATCAGCCACCTACAGATAGATGTAGGATGGCAGCTAGGAGGTTCTGGTCATTTGATCACCATGTTATGGTATCACCTTCTTTTCAAAAGATATGCTGAGACTAAAGTCTGACAGAGGTGCTGAACATCTTGCTGCTTGCAGTAACAGGAGACTTGGTGGTTCAGAAAGTCCTTTCCAAATAAATTCCTTTAAAAATCAGCAATCAGCTAAAAAGGCCCAAGGATATCTAACTGGGAGTGCTGTTAGATCCCACGATATCCAGAAGTTTTTGGGATCCACTGCACTTTGCAGAGCTTTCCAGAGGAAGCCCCTGTGGACATCACCTGGCTGAGTGCTGCAGTTTAACATCGTGTTGCTTGGATATGTGGATGTGAACCTGGCTGTCTCGTACCTGGCCAGAGGCTGATTGCACGGCAGACTGTGTCCATTAAGATGCAGTGGATATGTTTGCGAGCATGGCAACTGTGTCCTGCAGTCAGCACACCTACAATAATAAAAGACTTTTTAAAGCCAGACATACTTTGTATTGTAAATTCAGCAGCGCTCCAGGTGCATCTGGGCAGGATGCATCTGCTAAGCCTGGTGCAGAGATTTATGAAAATCACTAGACTTTGCTTCTGCTGAAACCCATGTGTTCTTTTGCATTTGCTTTTGCCAGTTAGGCAAGTATAAACAGAAATAATACCCAGGATCTTTTAATTGTTGTAACGTAATCTGTGTGCTAAAGTAGCATCTGTGACAGATATTCTCAGGAAATGAAAGGGAAAGGATAAAGTCACCCCTGAAATGAATTGGCTCTAGGTGAGGAATCAAAAAGCTGTGGATGTAGAAAAAATAAATAGGGTAAAATTCCTGCAGAACCAATAGAGACCAAGCATACCAGATCCAGTATTACCCAGTACTGTGCATAACCTCATGAATATTTACTTTGCTTGCAGCCATGTGTGAAAACAGGTACTTTCACAAGTACTTCAGTATTTGATCCCAGCTGATACCTTGGCATTTGTGGTGAAAATGGTTGTTTGCAAAGAAAAATGTCCCCAGATCTGCAAAAAGGAGACAAGTTTTCTGCCTGCAGAAGTGTTGAAATAACATACAGAAGTAAACACCAGGGACACAAACAAACTCCCTTTCCAACACCTTTGTGAAGATGTGGGAGAAGTAACACATGGCATCACGATTCATTATAATACTGCTTACTACAGTGCTTTTCCTTGGGAAAAAGAAAAACAAAACAAACAAAAAAAAAAAACAAAACAACAAAACAACAAAAAAAAACAAAACTGAAATAAACCAGAAAACCTCAAGGTGTTGCACATTTATTTTGATGTATCAGATTACCTGTTGCTACTTGACTGCTCTGAGCTGAACCAAAGACGAAAGCCTTCTTCACACAAACAATGAAACACCTGCCACAAACAAATGGCCTCTTACCTGTCTGTTGAGTTGGGAGTTAATGGGACTATGAGAAGAGATGGCCAGCAGAGGGGATCGGGGCATAGACTGTGATGGGGACGCGAAAAGATTGGAGAGGATGAGTGCTGAGTGACTCTGTGAAGTGTCCTGCCTCTTTCTTCCCCCATGTCCCCTCCAAAATAGATGACAAGAAGCAGAGTAGCCCCAGTGAATGGGTCAAATGAGCTTTTGAGTTTTCCCTTTCTCCTGAATCCATGAATCTGCCGTGTGAATAATTAGTCTGCCAGTCTCATTCTGGTAGTGCTGCTTTGGAGCACGACATATTCAAAGGGGTCACAAGCTCATTCTTTCCCCCATTCTCCCTTTACCCTTTTTTTTTTTTTTGTCCCTATTCTTCTGTTTTTTTAATGATGCCCTCCTCCAGCACAAATTGACTCTGGCAGTAATTTGTCATGTCACCTTCAGTAAAATTTTGAACAAAAATGTGGAAGATTCATGGGGGAGCGAAAGTGCCTCATCTTTTATGCATTTCAGATGGCAAAGTATAAATCAAATAGCCCAGGGACCTGCTTGCAGGGAGACAACAAGAAAAAAAAGCTATAAACCACAGTGAGTAAAGTTAGTCAGTGTTTCTGTCTGATCCTGCACTGACAAGCCTGAGATTTAATTTTTAATTGTTCACTGCCTTATCATTTTTATGTCAGAGGTGAATGCAGTTGATAAAAGAGGTTTGAGAGAGGCCCAGCCCACAAGCTCCTCCTGCCACAGTCCTCCTCCTCACTAGGAAGTCGGGGTGAAAATCAAACTCTAAGGGACCTGAATGAAAGGCTTTGAGCTGAGACGGAGGGGCTAGAGGTTAGGATCCAGTGTTCTAAGTGTTTAAAAGGGTTGGTCACTCCTGACCTTGGAGGAAATCACGTCTCTTGGGTAATTGTGGCCTTGTGGTTTGGAGTCTGGAGTAAACTGGGGTAAATTGGGGTTCATTTCTCAATTCTTCTGCAAAACTCTTTCATGGGAATGATTCACCTGCCCATGCCATGCCATGCCATGCCATGCCATGCCATGCCATTTCAATCTACGATTCTCTCCCTCCAGACCTCAGCTGATGTTCACCTTCCCACCATCACTTGCCCTGTTGGATTTGATAGCAAAACCCTGGAGGAGGGGATCACATCCCTCTCTGCTCACGTGCAGCCTTCAGTCCTCATGGCCTTGATGTGCTGTTACTATCCAAGCAACGTCAATGCAATGAGAAGTTTCCAGATGGGCCAGTTGCACATGGCTGGTGGGACACTCAGCATGCAGATTCACGTATCTCCATAGCTGTATCGCACCTATCACCTGCAACCAGAGAGTTTAAGGATTTTGTAAGCCAGCTGAGTGCTTCTGATCCCCTCCTCCACTCCAGCTGATTCCATATTACAGACAAAACCATAATACCCTCTTGTATTTTTTGTTGTTGTTTTGGTCCATTTTGGTTTGTTTTCTATGCGCGATCGATCTGTTTTAAAAGAGCACACGGCCGTATGGTAGGAGGGATTAAACAGCAGTGTAGGAAAAGATCTCCTGTGGGGAAGTCTGATTACACCCTTTTAGGTGGGTTTTCTTGTTGAGAGTTAGCCTGCATATTCCCACCCTGTATTTGAAGGTCTTATGCATTGTTTTATGCTGCTTCCTACAACAAAATTGAGAGGAGTATGATGAAATCTCTTAGTCACAAGAGAGCTCATTTGTTCAGCAAATCCAGCCGTGACTCTTTCTTATGTTTTCTTTCCTGTCTTCTGCTGGCTTGTTTTTAGCCGAATGCTCCCACTAAAACCTTCCTATCAATATTCAGGAATGATTTCTGGAGTTTGGATAACATCTACCGAATCCAACAGAGACCAAAGTGCTGGGCATGTTTGTAGAGTCCGAACAGTTATCACAATCCACAGGATCAGACACTTTGGGTTGCATCTGCTGCTGCTTTGGCGAGAAAGGCACTAACGTGAATTCTTTATGTCACGGAAATGGTAATGTGATAGTGAATGAACATGATGGTGAGCTCACGTGCCGGCTTCAAGCCTTGATTCAGCTCTGTGAAGCTGGGACTGTGATGTGCTCTTAGCAGTTGGGAGCAGCCCACAGGGAAAATGAGTGTGCTGTGCTGCTGCTGGGGTTTGGATCTTACGTTGTCTTAGTTGTGGTAGCTCCAGATGCTGATGGAGAACAGAGACTGAGGACAACTGAGAGTGCTCTGGTTGCAAATTTCCTTTTTATAGACTCATAGAATTATTAGGGTTGAAAAGACCAATGAGATCATCTAGTCCAACCATCAACCCATGCCTGTGACCACTGTAGACCGTGTCTCTCAGTGCCACATCTGCCCTTTCCTTGAACGCCTCCAGGGATGGTGACTCAACCACCCCCCAGGCAGTCTGTTCCAAGATCCTGACCACTCTTCTGGAGCAATATTCTCAATATTTAACCTGAACTTCCCCGATGCAACTTAAGGCCTATACTTCTTGTCCTATGAGTCCCTTCCTTGTGTGAAAGGCAGAGCGAAACCTTTTAAATGTATTTTATATAGCTATATATGTGAGCATAGAGTCTGTCTGGACACGCACAGCCTATGAGCACTACAAAATTGCTAGAAGTTTGGAGCAGAAATCCTTTAAATTCACAGGTTTGTAATCTTTCATCGTTATTCTCCAAGCAATATTTCTGTCTGCCTTCTGCTTAATGAATTAGCAAAGCTAAGAGAGTAGCATGAACTTTGAGAAGATATACTTCAGTGCCCCTTATGGCCAAGCTGGAAATGATGCTCATTACCAGTGCTGTACGAACAGGATAGGTAACCCAGAGATGTCAGGAAGGGCTGCAGGCTAAAACAGCCAACCAAAGGTTCCCTTCAGACCTTTTATTCATCCCACAGATGGCATTAATACCGCCATGAATTTTGTGGTTTTATTTAACGTCCAGGGACTGTGCTGAATGCATCCAATGCAAACCGCACCAGCACACGCTGCGACCACACTGATGGGCAGCAAAGGCTGCTTTAGGGGCTTCCCTTTCTCTGCTTGCTCCTGCCTATGTCCCTGGGTAGGGGGAACATCGGAGGGAGGGCAAACAAAGCTTTTGCTCTCCTAAAGGTCACCTGTGCTCATGAGATGGACACAGATAGTCAGAGCAGAGAGTGCTGCAGTGAGGGAACATTTGAGGTTAGGCTGCTTGGTCAGGATACTTGCAGAGGGTCTAATTATTAGTAAATGTATTTAGTGGAGATGAGGGTGGCAGGAAGGGAGAATGGGTGGGAAAAATTGCAGTAATTACAGTGAAGTGATCAAAAAAAAAATCCCAGAAACATGAACCCTGCCTCTCACTAGCCCCCTCCCTCTCTCTCCCCAGGTTTCATTAGTTTTTACAGAGGAGCATCGGGGAGATTATTTATCTTTGATCATTCCAGAATCAATCAGCAAAAGTACAAACACACTTAAAATCAGCGTTTGCCAACTGCTCAGCTCCACATGGTACACCCCATTCTTTAAAGGCCTTCCAAAGAGGCGAAGCGGAGACAAAGAGAAGATAGATGACTTCAGTGAAGTGCTGAAGAATTTGTTTGAAGAAAGAAAGCTGCCCCCACCCTGATTAGCAGCATAGTTCTCCCTCACCTTGCTTTTAAAGCAGGTAAAGGCACAGGAAAGGGAGGAGAGAAAAGGACCGCAGAAGAGAGACGGACAGACAAACAGCAGCAGAAATACTGATATTTCCCTCACCCTGTTTATTCAGATGGCTTAATTCCTGGTGCTGCTTCACACTCTATTTGTTTACTTTTCCATATTTTTGCACCTTCACTCCGCAGGTTCAAGATGGCTGTGTTCAGCAGCCAGCTAATGCCTTCTGAGCGGATAATCTGGGGATTCTCTGTGTTTGATATACTTACCACACTGCTGCTCAGCTCCCGTGGTGTGCCTCAAATATTTATTTTAAAAAGGAAAAAAAAAAACCCACAAACCTTCCCCAACCTGTTTCCTCCACAGCCCTCATTGCTGAAACTCCTCACATCACTTTCCACAGGGATGCTGTTCTGTTTGTTTATGTATTTCTTTCTGACAGTGTCACTCTTGCAGCTTCCAAAGAAGGAAATAATTTGAGGAAATAATTTATAAATGCCTGCCACGTGTGCCCAGACACAGTGCTTTCACCATGTGCTGGGGGCTGATGGACAGCCATGTCCCATGCCATTGCTGGCTGCACTCTGGCCATCCCACTAATACCTGCATTTTACTTGCCTGGGGCTGTTCATATTTGTAGAGGACAGGGCAAGGATCCACCATCAACAAAGGCTTTTGGAAGTGAGATGCACAGAAAGTGCACCAGGAGCTCTGTTTCTGTAGCTTCAAGCAGAGGAGAAAAAAGTTGGGAGAACGACTCCATACCTGAACTGCTGCTTCTTAGTGAAATGCTAAACGTTGACTGTCAAAACCTGACAGTTTGAACAGGATTTGGGTTTTTCCTTACTGACTATAGGGTGCACTTAAAAGTTTGGCAAGTTGCCATGCATCTTCTGGCAGATAATTTTGGAGAACAGACCTTTTCCCAGTGTTGGAAAGAAGTCTCCTGGATACTTTGCCATCCCAGACTTTAGGAATGGCCCAAGAGACAATCCGTGTGCCTCCTGTCTGGAACACCAGCGTTCTCCTGTCCCATCCCTCCAAGACACAGCCTGTGGCATCATGATTGCTCCAGAACACGAGCAGAATTATGATATATAGAGATATTCAATATATATGATATATGATGATGATATGTAAAGAATAGGAAACTATGTTTAACTTGCTGTGGGGCTGGAGATGATGCGAGCTTGGGGTCACCATAGGGCTGGTCTTCCCTCTTGCAATGACACATTGTCCTGCTGAAGGTGTACTCACGTCAAATCCCAGCAAGAAGAAAGCATCTACCTCTGAGCAGATGGGTAAATTTTATCTCTAGACTCTGTGAGAACATCTGGGCCTTTGCCAGAGATCTTCAGCAGATCTCTGTATTCTTGTTTCAGTGTTATTACATTTTTTCCTCTTTTTTTTTTTAACCTTACCCCAACTCATTTGGCTGGCATTTTGAACAGTATTTCCTATGTTTTTCAAAATGTGATAGCCTGGTTTTCTGATGGCCTATCACAAGGCAAAGTTGGGCTGCTTATCAGTGAAAGGTACCTTGTCAACCGACTCAGGAGCAGTGTTATATTTAAAAGGAAGCAGAAGAAAAGCCATGGGGAATAGAAACCACTGCTGCAGTGGTATTAAAGAAGAGGCTGCTGTATCAACAGGGATATGGGGGAGGTCAGGTTGGAGGCTCTGGAGTTAGCTGTGGGCTTAGCATATAACTTATTCTGTCCAACATTTGCCATGAAACATCGTGACAATACTCAGGCACTAGTGTTAGCAGAGATATTATCACTTGGGGAGACAACAGAAATGGCCTTATCATTTTGACAATAGCTTTTTTCCCTTATTATCGCTAAGTAACAACATCTCTATTTCACCACCACTACTGAGCCATTGTTTTTTTGATAAATCGGGTCCTTTTCATGATTTCTTTTTTCTCCACTTGTATTTTATCCTTTGTGTGCACATGTGAGCAGATTTTTAAAAAAATATTCACCAAATGGTGCAGTATTAAAGACTACATCTCTTAAGAGCCAAAGAAGCTGCCAGAGGGGATATCTGCATGAACACACTGTTGTCTAAGGGACGCGTGGTGCACCTAGGTACGAAGAAAGTTGATTTTACCTCTAAGGTCACCACACCTCTGAGGATTTAAGAGCTGGAGTATATAGGAAATGTTAGGAGACATTTGTTGGTAGGAACGTCATACTGCATTAGAAAATGCCTATAAGAAAATCTGTATGCTTTGGCATACAGTTTGCCATGTCCTCAGGTGCCTGTGCAAAGAAAGGCAACATCTCCTGTCTGTCTGTATCTTGGGACCATTCAGGTCTCTTGGGAACACCAAGGATTTCATTCACTGCACTCCCAAAATACCTTAAAAGATGGAACCAGGGCTTGTCATTGCCCCAGCCTCACTGCTGAGCTGAAAGACCTGCACGCCCTGAGCAAGAGTTAAGACTATGTGCATATAGCTCTATTAGCTCTATGGTGCATAGTGACAGCTGGACGTATTCACATTTGAGGTAACTGAATATTTCTCCTTATTTCTTCTCACTTCCCTTTCTCTTCCTTCCTTACGCCTATCCCCATGGTGTCTGAGCACTGCTGTCTACCTGACTGGCCACAATTGTTACGGATTATCATCTGCCTCGGCTATGAGTGTGCTCTCCCATTATCTACTCATCATCCACAGTGGCTCTGTCTGGATACTTCTTTCTGCTGATACCATCAGCTGCCACTGTCTTTTCTTTGCACAATAGAGAACCTTCCTATCTGAGCCCATTGCTATGGTTACAGGCATCCTGAGGGTGGTGGGATCAACAGGAGCCATAAATGAAAGTACCACTGTGGCATTTGCATAAAGACTCCCTACCTGCTGAGGAACGTCCACATTCTCCAAAATGACTCCCACGAGTTTCTGTCACTGCTGCTGCAAATTTACATGGATGGGCTGGGACATCAGAGCTCAGTTTATACTTTCTTGGCTTGAATTCACAGTGAGAACACTTTTTTACAGTGGAGAAGAGAGAGAAAATTTACCTTAGAAGATAACAGCACTCACCTCCTTCAGTATAAAATAATGAGGAGGAAGGTCAGCTTTCACACTCTATCTTTGCATGCTCTGCTTTGCAGAGAGCTTCCAAGCGCTCGAACCAACAACGCACCGAGCTACCTGTTAGCCCCAAGCAAAGGGAACCATCCATCATGTGCCCGCTCCATCACTCTCGCTGCAGAACTAAATGATGTGCTCAAAGCCCACCACTAAATGGAGAGGAAATGTAACCAGACTAACTGCTATCAGAAAGTTAAATGCTTAAAATAATGCCATGGGAGGATCGAAGAGGAAAGAACAGGAGGTAAAGTAGGCTATTTTCCTCATCTGTGTTAATTTTTTTCCCCAAACAGAGGAGGTGCATACTGAAATTAACCTCTTCCCCTTTGATTTTTTCCTCTCTCTCTCTTGTGCACGCATACACACACACTCTCTCTTTTAAAGCTTATACACTATGATTTGATGCAGGAGGGTTTTTCATTAGTAGATGTGAAAGAAGCTTTAATACAAATCAGTCCGGAGAGCCTTTTGACAGGATTTTTAAATAGTGCCCCTTGTCTCCCAGATGCAGCCGCGTGCTATCTTGTTCCCACGCTGACCTCTCTGTCTTCCCTCATTAAGGAACACGTCCAGGCTGCCGAGCCCTCTCTCTTTTTGGAGATCTTCCCCGCTTTGTCTCATATGCAGTCACTCCCACTGCTGACCGACAGCTCCTCACCCCCAGTAATTTCTGCACTGCATTAATTTCTCATTAATCTGCATTGTGATTTATGAGTCTGAAATGATGGAAGACGTCTAGAGGAGTGTTTCTCATTTGGCCTGCTGCCTTTCTTCCCCTGCCCCTTCACTTGCCTTCTTCATGAGCGAACGGGTCTCTGCTCCCGTTCTGCCCTTCTGCAGAGCATCATCTCTCTGGATCGTCCCGGTGGGGGGAAGGAGGTTAAGCATGGTGCTTCCTGGCTGCTTTCCTCATTAATGATTTGAGAAGCAGATAAATGCTCGGGAGAAACAGGGCTGCATTCCAAAGACCTCCGGTAGCTCCTCTGTGAGGTCTGTGGCTGTGCTCCGGCTCCAGTTGCTGTTGGATTCAGGCCAAGGAGATGGGGCCACAAGCCCATGAGTACATGACGTTTTGGGGTGTGTTGCTGTAAGGCTACTTTAGTCCAGCTCAAGGGAAGAGGGAAAAGAGCAGGCTCCCCATACTTATTTCATGAGACTCTTATAACCCTACATCAAAATTATTTTTTCCTTTACATTTCAGGAGTATGTTAAAAGAGAATCAGCATCTACAGGGGCCTGTAAGAAAGAAAGAGGCTCTTTGCAGGGTCTGTTGGGATAGGACAAGTGGAAGTAGTTTCAAACTAAAAGAGGGAGACTTAGACTGCATAAGAAAGAAATTATTTACAATAAGTGTGATGAGGCGCTGGCACAGGCTGCCCAGAGAGTGGTGGTGCCTCATCCCTGGAAACAGCCAAGGTCAGACTTGACGGGCTCTGAGCATCTGATGGAGATGTGGGTGTCCCTGTTCATTGCAGGGCTGTTGAACCAGATGGTCTTCAAGGGTCTCTTTCAACTCAAACAATTCTGTGAACAGAGAACTATTTGGCGTTAATGTCACCAGGACTTTGGATGCCTCTCCAAAGCTCCTAAATTTCTAGAATTTGTGGCTATAAGAAATGGGATTTGCTCTGCTCTTGTGAGTGCTTTGTTTAGAAGATGAGAGAAGACTGGCGAATGCTTTGGGTAGGACTAAATAAATGTGAGTTAAAATTAAGGTAGCATTGGTAAATATGAATAAAGGAGTCAGAAGGGACTCCTTTAGAAGCAATGAGTGAAGGTTGATTACAAAATCCTTTGCGCTTTGCCTCAACTCCCCTGGTCTGCTGCTCACTGAAGCCAATGGAAACATCACTACTGACTTCCTGGAAATGCATTCATATTTCAGACAATTAAGCCATAATAAATTTCAGTCAAACATACTCCTCACCACACAATAGCTGGCGAATCACAAGGCTGATGGTCCCACTTAAAAAAAAAAAAAAGAAGAAGAAGAAGAAGAAAAACTACCTGAACTTCTCCAATGCAGGAAGTGGTTCAATTTCAGGTAAGCTTCAGAAAAGATTTGTCTTGAATCTTTATTTTCCTGGTCTCTTCCCAAATCTCAGTATTCACAGACTAATGCAGATCTTCTCACACACAGTGTGTGAAGGTGGTTCTGGTTCTCAGTCTGCCAGAGATGATTTACAAAAGCAGTGGTGACCAGGACTAGCAATAAAGATTAGTTGCTACTGCATGAATATGTAGATGAATATGCAATTGCTCTGACAGCAAGAGGGGAAAGCTGTTTCTTTGGGGACTGGAAATAAAAGGGGGAAATAGCCTGGCTTTTTAGCTGTTGTCTTAAATTGATATTTAGGAGCGCAATCTCTGCGCTGTTTGAAAAGGAGGAGAGTGACAAAGAAAAGAACTTCCTGTAAAAATCTTCCTTATTTTACTTTGTTAATCTTTTAGATCTTTTGAATTTGGGTAGCGTGGCTGGAAAAGGGAAAAATCACAAATCGTTTCTATGTAAATAGGGCTTTTACACAGAGCACAAAAGCTTGGGGTGGGAAGGGTATAAAAATATTTTAATAGGTAACCTTTTATTTGGCAAAATATGTATTACTTCCTATTATGAAAAACAGTTGGCATATTTGAGATGAAAATGGTTATACATATACATTACAATTACATATTCATTTGACTTTATATTACATACACAACTCAATTTGGATAAACGTCTGAAGCCAAAGGAATAAATTAGGATTGGTGCCGAGTGCTTTCTTTGCCCTTCCTCATTGTGTTTGCTAGATTTGCATTTTATAGTTGCACATTAACAAATATGCATATTTCATTATGGTTTTGGATTAAAAGGTTATCATCTCCGTTACCCATTAGTAATAAACAAACACAAGCTTTCCATGTGAATTTATCCCTGGCTCAGCTGTTTGCTGATTAGGTTGTTGTTGTCACTGGGTTTCCTTTTTTTCTCCTTGTGGAGAATCCCTAAATCCATTTCTGAAGTGCTATTGTCCTCTAGGGAGTGATGAATGAGAAAAGGAGTGAACAAGAGCTAGAGGCATCCTTAGGTAGTGTAAGGAGTGGAAGGTAGGGCCAGGACCACCATGCAGCCATGTCAAGAGCTTAGTTTGGGCAAGGGTCCCCAAAGGCTGCACCCTGCGGCAAAAAAAATCCTTGGAAAATCTTGTTGAAGGCTGCAGACATTCTTAGAGACGTGCATCGGACAGGAGGCAATGAAATGAGCAGTTAGTTTAATCTCTTTAACCAAAAAGTTCCTTACTGATCAGTTCTGTATTTCCAGCACTTGTAGGATGGAGGTAGGAAGGGAGCAGAGATGAAGGAGGCACTGGCACAGGCTGCCCAGGAAAGAGGTAGAGAAACCATCCCTGGAGACATTCAAGAAATGTGAAGACGTGGCACTGAAGGACACGGTTAATGGGCATGGTGGGGATGGGTTGGTGTTGGACTTGGTGATTTTAGTGGTCTTTTACAACCTTAATGACTCTATGAATGTTAGCCCTTCACCACTACAGGAATGTGCTCCATTTCCTGTGGTGCCCTCAAGGAATGGCCTTCAGAAGGACCACTGTCTAAGAGGGCCTGTCTTGCACAAAGTTTGGTAGAAAAATTCTGTCTTTAAAGGAAAAAAGCAAAACAGCAGACTGTGTTTCAGCATAAGAAAAAGGAGCTATCATTTTCCCACATTGCTGGAAGTCATTTTCCCTAAAACCTGCTCTCATGCAGTGAAGAACAGGTGGAGAAAAAGGGGCTGTGCTACTTTGAGACACATAGACATTTTGTTTAGCAGTGAAAGAAGGTCTTAAGTAAGCGAGGGTCAGCAATTAGCCCCTTTCTTGCCACCAGATCAGTTCTGAAACAGCTGCTGACACCTCATCACTGTCAGAGCAGACAGCTGAAGACAACCTAAATAGCCCTCCTGAGGCCTAAAACAGCCAAGAGGTGTTTTAGAGCATCACAGCTTAGATGCATCCTGGACTCAGCTCTGGCTAAAGAGCCTGGAGCTACAAATATTCAGTAGCTCAGCCCTGACCCTTTTTGAGTCCTTCCTGAATTGCTTGTGGTGTAAACAGGATTTAAATATCAGTAAGCAAATCATCCAGAGGGCTTCTAGAGGGGAAGAATCTCTCTGGCCTTACGATGAGAGATGGGTCACTGCGCAACCACTGAGTTGATGTACCCAAGACCACGACTACCTGAGCAAGGAGCAAGCAGCATGGATGCTGAGGGAGATATTATAGACCAGGTGAATTTTGGGAACGCTTTGTATTCAGCACCTGACCAACAGCAAGGACCAGTTTCTAAGGGCAGCAGATAGAAGAAGCTGCCACGAAAAACCAGCACTGAAGAAAGGCTGTCCCCTCCCAGAAGGGAACTCTGCTGCCTTAACAACGGGTGCTGTTTGTCACTCTGACACTGGGACAGGATTGGTGTCCTCTCATCATAGAATTGTACATGCCATAGGATTATAGTCTTTGGCTCTGACTATTCACCTCCTGCAAATAAGTGCTATGTACAAAAGCAAATGTGATTTTAATGTACTTTTATTTTTTACTTTATCGGTTTTTCTTCACCTTTTTTAATATCACTTCACTAGAGTCAGTGGGTGTGAATACCTTAAAAGAAGCATTTTGGTTTTATTTTTCCTTTTCTGAGGCCATAAAAAAAAAAGGAAAATGAAAAGGTTCAACAGCTTTTCAACAGAAGAAAGCCCCAATAGGGGGCCCACACAGTTCCTAGAACCCATCTCTGGGATCCTCTGCTGTTCCCAGCTTTTGCAGCCTTGATGTTTTTTTGTTTATTCTGTAGCCCTCTCTGCAGGTCCTTTGCTGTTCAAGACCTGCTTTCCAGTAGCACGATCAGCATCATCGTCCAAAGCTCTTCCCTACTTAGGCCTAGTCTGGACACACTTTACTAGTATCCTTAAAGGCCATCCAGTCCAGCCCCCCTGCAATGAACAGGGACACCTACAGCTCCATCAGGTGCTCAGAGCCCATCCATACAGGTACATGGGATCTGCAGCAGCATGTCCTTCCATGCCAACCTTTTTCAAAGGTTGTGCTTTGATGGGCTGAATGGAAAGAGCAGAACACTTAGAAGGTGTTGCATGGGGGTAGTCAATCAAGCAAAGGAGTACTGAAAAGGTCAAGGTA
This sequence comes from Tragopan temminckii, assembly GCA_028571105.1. NCBI lineage: Eukaryota > Metazoa > Chordata > Aves > Galliformes > Phasianidae > Tragopan > Tragopan temminckii. The sequence goes on from JAOWBP010004220.1 coordinate 9,361,943, forward strand.
GTAGTAAAGCATATTAATAAAATTTGCCTACTGTAATAGGGTGTTATAATAATTCTAATGCTGCAAAGAGGGTTGGTGTTATGCAGCAGCAGAGTAGCAAAGTACTAGGCTGCAGCAAGTGAGGATATACCCAAATACAGCAGCTGTAGACACAGAAACAAAGGAGAGAGAGAAAAAAAAAATCTACTTACCAATAGAAGATCTCAGATATACAGGAATCTCCAGCAAGGTACCTGTGCCTCCACTGCCAACCCTTAAATGAGGTCTGGGAAGGGGTGGATCCTGGCTGCAACCCTTCCAGTCACTCAGGTGCACTGCATTGCATTGCATGCACCTGAGTTCCCCTGGGCTGGCCCTGCCTTCCCATCAGTTGCTCAATCACTGTTTCAAGCCATGACTTAGCATTTCCACTACAGTTGGAAATACCAGAGTAATAGACCAGGGGTCCTCATCCTGGGGCCCCACCATAATACCTTCTCATGCACAGCTTTTGCATGTGCAGTCTTAGCAGAGAGATGAATGCTCAAGTAGTCAGCACTTGGAAGCCAGGTGTATTTTTCCAGCTGTTACACTGCCAAGTCATTCATGATGGGGATATGGTGCCTGTGATAAGTACCCAGCAGTCTCCTACAAAATGGGCTGAAGGTGGTAATTCAGTTCACCTAGGCCACCAAACAACCATCAGATAATTGTAAATTTGGAGTGGAACTAAATAAGCTATGCATAGCTGCAAGGCTTCATTTCCAGCTACTAATCCTCTTAAATTATTAAGTCACCCTGTAAACTATTAGTTAAGTATTTTGAAGAAGAGACTCTGCTGGGTGTAGTCTCGTATAGCTCTACAGACTTCAAGCAGAATTTAACTCAGTATAGAAATAAATGGATATGATTGCACAACCCACCTGAACTACAAGTATGTGCCTGAAACTTAGAGACCTGGTATAAAACCTTGATGCAGCACTGCAAAGCCAGTCATCCTCATGGAACAGAGGAAGCTCAGTGGTTTGTGCAGGCGGGTACCTTCTTTCTGATCAATAGCAATGAGAAATCTTCTGTAGTCATTTTTTTTTTTTTGGCCATTCATGAATGATTTTCCCAAGCTTTTTTTTGCACACGAATACCATCTTGTTGGAGTTGGTCAAATCATCCTCTGAAAGTGATTCCTGCAAATGACTTAACTCCTTTAGCAGTTCTCTCTTTGCCAGACTATCTGCAAACAGATCATGAGTTTTATTAAAGTGTTGATTACTTGCAGTTTCACAACTGTTCAAACTACAGTTGGTGCAGCCAAATTTAAATGCCGCTGCAATTACAAATGGCTTGCAATGAGTAAGAGCTATTTCTGATTTACTACTCATGCTGTACATGTGGTCACCCATGTTGCACAGTCTTGTTTCTACTCCTGGGATGTATGGGAGGAACATGCTAAAAGGAAAGAATTGCTTTAAAAAAAAAAATGGCTGGAGGCATGTGGAACTGCTCAGCTAATCCATTGTGCGAGTAATAAATAGGAGCTGTTCAAAAAGTCTTCAAGTACACTTCCAGGAGGAATACTCACAGCTACTTAACAGCATCAGTATCTCTGAAGCTCATTTATCCCCACTAATATTCTTGAAATAAACACTCGAGTATTCATGAATAAATGTACCCTCTCTGACTGATGTGAATTTGTTCATGGCTATACATTATTCCGAATGAATAGTGTAATTCACTCTAATTTACACAAGGAAGAGGAAATTGATGGAGGAAATAATGAGATGTGGGGTAATATAAGCAATGTCAGCAGTCTTATGAAAGGATATTGTAACATCTTCAGGTTGGAAACCATTTTCTGAGGCTGAGATTCTGGTTGGTGGCTGACATAAGGTAGGAGACACGCTGCTGGTCGTGTGTGTAGCACAGAAGCATAAATTCATTAATGTTGGAAAAGATCTTTGAGATCATCTAGTCCAGCTATCCACCTACCACCAATAGGGCATGTGGGGATCATTAGTACTTTAAGCTTATAGACATAGATGTTGATGATGAACTGATTTGGTGGCAACCAAGCTGGGCACCGGGAGGTGGCATCTCATGGCACGCATCCCTGGGGACACCTTCTCTAGAACCTGTGGGCACCATTGGGTGCAGCAACATAGCTTGTCTTTGTGGTGGTTAGCACAAGTCACTGCTTTCTGCTCCCTTCTTGTTCCAGATGAGGGGAAGGGTACGGCAGATGAAAATCACCCAGTTTCTTTTCAGAGAGGCTGCCATACTTTCTTCTGCTTCACCATAAGACACTTAGAATAAATCAGATTTTCAGGAGTGCTCAGTGCTTTGAATTAGGGATTACAACAGCAAGGAGATATAAAGAAGTACTTGGTGCTTAATAGCCTAAAACTGACCCTTAGGCTTTAGCCCACAGCAACAGTCACCTCTTTTTCCTGGCTCAGCCTTCCATGTGTGTCAAGTAACAGAAAAAAACGCTTTCTGTCCAACAGAACCAGCAGATGAAAAGTGCAAAACATAATAGGCAGAAAGAACTCTTCAGGCCAACAAGTGTTCTCCTGGTAGGAAATGCAGTCAGGCTAGGTAAGATAAAAAAAGGAAGGCAAAGGGTGGATAAGCATCAGTCTAATGGTTACAGTACAATGTTCTCAGATGATGGAAAGATACGACAGCAAACAGGGAAAGGACAAACAAGATAGTTCCAAGAAGGTGAAGTAATACATGGAGGATGATATGTCAGGAAAACATCTATGAAGACAGGAGCTATTTCTGGGCCACATAAAGTCAACAGGCTGCTCTGTGACCAGGTCCTTCTTCAGGGACTTAAAAACATTCTGCGCTTATTTGCAGTAATTCTGAATGTTTTTCTCCTTGGCTCAATCACAGGAAATCAAGTTTAAAACGGAAAAGACACACAATTTCTCAGCTTCTCTTCCACAGCATCCCTTCCACATTAACCCTTCCACTGGAATGACATCAGCCATGGCTCTATGAGTACATTTCAGCAGTGCTCAAACGGCAGTTTCTTGGCAGTGCCATCCAAACACAGTGCCTTTCCGTGGCTAAAGCAACAGTAGAAGATGTGAACTCTACTAAAAACCTGCACAAAGGTCTATGGGATGTGACAGTAATAGCAGAAGAACAGGAGTAAAAAGTGTTTTCATAACAGTGAACTGGGTGATCAATTCTAGTACCCATTTTGCCAAACTGATCGATCCTTTTCTGGGTTTGTGTTGTTTTCTACCATGGCTGTTTCTGAGCACTGGTGAAGTGAAACGTCAGAACAAAAGCACAGAACCCTACAGACAGCTTGGACTTTTTGCTTTTTTAAGGGGCACAAATCTCTGTCAAGGGTAAGGTCTATTAAGGATTGTTGTGGTTTGTTTCTTTCCTCTCTCTTTTTTTTTTTTTTTTTTCTTTTTTTTTTTTTTTAAATTTTAGATATCCAAGACTTTGGAATAATGTACATGTTGGAAGTACATTCTCATACTGGGAAGATATTATTCTTCCCTTCCACATAAATAAATAAAAGTTTTAATTCGTAATATGAACTAGTATAAGCTGTGAAGGAGCAATGTTAATTTCCCAATTTCCACACATTAAAATGATAAGGCATAGGCCTGGCAGCTAGATCCAAAAACCACATGGCACTGGGGCAGTGGAAAAAAAATCAGCAGCTGATGACAGGCACATGTCCTGCTTTCTCTGCTTTTTATTTTTGGAGTATGTTGGGATAGTCTTCGATGTTTGCTCTGCTGACACATGTTGGCTGCCCAGGGTAGCTGTAATAGGCCCCTTTGGGAGGTGTATAATTGAGATATACAGGCATTCTGCATATTAACAATATGCGCTTGTCCTGCTTTGAAAAAAGACTGAAATAATCTCTCTCCCATTGCCCTTCCTTCCTTGCTTCCTTCTTGCCTTTGGGCACTCGCATGAATTGCTTTGCTGGAAGGAGGGTGAGGGTGCGGGCAGGTGGTGTGACACTGCTGGGGTGAGACAGGCAGACCTCTAAAGGGACAGCGTGCTACCAAAGGGGTTAAAAGAGTGGTAAAGGTGTCTGTCTGTATGCTGGGAGGACAGTTTAGTATCATATGCCATACTTCCAGGAATTTTACAGTTTGGTGGAAGATGACCCCAAAACATGATGCTGTTTTCCTTGCCTCTTACTCACTAATCTGATGTACCATCATCATAGAATCACAGAACCATTAAGGTTGAAAAAGATCATTAGATCACTAAGTCCAACCATCAACCCATCCCAGCACGTCCCTCAGTGCCACATCTCCATATTTCTTGAACAGCCCCAGGGACAGTGACTCCACCACTCCCTGGGCAGCAGTGCCAGTGCGTCACCACTCTTTGTGAGAAGAAATTTCATCTAATATCCAACCCGAATCATCTTTCCCCATCAGTCTGTGATCTATTTCCTTTTTTATAAACTCACTTCTTAACTTGCCATGCCTTCCCATTCCCATCTCATCCCCCACTTCCCAGACTTTATATCTAAGGGGTTCATATTTTTCCCAAGTTGAAGCTTGACATTTGGGTGGAGGTTTGGGAAATTTTACCCAGCATTAGCTTATCCATGGTTTTGTCAAAAGCTGGCAGCTGCCTTGCCAGGACCTATGTTATATCTAGTCCTGTTTTAGTAATCTTTTGATCATGCACTGTGCTTTAGGGCATCACAGCTTGTCTGGGCATAGGTCTTTGCTGAGGATTGGTGTTCTCACACTGGCATTATTTAACATGGGAGGCCCAAGAGTTGCCCAGTCCCCTAAGAAGATCAGATTGAATGCCCTATGAGGTTTTGTGTTCTGAATAAGTGGGAAGTAAGGACTGCTGAGGCATGGACTCCAGTGTTCCTACTCCATAACATGAACACAACTGCTGATTTTGTGATAAAAGATGCAAATACTCAAGCCTCAGCCCTCCAAATCCTCTTTGTCTTCTTGGAGAATTGGCTTGTAGTTCCCAATTGTTTCTGACGTTTCCTTCACATTTTTCATTGTCTCTTTAACCCAAACTATGGTTGCTTTAAACCCCATTTTCAAAGTCTCAGGGCCAAAGATGAATTTAAATCTGTAGCCACGTTTTCTCTGATGGATTTGCTTTTTTTGCCATCCTCCATGCTTCCCTGCATGTTGGCAATAAACCAGACCTCCCTTCTGACAGTCTGTATTCGGAACTGAGTATTCAGGTCCAAATCTGGATCTAGTTTCCAACAACTGCAGCTTTTCCAGAAGAGATTGCCCAAAATGCCAGGCTGGTTAAAATCCAGATTCTAACATTGCATCTGGATTCCAAATCCAGGGAAAAGAAACCAAAGCAAAGCAACATTTTCTTTCTTGTAAAAATCCACTGGGAGGAATAAAACCAAATATGCTTTCCAGGTACTCCAAGACTATTTCTGCTGGGCAATGATTCTCTCTGCAGCCTTTCATTTAACATCACAGCCTCTGCCTTCTTTCATTCACCAGCCTGATTCATAACTAATCATCTGCAAAAATATGGTGCAAGCTTTTATGACCACCTTGCATTTTCTAAGATCTGCCCAGGGTGCCTAAAAATAGCCTTGGCTCTTCTGTTCAGCCTCATCTCCTGGTTATAATGAGCACACGAGGAGCAGCTGTGATAGTGCAGTGATGGTGGGTTCCTCCTGTGGGCTGGATGTTCTCGTTTGGCCTTTTCAGTGAACACTCTGGCTTGGCAGGGCTTTTGCCAGGGATGAAAATGAACGAGGAAGAAGAGCAGCTTGGTGAGGTCTTTTCTGGTTGGGCTCTGCCTGCTGGTACAGCGGCTGCTGCTGCTTTCAACTCAGCCTGACAAAATCCTTTGGCTCCTGTACTCCCTCCTGCTCCTATAATCTGCAAATTAAAACAGGAAGGGAATGGGAGAGGGGAGGAAGGACCTTCAGAGTAATCAGAGGGAATTTTGGACATGCTTCCCCATCCAAGGCATTGAGGTGTATCCCTTTGCTGTTGGCACCTTATGAATGTCATAATGTTTGATGTTCCTCAGAAACCTACAGATGCTCTAAGCAGGGCTTTGTGTGGTCTCCCTGGGCACATGAATTAGCAGTGACACAGCAGAGCTGTTTTAAATGTAGATTTGTGAGAGGGGCTCTTCTCATTGCACCCAGCACGCTGCCTTTGCCTGAGGTGGAGCTAAACCATCCATCATATTCATCCCTCTGATATCAGAGAGATGTTTTCTCACACTCTTTGCAAGACCTCTCTTCTCATTTAAATCCTCACTTCCACTTTCCAGACCTCTGAGCAGAGCAGTACCTCTCTGTGATGCTGCAGTCCCTGCCCTTGAGCAGATGTCCACACAGCTCATGGCAGTGCCTGGGCATTCACTCAGCTTGCCAGAATTGCAAAGCAAAGGCCTCCGATATCTCATTCCAGAGCAATCTCTTTTGGGAGAAAAAGGATCACGGTGTACTCCTACTCCCTAGGTCTCCACAGTTTGTGAGAGATTAGCTCAGCTACCAATTTTTTTAGCCACAAAGACCCTGCTGCCAGCCTGGGTACTGTGAATGCACATATCACATCACAGTACTGCAACACACTCACTGAAGAGCTCTGCATCTGCAGTTGCCTGGATCTGCCTCCCCACTTGCACCAGCTCTCAGAGAGCAGCTGGCTCTCCCTGCTCTCTGGGGTGAAAGCAACTCCTTGACCATAAAGTGGAAAGAACACAAAATTTATCGAGAGGCTGAGGATTCCTTCCAAACACGTTGCCTTTGATGCTTCCCAGTGTCCCTTCCCCCTCAAGGGCTCTCTGTGCTCATTGATAGCTACTTACCAGCTTCCTTGGCCTCCAACTGCTCCCAGCACAGCCCTAGATAAGAAGCAGCTCTTTTGGATTTTAGCTGTGGTTTATGAATTGCCAGAGCAGGTATCCCTCCAGGGTCTCCTCACCTTCCCATCTAAATTAAGCTTAACTGCACTTTAAGCCTTTCCCCTGGGATTCTGTTCTACTTTGCCCTTAGTCTTTGCCTCTTTATAATGCCTGCCAATGTCTTCAGGCATATCCTCATGTTTCGAGCAGCCCTGGCTCTGGGCCACACTGCTGGCTGGCCAGGCAAACCTTGCAGCAAAGTGGCTTCTTATCCATGTGGGTCATAACGAGGAGCCCTGTCTCACCCAGACCCATTTCCTGCCTTTTCTGACTCCCTGTCAGCCATCTCATCACTGGGAGAGGATAGAGCCTGCCAAAAGGCATGGCTATAGGGAGCTGAGACCAGCTTGGGTACCTGCGTTTGGGCTGCTTATCTCATTGCTCCAGCTTGCCTTCCCTTGTCCTCTCCTCCAAGTCCTTTGGTTCTGCAGAAACCAATGGGAAATAAATGACAAAGGGCTGTCGGTAGCTTGAGCAGGATGGCACTGATCAGTCATCCCCAATAACACTAGGTGCCCCAGATGTCCATCCTATGAAGCTAACAGAAGTCAAGCTCACAGCAAACATAAAGAGGGGTACTTGTCATGAAACAGGTTGTTCAGCAGTGAGGGCCCTTTAAAAAGGATACTTGAGTGCCATCAGACAGAAGGGCTTCAGGGGAAACTGGAAAGGAGTATGACAGAGAGGACATCTGTCTTAGGATAACCCTTGGGTGAAAATGGTCAGGGGATAATTAAGAGGAAATGTCTCATCCATGTTTTGCTCCTAACTAAGCGCTTGCTTCCTCTCACTGTTAGAGAGCAGATGCTGTGCTGGGGTGACTTGCATAGTTACCCCAACCTCCTGCAATGCTAAAGGTACTGTTGCTGTACAGCGCACTGTTATCAAGTGGCAACTCTGAAAAAGAAACCTGCTTGGCATAATAGTCTTTCTATCCACCTTGGAAGAGACCAAAATCAACCTGTACTTCCAGACTGTCCCAGTCAAGTTCCATCACGCAGCTATCAGCAGTGGTGTGTGCTCAGGGAGCTCCGAGCAGCCAGGGGAGCACTGGGCTCTCAGCAGTCAAACAGCAATGAGGAGACGATAACAGCAATGCAGCATTTCTTCTAGGACCAAAAACACGTTTGTGTGCTAAGAGGAAAAAAACCGTGTAAGTCTAAATGTAGCAGTGCCATCTGCTGACCTATGCAACAACAGAAACGTAAGCCTCAGAGTCAGGACCTACAGACTGAGTGTATCTGCTCTTCCCTGCATGGCTAGTGTGCAGACCCTAATCCTTGCAAAACACCCAGGGGGCGTGGATTCTCACCAGCACATCACGCAGGAAGCAGTTTGGGATAGAAACACAGCCTGAAGCATCCCTCTGCTCATCTTCAGAGGAAGGAAAGAGCTCCCCCTGAGATGGAAAAGAAATCCACCAGCTGGTATCTCCTGTCCTACGAATGGCTGGAGGTGATCCCCCATTGCTCAGGACCTTAGAAATTCTTTAACTGGTGCAGAAACAAAATATTTTCTCTCTTCTCCAATTCCATCTTTCCATGGCACCAGATCTTTCAATAGTGATCTTCCATCTGCTTGGAAGATCAACTTGTATTAGCGGTTGGCAACCCTGCAGATAGCAGGGGGGTTGGAGCTCGATGACCTTTAAGGTCCTTTCCAATCTAAGCCATTCTACGATTACATGATATTATTCTGCTGTTTTTCAGGGGAAAAAAATCCATTTTGTGGATGATACCTCTGAGGCAGAGAGCAGGATCTGCCATCCCTTTCTTAAATCTGAGTGTTCTGTTGCTTTGAATTGCTGTCATGGATAACAAGAGTCGAAGACAACAGGCTTACCCGCATTTCTCATAATTTTAGGTCTATCAAAAAGAGGAGAGTCAGATGCAGATTGAACTGGCCCCTGTCAATCATTTACTCTCTCTTTCACACTGCCACTGAGTACTTTTGTTCTGCTTTATGGGATCTTTGCTCTAAGAAGCTCTGGCTTTGCAGGAATCCTTCTGTAACATGGGAGAAAGGACAATGAGATGTCTGACTGGGACATGGAAGCGTGGAACAAGTCTGAAAGAGGCTCATTTAGTATGTTTCTCCCTGCAAACATGAAGTATATAAACCCGATCATGCACTGGCACTGCTGCCCAGGGAGTGATGGAGTCCCTGTCCCTGGAGGTGCTCAAGAACTGTGAAGACATGGCACTGAGGGACGTGGTTAGGGGGTATGGTGGTGATAGGCTTATGTTTGGACTTGATGGTCTTATCTAACCTTAATGATTCTATGATTCTATGAAACCTTTTGCACTCTTAAGTTCATGTTGACCTCCAAGCTGCACGGGGTCCCCGTCCTTTCCTCCACCCCCAGGCACAGCGCCATTTGCTTGTGATGGGACAGCTTCCTAGGATGCTGGTTTTGTCCCCCTGCCCTTTCTGTCAAAAGCAGTGCCTGACAGATCTTTCACAGCTTTTCATAACAAGCCCATTATAAATTATTGCAAAGGTACCCACAACAGATTTAACAAATCATGGCCCTTCCCTACAGTAACCATAAAAAATATCTTGGAGGGCTGTTCTTTAATCCAGTGGACTCAGAGTCTCCACTAGAGGTGATAAAGTCATGTTCAACCACTCACTCTTACAAAAGAGACCCACAACCTCTTTGTTAGCCACAGAAAAGACTAACTTTCACTCCCGGGGACTGAGGACTGTAGAGATGGCAGGAAACAGGCTCCCCTTGTGCCTTCCCATAGAGCCAAATGCCGTGCACCGCACGGCTGCTTTGATGGAGGATGTTGACGTTTCACTGCTGGAACGGTGGCCCTTCTTCCCAGGAAATGCGAACAGCGCTGCTGGAGCGGCAGCTTTGATTTTCATTGCCTGTCTGGTTCATTACCGATCGGGTAATGACTGACAATAGGCCAATCAGATCTCCAATATCACCATGTCAGCTTCATAATTAATACTACTGCAAACTAAGCTTATTGTGATTTAATTAGTAATGCTGTAATAATGCTACCGCCTGGGCTTAAGGTTACTAATTTATATAAATAGCTATGTTAATGTCTTGAAGCACCAAGTATTAATTGCATCAGTTTCGGTGTTAGATTCTGGTTGGCTCATGGCAGCTGAAAAACTCAACAACTTTCAGTGTTGTGGGGGAAAACATGTTTTTTGATCTTCTGCCTGTTGTTTTTAACTAGGCAAGAAGCAGTCACAGACAAGGCTGGAGGGATTTGGATAATATGGGCCAGGGAACAGTATTTGAGATTCAAATCCCTTTTTGCTTGGATCTGTTGTTTTTTTTTTTCTTTTTCCTTTCCACTACTAGCATCCCCCCCCTCACTCCCCCAACTCCTTTCCTCTCCTCCCTCCTTCCTCTTAAATATATAAATAAATCTGAGCTGCTTGCATCGACAGTTCCAATTTGCCACAATTGGAAGTTGCACACATGAGAGATCTCTGTGCAGCCAGCTCGCATTTTATTTTCAAATCTAGAATTAAAAGGAAAGAAGGGGGAAAAAAAAAAAAAAGAGGGCCATGGGAGCACAGGGAGGATTTGCATACATCAGAGCTCTACATGAGCTAGGGCCTAAGCTCTTTCTACGGGCTTGAATAAACTACTGGAGGGAAAAGGGAACAAGAAAAAAGGAAAATTGAGTGGCAAAAATTCCTGACCCTTTCTCTGGGATTGATGAAGGCTCATCTTCCTGTGATGGGACGGGGCTGATGGAAGATCAGGGGCTGGTGGAACTAGCAAGGAGTGTCTGAGACAAAGGGAAGAATTATATAAACCAATACTGGAGTAGAATTGAGTCCCATGCTGGCATCCATTGGACTTACAATAGACTCATATTCACTAAAGATGGAGGAAGACGAGGTACCAGAGGAGATGGATCTAAGTAGGTATTTAAATTGTTGTTCTTACCCCAGTTCTCAGTCCTTTTCCCCAGACTGCTGCTTAGACTTGTACACTCATTTTTCCTATAGACAACAAATATACCCACAAGCAAGGGCAGATTCTGCTCAGGTTCACAAGGAACTACAGATATTTGTGTTTTCCCCTTCCTCAGTCTTTCTCATGAACTAAACAACTGTCTTCATACTGGATCAGGGCTGGATGCTCCAAGAAGGGCTTCTGCTGCTATTCTGCGCCTGAGTTGGGGTGTCTCTGCCAAATGTCAAGAGACAGATGAAAGAAATACCACTCTGATACTGACTGCCATGGCAGGTGGAATAGGTGTTCAACAAGTTCTTTCAGTCTTGAGAAGTTGCAGACCCATGGTCTCACAGGTGCGGTCCTACAGGTGCTTCAGGGCATGCTAATGTGGGTCCTCTCTTTGGAAATGACCTGAGTTTGTCAAAATAGAAACTACCTTTGTGTTCTTTTCTCCCCAGGATTTTCCCCACACTTTCCTTGATGAGTGAATGATGATCAGGATCACAATCAGCGATGACCAAATGATTCTCTGCAAGATGTGCAAGCTTTCAGGCTGGCACAGTTATCTCCAAAGATGGTTACCCATTTGTCTTTTTTGCAAAAGAAGTGACGGAGATGCAGAAAAATTCAAGAACTGGCAGACAAGCATAAATACATGGCAAATCCAGCTGCTAAATAGTCTGAGGTAACTGGAATGAACTGCTCTTCCAATCATGCTCCAGCTATGACTGTACTCTAAGAAGCAGAGTCTGTGATAAATATAACTTGGCTGAATGCAAGAATTTAGATCGTGCATTAGATATTGAATTCATTACCTCTACATGTGTCTATATCCAGAGGCTGTATGCGCCCTTATCTCATCTATATCCAAAATGCTCTTAATTTCATTGATTCTGACACTTAACTCTTGAAATACTCCTCCTCTTTTTTGAAGAAGCTCCACTAGCAAGCCAAACCATCCAGGAGCATCACAAAGATGTGACAGTGTTAGGAATAGGATCCCCTTTGGGGAAAATCAGCTTGCATAAAGTCATAAAATATAGATTTATTCATTTTTAATGTTTTTTTTTTTTTCCTTCTTGTTTCTTTCCCCTTGCAAAATTCAGGCCAGCTGTTGAGATTGACAGTAATGACTCCCAGTGAGCTGGACTCTAATCAGCTCACCTGGAATACAGTGAAGGACTTTTGGAAATCTAAGCTACTCCAGCAAAATGGATTTATCTTCTCAATTAGTCACAGATGCTAGTGGAATCCACCAGGTGTGCTACCGAACAGCCCCATGTGGCATAGCTTGTAGAAATCTTCCGTTGCTGCAGCCCATTCATGACTTCTCTCTTTGCCTACAGAAATATGTAGTCAGAAATGAGGAAAAATCCACCTATTTCAAAGTTGTCAGTGAAGTGAGTGATTAGATTTCTTTTTCCTAGTTCATGCTGGTCAGGACTTGAAATCCCCATCTGTGTGAGCAGGTCATCAAACGTCTTGGCCAACAAGACCAACTCAGCACTTTGTACTGACCTTCATTATCCAGATTAGAAAGGGAACTAGCACACCATATGCCAGACATAAAAGTCTCCAGCAATTCTCTTTTCAGCACTACACTCCTGGGTTTGGATCCCAGCCAGTTTGTGCTCTTTGAAACTTATAAATTGCTTTCATCTCCCAGACAAGGTAAAATCAAATTGGTGTAAGGGATGTCACATTGCTGATGAAGATGCAGAAGCAAAGTTAACTCTAACATGGGCTTAGCACACTGTATGAAAAATATCTTAATAGGCAAGGCTGCTTCTTTTGGTTGGCCTTGGAAAAAGAAAAGAAAAAAAAATACAGTGTTTCTGAAAGCTGCAGTAATATTAAATGAAACAGTTTCTTTCTTCATTCAGATTCTGAGTTCTGCAGCTTTTCCTACCATGCCCATGAATGGTGAGGTATGAATTAGGACACACAGAAGTTTATAAATGGTAGTGTTCTGCTGAGCTATGCATGTGTCTTAGAGTCTTTTCCTTTTTATGTATTTACGGTCACTAATCTCTCCCTGGCTACAATCCCTACCCAAGTTCTGTTTCAATCCTCTGTCCATACAGGATTCATTTTATCAGGTTTTTCCATCTGTAGCTGTAACGATAATTGACTGTTAACAAGTCTGTTGGCTCTGGAATTCAGCCCTTGAAAGGAGTGTTCCTCACCCGGAGAGCAGGATGAGATAGCTGAAAGCAGTTGGATTTGCTTTCCTCATTATAGTCTCAGCAGACTGAACAGGAGTGTTTTCTCCATCCCTAACTTTTGTGATACAGTAGAATTCACCTTGTTTCCCTCCTGCTTTTTCCACACCTTCCTCAAGATCCTACAGTGCTCCTTCAAGCTATTCCACTTGCACTACAATCTAAATATCCCACAGGACATCTCTCCAACCTCAACTCTGCCCATAATACTCCATTTTATGCCATACCCATATACCTGGATATCATACAGGGTGGTACCGTGCACAGAGCTTTTTTGTGATCGTGGTGCCCATCCCTATTGCTCTGTGAAAGCTGAACACTTATGGGGTGCTTCCTTCAGTAGGGCACTGTGGTTTCTCTCCTTGATGTAGGCACTGACACTTGTAAATGCTGCAGGAACTTTGTACCATTCAGACTCTCAGCTGTCTGTCAAACTCAACTGAAATTGGCCAACTGGTTCTAAAGTTATTAGAGAGAAACTGACAGAATGATTGGAGAGGAAATCAGGCTAAAAATATTAACATCTTGAGATAGCAACTTTGTTCTTTCAGGATTATCGGCACAAAATATATGCATGCTGCTTAGCACAGGTTTCTTCCTACCTTTCCACTGCTGCTTTTCTGTCCCTTGTACTGCTCTATGTCTAGAGGCTTGGAGATATGAACCCAGCCCTCTTCCTTATCCTAGCTCTAGAAATTCAGCAGGCTACATGGAGCAGAGGGAGGGAACTGTGTTTTCTATTTCAGAAAGAATGGGAAATGACTGGGTTGTCCTAGCACTTACATCGTGGGCATTTTCCTGTACGTTCCCTGTGGGGAATGGCAATTCACATTGCCTAGTGAAATAGAAGAAAAATACTCTCCCCATACCCACTCCAACTTGCAGTGAGCTTTTTTTTTCATGAGACTGAAAAGAGATCCAAACCAGTCGCCACTATTGTGGCAACTAATCCAGACTAGCAGCTAACTGGAGTGGTCCAAGGGTGGACTGATCCATAAGGGCGAGGAGCCAATAGGGTAGGACTGTGTGTTCTCTGTGTCCCTGATCACATCCTCTGTGGCACAGGGAATACCAGGAGAGGTGAGGACGGGGGGGACAGGACATGCATGGCTCCCTTCCCTCCATCAGGGAGGGCACTGGGGCAAGAGAGCATGGGGAGGGCAGCAGGGACAGCAAGAAAAGGAAAAGTGGGGGAAACAGAGAGCATATAGGGAAAGAAATGCTGTAAAAGCAAAAAGTTCCTCTTCATATTGGCACAGCAGCGTTTGCAGCATGGCTTAGCATGACTCTTCCTGTTAAATAAATATTGTGACAGTTCTAATCCTAGTGAGCAGGGACATAACCAGAACTTGGATTTTCACTGAGGGCAAACAGTAATGGGTACACTTAAAGTATTTCAAATAAGGCTCTAATTTAGATCCATGAAGACAGTGCTGTTTGTTAAATAAATATCAAGCTCATCTGGTACCAGGCCAGTTGTTGTGGCTAAGGAAGATATATCTAGCTAGTGGTTATTTAAGCTGGATGATGAGTGAACAAGCCCATGCAGACTGCAAAGTGCAAAACTGAAAAATTGGCAGAAAGACAGAAAGAGTGGGAGAGAAAGAAAGCAAGAAAGGGAAAAAAGGG
>JAOWBP010004220.1:9385576-9464438 GCA_028571105.1 Tragopan temminckii
AGGGGGAAGGAAGCTATCATCTGCATCCTTGTGTAATTAGCTGCTTGCAAAAACAGGTAACTGAGGTCTGTCCTTCACACCCCAACTGGGCAGCAGGAGATTGATGGCTGTATTTTAGTTTGCTGTTCTTTCTGCACTCCCACACACACTTTGGTAACTCTCCATATTTTTATACTAAAACGCTGGCGAACACATAAATATCTCCTGTCACCAGGAAGCTGTGTCCATTCAGTTCTGCCTGCAAACACTGCTCTCCCTTCCCTGTCCTCCGTATTGCTTTCATGGGCCCTGGGGGAGGAGCTGGGAGTCATGCTCATAAATTTCCATCATGTCAGGCAAATGCTTTCACATCATTCAAAAGAAAAAGCCTCCTTCCAGAAATAAATAACAGGATGTAAAGAGAGACCACAGGTTAAACAATGGGGAGACTTGTGAATCATTACACGCTAAAAATCAGGCTGGTGGATTTGGGAATCCTGGAGCAGATCCTAAAGGATGTAACTTGGGTTCATGTATATGATTAGAACATCACCCCAGGTGCCTTTTCTACTCCCAGCAGACAAAATCTTAACTGAAAACTTGTGGGTAGTGGGAAGGGTGGTGGTAGAAACCTCAGGGTTCAGTGCAAAGTGGGGAATGGGAGATCGTGGAGCGATATTTCTTTGGAGAGACGTGGAGCATCTTGAGGGAGGGCTAGATGGCTGCTTCCTATAGGACCAAGCTGGGAATATGGGATGGTGAATGGAAGAAGACAATGGAGAGTCACACCATTCAAAACCAAGTGTTTTTCTCATCATCATAACTAGTATACCTCCTGGGTTCTGTCATAGCTTTCTCATTCTCTTTTTTGATGCTTCATACATTCCTGTTCTTCTCTCTTCATCCCACATATCACCTCTAGCTCTCTCTAGCTAGATTAAGTGACTGTAGCATTAAAAATACATCTGTTTTCTCACAATGCAGAGAGACACTGGGCAGCCATGTATGTTTCACCTGACATGGTGGCTTCCATGCCAGGCTGATAGTAGAAAATCCAGTTTCTGAAAGAGAAAGAAGGGAAAAGAGGTGGTTGATAGACTCTGGAGTGAGCTGGGCTGGCCATCTGGGACAGTTTGTAGCAATAAGAATGGGGAGCTCTACAAGCCTCAGCCATACCTAGTTATTTTTTTTACAAGACGAGATAAAAGTGTTATAATGTGGGATGGGCATTTCTCTGTGAAGAGGCCTTGAATCCACTTCAATTCTTTCTTTTCTCCCTCCTCTTCTGTTGTAGCAGTTGAAAGAAGGCCTTGCATAGAAAGCCATGCGTTACAAAGCAACCTCTGTGTATTGCCTAAAGCAATCAGCCAGCAGCTTCCCTTTGTGAGGAGGAAAGTGGGTTTTTTTCTTTTCTCCCCACATATATTCATCCCTTTCAATCTTTTCCTTTCCATTTTGAGCTGTCCCCTTCCTTGCCTCCCAAAGCAGCAGAAGCCATAGGAAATGGAAAAGGAATGGCAAAAGCCCTTGGATTCCCATTGAGGGCCAGGGGAGGGGGATGGCAGGGCCAGCATGCTCCATTTCATGGTGTTTTGCACTGAGCTAGTTAAGGTTCAACCTCAACTGTCCCTTTTGCTTTAGCAGGAAAAATGTTCTTGGGAAAAACACATCATTTTTAACTACTTGTTCTCGGTGGCTTTTCCTTCTCACAGTCTGGCGCTGGCTTTGCTCCTTGCACTACTGCTTCTCTCTGTCCTGTGGGTGCACTCACAGGCTGCAATCAAGATTTAAGGCCTTTGTAGTCTTAGATACAGATAAACTAGAACAAAAAGACTGCCTCTGCCCCAGAGATTTAGCACTGGAAGGTGAGTTATAGCTGGCAGTTTTGAAATCAAGTTGTCCTACTGGGATCACCCCATGGACAACACATTCCTCATCACTTAGATGCTGAAAGGTGATGCCTTGGATGACTGAAAAATGAAGAATAATATCGCTTTCCTCCCAAGATCTTCTCATCTTTGTCAACCTTTCAGCGAAGCTGGACATGACAGACTCACCCCTCCCTGTCCCTCAGGCACTGCCTTGCAGCTTACACCAATGCATTTTCCAGTTGGGTTGCCTCTGATGGTTGCATGGTGTCATTCCTGGGACAAACACACTGTCCTGCTGATACAAAGTAAAGACACCCCCACTTCAGTCTTTGGGATCTCCAGATCTCGCTCAGCCCATATGCTGAGGCCATAAGCAATCCCAGGGATCTTTCATCACGTGCAAGGATCATGAATCCTTGGGGATGGACATAAGTGACCTTTCCCTGCATGTGTGATCTGTCACACAGGCACTAATGAAGTGGACGTGGGCAGAATTTTTTTGAGACTTCACAAAAATAAACCCAGGTGGCATGAAAAAAAAACGTATTGGATGGAGCTTAAGCATGGCTTATCTTTACTCCCCATAGCAAGCCAGTGGGAGGATCAGAAACAAAACTCAGGAGTCTTGCTCTCTCTGATCTTACTAGCAGAACTCAGTGCATTGTTTGGGGATGTCCCTGTTCAGCCCCACCATGGGACAGTCAAGAAGAAATGCATTTCTTATGTCCAGAGCCTCTTTGTCTTGAGAAGGGAATTAGGGAGAGGTGCATCCACTGAGCAGTGGTTCTGCCAGGGAGAGCTGTGAGCACGCTATTTCTCTCTTTGCTTTTGTGTTGGGACTTGGGAGGTGGAGAATTGTACAGAAGGATTGGAAAATGTTCTATTTTTCAAGTAAGCTTGGGGACTGCTGTGGAAAAAGGATCATTCTTTCCCTCACTGAGAAGTTTGGTCATGGAGGGCTGGCTGTTTTGTTTCCTAAATGTATATGGTGCCCTGAGGGAGTGTCTGGTTTTGATTAGATAGTGTCTAGTGGGGAGTTCTTGATTCTGGGCTATCCACTGTGAAAGTAGAGTCTGTGACTCCTTCCCTCCCCCATGAAGCGTGAATGAATATCACCTCTGCCCAGGCACGAGAGAGGGGCCCTCAGGCCAGCTGGGTATGTGCATTTATTATAAAGCAATGAAGTAGCAAAGATACCAGGAGACAGAAAAGATTTCTCAGTTTTGCTTTGCTCTTTTAATTCTGCCACTGGTCCATCTTAAAATGGAGGAATATTACATGTTTGTGGAGAGGTTCCTAAAGCAGCACGCTCTCTAAGAGGAGATGCTCTCTGGAGACTCTAGTGAGCATTAGAGTTTAGTCTGGGATTCCAAGAACCTCATGAAGCCCCAAAGAGGGATCTCTACATTTCCCACTCCCATGCATGGCCCCTGCTCACGTGCAGAGGGATCTACTGCTCTGAGGCTGGGGATTCTGCAACAGCAGCAAAGAAAATTCACCAGGAGGAACGTGATCTTGAGCTTCATTCAGGCCAATTTCAGAGCTAGAAAAGCCAAGTCTCCTGGCAGAGAATAACCTTAAGAGTAGTCATTGGAAACCCTGTTTTGGACTGGGAAAAATCAAGCTCTGCTTTTTCCCTGGCTAATGCCATCAGTATTGGTTGTGCAGATTGGGTGATAACAGGTTCCCTTGCCTTTGCACTCTGTGGAGATGAGGGGATGAATAAACTCTTGATAAGTAAGTATGCCCTAACTCTGTAAGTATTCAAGGCCAAGTTGGATGGGACCCTGGACATCCTGAACTACAGCCTGATTTAGTGGTTGGCAACCTTGCCCGTGGTAGGATGTTGGAACTAAATGATCTTTGAGGTCCCTTCCAATCTAAGTCATTCTATGATTCTGTGATTTCACTGGAAGTAGAGAGCAAAAAAAGACTTGGTTAAAAATGGCAACTAACTGTACATGCCAATGGCTGCTGATTTCTGTGTTGGTATTTAATTAAGATGGTGTTTCAGAGTCCTTTAGCTATGTGTTGATAAGCTAGTCTGCATTTGTAGATCTAAAGACACAGTTTCAACCCTGTCCTTTTTTATTCAGGGAGTTCAGTCTTGCAAGGGAGATGGGAGGATGAAGGAAAAGAAAGGGCCCTCTCCCATACATGTACACCCCTTTATTTTCTTCTGAGGGAAGCAAAAATTTCCTCTGTATGGCTCAGTATCTGTGTGTGCTCCCATCAGATACATTCACCTTGAGGAGTTTTTGCCATAGCAGTGACATTCATTAGCCAAGCCTGAGTCGAGTTCTCTCTCCAGGGACACCCTGAGGGAGGACAGACTCTCTCTTAAGTGAAGTTCCCCTCTTTCTGAGGATTTTTGCAAGTGCTAGTTAAACACCTGAAGGCCTGCCTGACTCTCCTGGACAGAAACTGCAAAGCAGATACTACAGCTGAAGCGCTCTTAATTAGGAAAAACCTAATTGTTTGTTGCTCTGATGACTGTCATGATGACTATGCAAATACATTTTCCACTCCCTCTCCCCAAGTTCTGTACTCTTTGATAGTCCTGAGGGATTTTTCTTACTTGAGTTCAGATGCTCTTCATTTGCATGAGTCATAGCACTGGATGACAAGGTGAGAGAAAAACAGTGTGAGAGCCCAACCTTGCAGGCAAAAAAGCCTCAGTCCTTTCAGAGATGTTTGTTTCTGAACCACTCACCAAAATCCTTCTTAAGAGATATAGCACAGATGAGTTGTTGCCCAGTAATTTTGCTCGACATATCTCTGAGGCTGCTGTAAGACGCAGGAGAGCTCAGTGAGTTTCCCACAGAGGTGCTGCCAGACTTAAATCTTTTCCCTGTGATCTCTGTAGGCTCTGGGGACTGAGTGCTCCCTGTCTTTCCCAAGACAGCAACAGGGGGCAAATAAATGAGGTGAGCACTCAGCAGGCACAAAGTGAGCACAGGGGTGTTGTTCTCACCCCAGTGCGTGGGTAGGCTGTGGGAATACTGCCCACAGGTAATTCCAGATATTTAAAATTAGTGTTGGTTCAGGGAAATGACCATGCTCATAGCAGAAATCCCCAAGTTATTAAGTAGGAAGATGGCATATCTTAATTTTAATACATACCTGAATCATGAATAGTTGGAAGAATATTCGAACAAGCATCCTTGTATCGCTGCTCAAATCCTGTGCTCCTCTCTGTTCCTGGCCAGAGACCAGGATATAATCTCTGTCTTATGCTGACAGGTTTTTGGACTCACTGAAACTGTGTCCCTCTTCCTGTGCTCTTCTCTTTTCAATCGAGAACTAGACACTCCCAGAACTTTTGTAAATAGTGAAGGAATATTTGTGTTCTCATATCTTTTTATGCATCACCAGTTTTGGCTTCTTTTTGAGAGCAAAAAGCACTTGCGTCATTCAAAGCAGCTTTGGTTGATTGTGTGCAAGACATAACTATGAAGGAAAGAGAGGGCAGGTTGTCCTCTGGGGTGATGGCATCTTGGCATAGATCGCAATCCAGACATTGCAGACCCATCAGGATTTAATTTAACAGATGTCCAACTCTTTCTGGTTATGAAGGGATGAATCTTGCTACGTATCAAGCGCTCTCCATTCTCCTTGAAGGCTGGGAATAGTGAATAAAGATTGCTCAGCACTTAAAGGAAAGAACTTGAAGCTGAAAATGCCTCAAGACTGTGCTAGGTACCCCTGGCAATCTTCTGCCTGCTGCAGGACATCTGAATCTTGTGCATGGACAGAAGTGTTCGCAAATACCCAGAGCCTTCATGTGATAAATACTACCTCAAATTAGTTGGCCAGATTAAAGAAGACGTAGACAGATAGCTGATATTACCTCTAAATGTAGCAGGCAGAGCTGGAATCATTAAAATAAATGTCCTCCCAAGATTCCAGCTTTATTTATTATTATCGTTATCAGTATTATTACAGTGTCTAAATGTATCCCAGGCTCCAGGGTACCACAGAGAATGATAACCCTGCCAAAATGGCCATTCATACTACTGGCTGGAAACAGATAGGGTGGAGAGCAGTTGCAGCAAGGAGAAAGAGCAGGCTAAAATAAGCACGGCTGAACCCAGGTGGAAGTGAGTCACAGGTTGTACCTGCCAGCAGTCAGGGCACACTTCCACAGGAACTGCAGTGTCCTCTTCTTCAGGAGGATGTCCTGGTGCTCACTGATTTCCATCAGTATGTACAGGTAGAAGCTCTGTAACTCAGTATGCTTTGGTGCACAGATAACATTGGCATAAAGACATCTAAAAGCAAACTCCAAGATTTGCCCATTCTTGCTCTCTTTAGGGCTTTGACTCCTGTAAGAGCATTAGCACAAAATATAAAGGGGAAGGGATACTGTGGGGAGAATCACATCTCACATCCGTCTTCTCCACAGCAAATAGCAAGGCAGGTGCTACAGAAGAAGCTGCTTTCTAATTTAGTTATAATAATGTTGTGTCAATCACCAAAGTGCTAAGCTGTATGTAATGATTGCCGTATGAAAAACATGTATCCTTTTTAATGTGTACTTGTGTATCTACGTGATAATATGCATTTCTGTTGATCCATATACATAATTATGTCAGTATAAAACCCTTAAACATACGCCTGCAATCTTATTAAAACAAAGAAACTGACTTGAAAACCAAGCTAATTCAACGTGGAACCTCTGAGCTGAAGAAGAGCAGAGTCCTCCCTTTCCCAGTCCCTTTAATTGTGCTTGATAGATCAAAAAATCACCAAAATACTGAGAGCTAAGCAGAAAAATATGACAAAATGGGAAGAACTGTTTTACACCAGATTATTTGTTCACTCTTTTCCAGGAAGATTTGGCCAGTATTAAAGTGCATCTGATAGTGTTTGGAAAATTCTGCAAAGCTTTCTCTTTAATCCCAGAGCATCTTCTGGATCATCTGTCTTTCATAGTGTTCCTGCTTTATAAATAAGACTGTCACAATTGCAGTGCTGGCTGCAGACTTCCCCGGGGGTCTTTCCAAGCAGACCCTTGCCAGCATATCCTGGATGTTTTTCTCCCTTTCACTCAGGTGGCTCTACATGGTTTTGTCTCTTGTTTCTACAAAGCTCTCTAAGTTGCCATACGTGCCCATCCAGAGCATTCATTTTAGCAAGGAATAAGGCACCAAGGAAAAGGAGGCTGAATGAATAAGAAGGTCTAAACATGTTCATCAAGCCTAGATTCTGGCCACACGCCCATCAATTACTTGGATGTGCTGAGCTATCCTGAAGTCTTACAAAGGTTTGGTTTTGGTCTGTCTTTCTTAATTATCTTTTTTCTTCCCCCTCAATCCAATGCTCTTTAGAGACAACCACCATCTCTGCCCTAGCTGCCACTAGGTTCAAGCATCTGGTAAGCTGAGCAGGGCTGAGCATAGCTCTTGGACACCTGCAGAGAAAAGTCTTTGGGAACTCACATCTTGCTTACTATGTACAATTCCAGAAGTCCTTACTGAGCTACTGTAGCGTGTGCACATAGCTAATATGCAAGCATCTTGAATTCCTCCCCATCCAACATGAAGTTTTGAAGAGTGAAAAGTTTCAGTGAACTCCAGGAGGGATTTGGACTGAATTCAGTGTTTCTCTAACAGGTATTTCAAGGGAAATTGATGTGAGTTTTTTCTTTCTAGCCACTGGTCTTGTTTGCAGGTGTCAGTGAGTTCATTATTAATTTAAATGTTGTTCACCCAGCTTGCAAGAGAGTTAAATATTGAACGCCTCTCCCATGCTTTCCAGTGCTGAATTACATTTCTTGCTTCTCTACCTATGGCTTCAGGCTGCCCAGGAAGTACCTTCATAAAAGATTGTTAATTATCCATTTTTCTGGTATTTATAACAGGTTTTAAATGTTCTTGAGCTTGATCCAAGATAGCCATGAACACAATGGACTTTGATTTAATGTCCTTCTGATGAAGGTGCAGCTATTGGCTGTGCTTTATCCTTTGTAACCAGAGGAGCAATTAGGAAACCTTTGCATTGCACTATATCTTCCTTTACTGCCAGTTGCCTGCTCATAGTCATTACCTAGGGAAAACCAAAGGGAAAAGCAGCTAAATAAGAACCTTACTTAACTGTATTTTTTATCCTGATTCATCTTAGTATTTATAAATTGCACAACTGCTTTTTATTAAAATAAGAAGGCTAATGAAAGATATCTGAGTGGATCAATTAACCCGAGCCTGAGCAGGTCATTAGAAACAATTGAGAATTGTGCAGGCAGTCACACCTGACAAGTATGGAAACTGGCCAAATGACTCAGATGAAGAGATTGATCATTTTAAAACAAATATAATTTCCTTGATTTGTTTTCTTCCCTCTCTCTAATAGCACAATTACTTTGAAGACAAATAGTAGACCCTGTTCATGATCTTACATTTACAATAGTGATTGTCTTGTAATCCTTAGACTGGAGTGTATGATTTCAGTGTATGTGCAAATAAGAAGAGACAATTTCATTATCCAGTGGACTGATATTTTGGGGAAAACACTGCTCATGTCCAGCACAGTTAGAGAGATCTCTGTTGCGAACAGAATCCTGGTAGGAGGCAAAATGCATACTGCTTTCAGCCTTAGTAAAGAGTGCTCTTTCAGAGAGATATAGAGAGACTGCAGGAACCCTTGGAGAACAGAAGGGAATAGATATGACAAGGGAAAAATGTGGGGAGGCAAGTCTGAGACAACAGTTTTCTTTTTTTATCTACCTTTCCTAGCTTACCTGGGTAAGCAAAGAGCCTATCAAGGACACACAGCCAGCCTCTGTCTCTCTTTCACTGTCAAATTTGTTGCCTCATTTGGGGTTTAGAAACAAATGATTTTTTTTCTTCTAAATGAATTATGCTATCTGGGGATGGATGATGGATTCAGGAGATAGAGGGTATGTTACGAGCATGCTCTGTTTCTTCCCTATGGGACCACCTGTACTCATGAATCTGCAGCCATTGACCCAATTACTAAGCCAGCACCTGGATGCAAACTCCCTGTGACCACATCTCCAACTTGCTGTATTCACTGTATTTTGTTCAGGGACATCTGCATTTTAGTGCCTTTCTATGCTAAGTTGGTGTATGTAAGCAAACATTTTCTGAGTGATTCACTTCACCCTTTGAGATGCCCTTGTTTTTCTTTTAGTCATTTGAAGCAGGTCCCCTCTTCTCCCTCCTCCTCCTCCCTGCATCTCCCAAGATGACCTGCTAATTTAAATGAAGAGAGATTGCAGCAACATTCTCTTTGTCACTGTAAGCTCAGGAAGGCATTCCCCCTCCACTGAGGACAAAAATCCAGGACAAAAAGCCTTATTTACTCATCCTGTCCTCCCCCCTCACCACAGGCTCCCTCAATGCTATGATGTTTTCTCCAATATAGTTTTAAATCTCCTTTTCCCTTCTTTCTAAGAAGCTACACATCCACAGTTTCACAGGTTTCTTATATAGTGTTTTCAGATATCCAAGCTAAATTTTCCTTTGAATTTCTGTCCATGGTCTTAAATCAGGCTTCTCATGAATTTTCACTGTAAAATTATACTCACTGCCTGAATTTGATGAAGTTCTCTCACATTAGGTACAGTTGTGAAGATAAATGTGGAGCACAGGGTAGCATTCACTCATGGTGGGAGAGAAAGGATTTAGCACAAGGACTACAAAGGTATTTATGGGGCTATCTCCTATTTATATGGCTAATTTGCTATAGATTTTTACTCATTAATTAGGAATTGAGAGCACTAATACCTTTCCTAGCTGTAAGGTACATTTTCAAAATTACAATCTCATAGTGAGAAAGGACAACATATTGTCAGGAACTCTTCAGTTATTCAGCAAAGCCCAGTTACTGGGTAAATGCCAGGTAAAATGTATATAATGAAGTATTTTCAAGTAGATCTAAGTTTGCAAGGAATTGAGAACACCATCTCAGTGCTACCTTAGTCCAAAATGTCACCAGTTCCACTGAAAAGCGAGGTCTTCTGAGGTCTGCATCTTCTCTTGGATCTTGTTGATCCACACGTCGCCTTGGTAGATTTGGTGAAAACCAAGTATCTACAGCTGTATGGCTGAAAAAAGGTTGTATTTACCTGCAGCTTTGAATGAAAGAGAATTATAAACAAACTGCAGACTCCCTTTCTCCTTTTCTACATGAGAGATTGCCAGATTAGTAATTGCATTAGGAAGGACAAAAAACCCTCCAAGAATTGAAACATTTTTAGTATAGGACACAAGGGCAAAAGGGCTTTATTGGAGAAGAAAATACCTCATGGACTTGGGCTGCAAGTTTTATGTGATGTCTAGAAAAATGACAGTAAAGTTGTCACCTCCTTTCTTAAGAAGTCCCCAGTGAACATTCAAGACATATCTTGTTTGCAAACACAAATGGATTTTTACTCCTGTTTTCCCTGAGGAGATCACAGAGCTATGGCAGAATGAGCTTTATTCTCTTCTGGCTCGTGCATCATCATCAAATCTGTCGGCTAATTTCCATTTGAAGAATTGTCATTGCCAGTGGAGAAGCAAGAGCCAGACAGAATTCTCCTCTGATCAGGAGTAGAGTTGGATGAGTTGGCATTTAGAGAGATCATCTTTCTGAGAGGTAAGCAGAGAGCCATGGAAGAGGAATAAATATTGGATTTGTTGGAGGTCATCACTAGAAAGTCACCTCCCTGGCTACCTCTGCACTTTAATATTGTGAAGAGGGACAGACTCATAATTTTTCTGTTTTTTGTGCTGGCTTGCTTCCACCTTACAGTCTGAAAACATGGAAGCCCTCATAAGAAGGATAAGAAATCAGAAGTTATTTGGAATATCTCATCTTCCAGTGAGAACAGACCTGGAACTTTCCTTCAGATCCAAATGAGAGCAATTCACTAAAGCATTCTTACTTAGAATCTTATATTAGTAGTATGTAATTTGTAGTCTCTTCTTTCCTTACTGTGCAATACAGAATTCCTCGTTATCTTCCTTGATACCTTCCTGGAAAAAATCCATTTTCCAACACTAGTCCTCCAAAGAGGAAAAGCATCATGAAAGGAGATCAGCTCAGCAAAGAATTTTGAAACACCCTCTTTCAAGGGGAACCATGGAAGCAATTTTTAAGGTTGCCACGGGGGCTGGATTTCTTACAACACTTCCTGTTCTGCCTCTGACTACAGTATTTGTAGCAAGAGTAGAGCTGGTACCAAATCTGAATGCCTGAGACGAGGAAGTTATCTCAGACTGGCTATTCTGAGGGGTCCATGATGCATCTTTACCATGGCTTCCAGCTCAGCTTTTCAGAGGTTTTAAAGAAACTTGCATTTTATCCAGCTTCTTCAGCTCCCTAACTCAGCAGCCGTTTTGCTTCTTTAACCTACTCCCTTACTGCTTTGAGTGATGTTCTTCCATGCTCCTAGATGTCTGATGGCCCTTTGCCAGTGGCCTGGACAAGATCCAGAGATTTGCCATGAAGAACAACTCCTGTGTGCAGATGCTGGACCTGTTCTGTTCTCTGCATGGGAGATGCATCATGCAGACAACTGCTGGCTGGGTAGAAGCTCTGCTTTTCACTGGCATAGCTCTGCCTTGGCTCTACTGTGAGGCTGAGGAGCAGCCAGGTCATGTCTGAAACCACTCCTTTGGCTGCGGATGAGACCCAGGTGCAAGATGAGCTCTACCCTCTGACAGAACAAGCAGAATAGCTGCATGTCCATATGAAAAGGCCCTTCTAAAATGTTTCCCCTAAGATCAAGCACAGTTTATCAGTTCAGGATTGGAATCATCCTCTCTCAGGAGAGCTGAGCCCTTCCTCAGTACTGAAAGGGCAACCCCCTATCATCTAATAGGCTATTTTCATCCCTGTGTGTGTGTTTGACAGATCCGGTCAAATTATGAAGCCCTTTCTTTGTGAGAAAGAGTATAGCAATCACAGATAATGGGAATCGTGCACACTTAAATCCCTGCTTATGCTAAAGGATTGCCCCGGGAAGGGAAAGTGTCTGACCCACTTTCATTACAGCCTTTTGAGAGGCGATGCTGTGCCTCCCGCAGCTGCTGGTACTTCTGCAATGCCAATAATGGGCAGTTTGTGCACAGTACGTGTAAGCAAACAGTGACATCTCATCTGCTGTGTGTGTGCTCCAAAGACAGTGCCTCACCAAGTGCTTGATGCATTTGGCCGGTGGTGCTGCTACCCTGAAACAGCACCAAGATGCTGAACGCGGAGCTGCATGCATGGCAACATCCCCAGTCACAGCATTGCTCTGTAATGAAGCCTCTGTAAGGATGTCCTGACTCCTATGGATCTGCTTGTGTCTAAAGTGTCATCTCAGAATCAGATGGTTTTCTTTAGCAACATCTATAGTTTCACTCCAAGAAAGGAGTTGAGTGGAAATACCAAAGATCCCCAGGAACAGTCCCCTTGCAAGCATTGAGAGAGCTACTTAGCAGCTTCCAGAAGGGATGTCTCTCTTCTAACAGCACTCAGGTTAAGATAATTGCCACCACTTATGAATCTGGTCCTCATTTTTTGGTTATTTCTAGTAGTTGCAAGCAGGTAGCCAAGTCTGCATGGAGGTTATTTATCTACAGGAACAGAGGAAATACCACAGCGCTCTTGGAAAATGGGCCAATTCCGTGGTATTTTGTCTCTGAGCAGAGCAAGATGGCTCAGGGGAAGGTGTTAGTCAATTAAAGATAATCTAATTAAAAACATAAAATAAAATCCAACTCAGCATTTGTTCCTGCCTGCCCTCCCACAAGAGAGAAAAGACAGTGAAAGAGACAGGGAAGGTTTTTCTGCTGTTACAGAGGGTAAGGCATAGGAGGCATTTAAAGGGGATATTTCTTCAGTCCTTACAGAATCTTTTGAGTCGGAGGGCAGGAACCATTAAAGGTCATCTGGTCCAACTGCCCAGCAATGAACATCTACAGTCAGATACTGAGAACATGACCAGATTCCTCTGGGTACACCTTTGAAGATGCAAAGCCCAGGTTAAAAAGAAATCTCCTCTGCAACCTGTTCACAACTGGAACTCCCCCCCGAGATTCCCCTTCCTCCTCACTGAGGCTTTCAGTACCTCTTACTACCAGATGGCAGCAGGCTGGCATTTGTCTAGTTAAAATGGATGCTGAAAACAACATCGAAAAGCACATTGTTTGGGACTGTCATTATTCTCATTTCTGGCTTGGCAGGTGCCCAGCTGGGGCTGCTCCCACACAGGCACCTTGCAATGAGACGCCCACCCCAACGGACCAATCTTTGGGATGAGACAAAGAAAGCATGGATGTTATTTTTTTTTTTCCCCAAGAACCTTTCTAAATCATGGCAAAATCTGCCCCACTTCCCTCTCCCAGGCTGACCTAGTTGCCCAGGACCCCTGAAATCAAGGAACATTCACCAAAGGGTGAATGGGCATCATGGGCAGGACGTTCACTGAGAGCCTGTACAAGGTTTTGGCGTGCAGGTTGAGGTGTCAGGCTGTAGACCATCACCCTACACAGGGGGTAGATACAAAGCTAAAGCTGGGGTGGGGAATAAATGATAACTTAATATCTGAGAGGTAAGTGTTGGTAATTAGTCTGCAACACTTTGATCATTAATGCATGCAATCAAATTATCATCAGGAATGCTTTCTCACCAGCCCCCTCCTCTTCCCCCGCTTCTCTCTCTTTATTTTAAGGGCTGGCACACGGCAAAAGCTGACAGTAACAGCCCCACCGTGCAGCCAGGAGGCTTTCAAAGGAAGCTGCTGCTCCCTAGTGTTTGCAGGATTCAGAGCTGGAGCCAGAAATACAGGCATAAAAGAGAGCGAGTCCCCAAAGAAAGGCCGAGCAATAAACTAATGGGCCCAGGCAGTTTTCTATCCTGAGCACCAGTTCTTTGTTATCTGCTTGGCTATTGATTGCAATCCCCATGGATACAGCTCAGGTTTTCCTGCTTTGAGTTCTTAAGTGAAATTAAAAGCATGTGGTTCATTACTCAGTGCTCTCCCCTCTTCTTCTGATCTTTTGCCTATGATCCAGGTACCGTTGACCAATTACACCCTTGGGAAGAACCTTTTTGTTTTGTTTTTTTTTTCCCCTGCACATTTCTACATACTCTGCATCTTGAGGAAGATGGAGGAAGAGACTACATGAGGCACTCTGCAAGCTCTATCTTTCAACAGTGCATTAAATAAGAATTGATTCATGTTCCAAGTTTCCAGCCATAGCTGGAGATGAGTAGTGACATTTTGCAAAACCTGCATGGATGTACACATCTCCACTGCACTGTAGGACGCTGTGAACATGCATTTGTCAGCGTAATAGCTCTTCAGGGGCTCAGACTAAGGTTGGTTTTGGTAACATAGTTTTTGGTGGGTAAATGACAGAGCATTTAAAAAAGTTCATTTCAATCAACAGTACTGGGAAGCTGGAAGAGAGGTAAGCGATAAGTGTTAAGTAAGACCTTTAAAAGAAGTTCTGTCCTGTGCCCAAGACACGGCTTTTTATCTAAACCAGAAAGTACAAATGCCCAATGAGAAGCAGATGTTACCCCAAACCTCTCCATGGGAAGCTATGGGGAAGGGGGAGAAGTATGCAAAGCACAGGCTCAAAGTGCTCTCTCAAAATTGGAGAAAATATTCATCTGGACCCCATCATCTAGAACATCCCGGGTCATCCCAAATCTCACCATCACTGCTGGTGATACAACCGCCCTTGAAAGCCATATCTTTAAGGAAGGGCAAACGAATGCATTAAGATCACTCTGGATATTTTATCCAGCCATCTATCAGGCTCTTCCAAATAGTATTTTGCCTGTAGATTTTAACATCAAAGACACTGAAAGTCAATGGGTTGACTTCCTGTCATGGTTACTCCACAAATGAGAGGTCAAATAACACTTGATTATGCGGTATAAATCAATGCAAACACTGCTGATAGGTGTAATAATGGGCATATGACAGGAAATGCTTGTACAGGTGTGCTGAAATTCAGGCCACTTATCTAGGCTTTCAGCACGGCCTGAAGCGGGACCTACATTTAAGATTTTTGGCAAGCCTGAAATACTTCTTTTCATTACATAATTGGCCTGTAACTCTAATGATGATAGTGGAGCTGCTCCAGATTTATACTAATGTAACTGACAGCAGATTTTTGGCTCTGAGTCTGTAAGAAAAAGCTTGCCATAAATTCAGTATTCAGACTGTCCTTTGTAGTCTCTCTTTTTCTCAGAGAGGAAGCCAGTGCTTCTCTCTTTTCAGATTAATTCCTTTCTGTAATATTTTCTTATGGTTACTGAGATTTTGCTTCCGTTCAGCTGACCTATTTAACTTAGGTGAGCGTGAGCAGAGAGCACATTCATCCCATATATAATAATGGAGCTGTTCCCAGAATAGCTCCCCCCAAAAATTACTACTTGGCTTGTTTTATGGGCTTTCACTAGAGAGCCTAAAATTGACTCAAGTTTGAAGAACATCTATTTAAGTATCTTTTAAATTGTGAATGCTTAAAAGAGGGGATTTTTTAGCGTGAGCCTGGGGATTTTTTATTTTAATATTGCATTTAATGGTGTCTTTGGCATTTAGCGTGAGGGGGTGTATGTGGTATATCTGTGTGTGTATGTTTATATCTAGAGAGAGATAACTCATGTGGAATGAAAATCCATTTAGCAGAAAAATGAGATCTCTTGAGTGTTTGTATTTTCTCCTGAAACTAGAAAACACTAGTACTATTAAAAAAAAAAAATAAGACACAGAATGATCTAAACCAATAAGATATGATTTTATGCCAAGATGTGAGAATAGATCTATATCTTTATCAGGTTTCTTTCAGCTGAGAGATGAAAATCACATGGAAGCTTGTTAGAAATCCGCTGTATCGCATATATCTTTCACAAATACATTGTAAAGATGTCTGACAGTTTCCAAAGTGAATTACGAGCTCAGGGGTACTTTCTGTCCCTCCCACACACAAGTGCCACTGAACAAACTCACTGTGAACAGGTAGCACAAGGACTCCGCAGAGGGGCCAAGTACTGAGCAGACCTGCTACTGCCCAAATGGCAGACGGTGCTCATCCTGGGCTGGTGCATAGCTGTGTGTTTCCCCAGGCATTGACCAAGTCCTCTTTTACTGTCCCTCCTCTAGAGCAAGGATCCCCTGTGCTCGGCAGGGAGCAAAAAACCCAGGGTACTCTTTGCTGGGTGATATTTATTCCTGTTATACTTGTTACCGGAGAAGCTACACCCTCTGTCTCATGATTTTCCTCCTCTTCTTTTCCCCTCTCACTTACTCTGTCTTGGACGGATGTGTTTGCTATTATGAAATCTATTGAAACATAAACATATACTTTTAAAATAGCATTTCACTCTGACAATACTCCTGGAGAGAGCTGAGAATATTATGGTGGAGATAATGTACTCCAGACAATAAGAGAAGACAGGAGCAGGAAGCTTATCTGCTAGAACCCCTATTGCCTATTTAAACAATAATCCCCTTCAAAATGATGTTTTTCTGTGTACGCTTAAAATGCATGATATTCAGTGTGTTCGTGTGGCTTTTAATAGCCTGGATAATTTTCCATACAGTTAATTCCTTGGATATATTCTGTTTTGCTTCTGCACTGTGTAACGTGGGTTGCTCCTCTATGGACCCAGCTAACCTCTCCCACAGCAGCTGCCTCCCCTGCTTGTTTCTGCACCACTGCTGGGGATGATGGTGTTTGAGGTGAGTGGGCGGCTCTGCAAAGCCTTGTGCAGCTCCTGCATCTTTTCTGAGGGCAGATTGCAAGGTTTTTATTTTCTTCCCACCTGCCATTTCTGTGAGAGCGGAGAGATGAGGATTTTGCCTCTGAAAGTAACACTAAGCCCAGATGTGAAAAGAAAAGGCTAAGTGACAAGTGACTGGCAAGCAGAGGGAGATGTCCTGCATTGCAGAGATGTGCACGATGCAGAGCTGGAGTTGATGTCATGAGCCTGAGGGAGAGAAGTGTGATAACTGGACCTACTCCATCTCCTGGACAAATTATAGAATCCTTAAGATTGGAAAAGGCCACTGAGATCATCCAGTTCAGCCACCAACCCATTCCCACCATGCCCACTAACCAAGTCCCTCAGTGCTACATCTCCACATCCCTTGAACATCTCCAGCAATGGTGACTTCACCACCTCTCTGAGCAGCCTGTGCCAGTGCCTTACCACTATTTCTCAGAAGGCACATTTCCTAATATTCAACCTGAACTTCAGGAGCTCCAGGGCAGGGGCTTTGCTAGGGCTGCCACAGACAGATGTATTTCCACTGCTAAGCTTCAGCGCTTCCATATTATGCTTATTCTCACTAATAGGGAATGAGCTTCCTTCTTTGCCCCTATTTAATCCAGAGACATGGCCACCCACAGTCACAGAAAACTACTTTTGCCCTCTTCCATATGGGTTGTGGGGCTACAGAGGGAGTGGGAGCAGAGGGCTATGGCACAGAATGGCAGATCTTCGGCTGGGTGTAACGCAGCATTATCTCTTCCAGGGAGAACAATGCCAGCTCCGTTTACACCCGCTGAGGACCTAATTGGCATTTGGCTCTGGCTGCAAAAACTAGGACTGCTTCATCATTGTGCTTCTGATCTCCTATCACAGGAATCAACCAAGAACTTGATTACAGGCTCCTATTGGGATCCTCAGCCCTGCCTGGGGATGTTAATCATCAAAGTTGTAACTGAGGGGACAGAGAATTGGCTGGGAAATTTAGACCGCTTTTGAAGAGGAAAATGGGAGCCAAGCATATGTGGTCTGGGAGAGTGAAATTACTGCTGAAATTTAACTTGGAAAAGAAAACAGTCCTGAGAGAGCTGTTTTGTCACTGTCTTGTGCTCAAGCTCACTTTTTCTTTTCTTAGCTACGGTGAGGGTATGACAGACACAGCCACCCCCTGGAAGAGAAGAGAGATGCTGCTGCAGTTATTCCTCTTCTGTCATAATGTGGTTTTTAAAATAGTATAGCAAAATTCTATCTGCTCCTGCCTGGCTTATGCGATCCTACTTTGTCACCTGTCTTTCCTCCCAACGAGCCCTGGCCATCCATCCCTCTCTGAAGGTACATAAACTGTATGAACTGTTAAGTCCAGGCAGGCCTGAGTCAGCAGGCTGACTTCCCTTTCCATTCCTAACAGTTGATACTGATCTGCTGTCACTGTAAGCATCGAAACATCATGTCATCTGCATGGGGTAGGTAGTCTGGAGGAAAAATTGCACCCCACAGCCCTCTTCCAGCTGACATCCATGCCTGAACCCACTCATTAGGCTGAGCTGAATTCCTAAAAGCTCACTTTGCATTGCGAGACCATGACGCAGATGAGCAATGATTTGGGGTCATAGCCTTCTGATAATAGAAGTGAATCAACGCACCGGAGATGAACAAAAGAGAGATTATTAACTTTGCAGTTAATGCACAGTGCCAAAAATCAGGATTTCCCACTGGATCTGTACTGATTACTGTTTGACCTCAGGAAAACCCCGTGGCATCTCGGACCCTCAGTTTCCTCACCTGCAACAGAGTGATAAAACTCACTGCAGCCCTTCATTACAGATGAGAATCAATGACACGTTCGGAGCACATGAGCAAAAAAACCCCATCCAGTAAGTTAAAAGATCTTCTGTTGGTTGCACTCCCTTAGATCCAGTGGGGCTAAGAAGGGTTATATGTTCCCTTCATGGAAGTGGTTTTATTTGTTTCCTTCTTTCTAATGAAAGACCTTCCATCCTGTTTCCAAACCCATGAGACAGCTTCTACAGCAAGGAAAACAATCAAACAAAAAAACACAATGTATTTCTCTGTGGAAGCAGCAGACTCATAAGCACATCAGCAAATAAGGTATGTGCTTCTAAGGATTGTCTCATGGATATACACGAGTTATGTCCTTTTCCATCATTTTGTTGATTAATAGCTATAATATGATGTCTGATCACTGCAGTAAGTATACTGTGAAAGATAACCACTGAAGACATCTAATTGTTTTCCCTTTGGGTTTTTTTTAGGGGGTGTAATGCTTTAAAATAATGGCCCTAATCATTATTAATTCCTTTGGTGTTCGCTGGAATAGAATCAATCACAACTAACTCATTTGGTATTAATGCGGATGTCATAGATACTTCTTTCTGCTAGAATTCAGTGTTCATTAGCTGGAGCGGGATTTTTTTCCTATTGTTCCTGGAGGGCTTTGAGAAATCTCTTGTTGCAGGGGGGAGGCAATAGGATGTATGCTCAGCTCTACTGGAGTGCAAAAGGAGAGGTCTTCTTTTAGAAGTAGTGACCCTCAGTTTCCCTCTCTGACACAGATTTGACCCTTCTCAGTCTTCCACTCTGCCTACGCTGCTCCAGTCATCAAAGATTGAAGCCAGATTCCCATACCCTCGGAAACTGTCAGGAGACCCCAGATTTCCCTCACAAATTCTCCAACCCAATACACAGAAAAGAGAAAAAAACAAACACCAAGTTTTAATTTGCCATGCTGACAAACCCAGGATTTTAAGATTAAGCTGTGTGTCTAATGATGCTAATTAAGGAAATCTCTGAAGATATAGCTGTGATCATAATAAATAAGATCCCAATTTCCCTCTGAAAAAGGCACTGTGAAAGGGACAGAATAAATTTCTGGGCCAGTTGCAGCCACTGCAAGATTATGACAATGGAGATACTCTGCTGGTCCTCCAGCTCTCATTGCTCACCCATTGGTTATGGATTTGCTTTTCCTAATTTTTTTTCCTAAGTAGTACCATCCCTAGGCCTGAATTTGGCCTGACTTCTCTTGGACCTCCTCCTGCTGAGGGGGCAAGGAAAAAATCACACCCTTGCCAGCATTTTCCAGCAACCTAAAGCACTGCATGTTGCAAGCACAGAGATGTCTGTGGTATGTTCAAGTTACCCGAGGAATGATGCAGGCTATGAAACACAATGACATTTCAAAGACCTTTGGGTATCCCACCTTGCCTCTAACTGCTACAGAAGTGCCACACACTCCCTGTATTCCTATATCACGTCCACTTGCTGCAGATAGGCATCTCTGACCCCATATAATGCCTATGATGCCTGTCTTGCATAGGTACCTGAATAGTTCCCCTGCTGTTTGGCATGATTTTACACCTAGCAATGCCCTAGTCAGGTCTCTTCTAAAGGCTTGTTGGAGTAAGTAACTCCGTTAACTGCCCCAAAGTAGTGCTGGGGTGGACCACTCCAGCGATGTTTTGTGAAGGAAATGCTAGAGACTGGGAAAGTGCTGAAGAAGGTGTACCATTTTGGCTAACTACAACACTTTCTCCTTTAATGGGAGCAGCAGTTTCAAAGCTAAGAAACTTCAAATGCAATCACTGCTTTGGACATGTACGTGTTTTCTCATTACTGAGCTGATTTGCTACAAAATGCTGAGGATTTCATGTGCTCATTGATATTCTTTGATGAATTCAGGAAAATGTAACTGAAGCCTCTTGTCCTCTCTTTCATTTCAAATCAATTCAGTATTCTGTATTCTCCACTAAAATAAAGTACCTCCTCAATGGCCACATCCTTCTGTACAACCCTACAGACATAAAAAATGTGCATGTGTTTGTGTGTGCATGTGCATGCAATCCAAACTTGTGTTTCATGCCTGAAAGCAACATCTAATGGGTGGTGCAAAACTAAAGGCAGGAAGGGACTGGCTTAAAATTCCGTGAGCATCCTTTCTAAATTCATTGCATTTAGTTTTCCAGTGTTGTTGTAAAACTCAATGAGTTTGTCATAGCTCACAGTAACATCTCCTTTCGGCAGCAAAGATAACCCTGCTGTTGTAATAGATGCTGAGAGAGACTTCCAGCTGAGATATGCTTCCGCTCAGCTCCTCCTGGCTCATCTGGAGTAAGCTGCTTTGTGGCTCATCCTGAAGAAGATCTACATTTCAGTGCTGCCTCGGGACATGAGCTCTCCCAGCCCTCCTGCAATTGGAGTGCTCCCAGGAGTGAAAGACACACAGTGATGGCTCCTAAAGCTGGAATATAAGGCATATAACAGGCACCAGCCTGAGAGGAAGCTTCTTGTTTATCTTATGGGCAAGAGGCAAAATCAAAGTACTTGAAATGGAGAACATAAACCAGGAGATATATTCCTCCCGATCCTTCCTTTTGTTTTGCAATCCACAAACACAGACATCTTTAGCAACTCAGTCCATTTCTCATTTGCATTGGCAATCACAACCCAGTGTTTTACCCTGTAGTGGATGAGTGCTGGGCTACCGCTTCACTCCCCAGGTGATTCCCCATGAGCAGACACTATTCTGGTATCAGCCCTTGCCCAGGTGCTATGAATTAGCCACAGGAACAGGGCATTTTGTCATATTGCACAAGTCCTAGTCTAAGGGTGTCTGCAAGAAGATGGCTTGCTCATGCTTATCCTGTTGGAAGAGCTGTTGTGCTCTTTGTATAGCCTGTTTCCTATAGCCTAAGTAGCTGAGCATCAAACCCTGATAGTGCACTGGCACTGCTGATCTGGCTCTCCTGAAACCCCAACCTGGTGCTTTTTCTTGATCCAGCTGTGCTGCTGATAGGTAAACAAGGTCACATCAGGCTCTGTCATGCCTTTTCAAACACTTCCAGGAAAGCATGAAGAGCATCTCTATCCCTTTCTCAGGATAAAAGTTCCTTTTTTACCTTTACTTGGGTTTACTTTGGGTTTATTTCATTTCAGCAGGAGCTTTTTTTGCAAAATCTTTTGTATTAAAAGTCACAGCTGTAAAATGAGGCGTTTCTGATGTGGGTGATACTAGAAATGCAGAAGTTTTATGGACAACTAAGCCTCAGGGGAGAGAGATAGAAAGAGAAACCCATTATTTAAACTTCTAGAAAGTTCACATCTTTATTTTGACCACTGTAGACTAATTATGTGCTACAAATGCTTGATTTGTGATTGGAGCTGCTTCGACACATCAGTACTGTTTTTTTTTTTTAAACTGAAAAATGGTATTCAGTCAAAACCAAATTTTCATATGTCGATTGCTCCTGTTATCAGAGATGCGTTGTGAAAATGCTCTGCCACTGTTTTTTGCATCCATTCATTAAAATCCCATGAATAGTTGCTGGCTAGTACTAATAGTAATATGTCCCTCTTTTTGGCATAGTGTTTTCTCATTCTACCACAATATAAATTTTAAATTCCTAATTAAAAAAAAACAACAGGGCATTCTGTTTGGTGGACATTTAGCAAACCAGTTTTCCTGTTCAGATTTGAAGTAAACCTGAATTTCCTAGCATTTTCTTGTCCACTGCAATGAAAAATTTTCTATCTACAGTGTTTCCTAATCACTGCAGCAGGGATCTATGGGAATTCATAGACTATTTCTAATGGATTTGCAAGATGCCACTGAGAAAAACAGGTTTGTTATGAAGACAGTTAAATGTGCTATTCAGGGCTTCCTTCCTCTATTAGAAAACATTTGAGAATTGCAGATGGAGAATCTTTCTGAATTGCTCTTTAACACACCACTGGAAAAAAATGTGCCCTAACACCTACTGTAATTATGATTTGCAAATTCCCATAAGCACGCTGATAAAACAGTTCTTGTTCCATTTATACATGTTTTCCTGTGCCCTGGGCAAGTCATTTACATTTCACTATGCCTCAGTTTCCTTTTTGGGAAAATACAATTTTCCAATCACTTGCAGGAAGATTTTGGAAGAGGCAGTTCACATTTACAAAGTGCACTGAACAGGAAAATAACTTGCTAGGGGAAAAATCTCATTGGAATAATTAATCTGATTCATCCAGGGCTAATAAGGGTGCCACTGCACAGCATTTTCTTTGGCAGCAGCCTACTGATAGAGCTTAAAGAGAGATACGTGAAAGAATGACCAGGGACACACTGTGTTCCACAACCACTGTGACTCTTAGGGCAGGGGCTCATGGAGTTAACAGCCATGGGGCATTTACTAGTGAGGTTCAATACCAAATTCTGGGTGCTGGAAGGTACTGTAGATGTTAAAGCTGAGAAGAGATCAGCTGCAGTGCTTAAAGTCTTCCTGTGTTGTACTTTCAGCCAAGAGATTCTTCCAGTTACTGAGCAGTAGTCAATAGTACAGTCAGAACTGGCTATTTACCCACCTACTCTCCCCCCAACAGTTGTATAATTCACATGTTTTGTAAGGAAAGAGGTGGTAAATAATGGCCAGAGATACCACTGCAGTTATCACAAATTAGTGTTTGCCCCAGCACTGGAGCTAGTGCCCCAAGAACAGATAGAAGGTGCTGCAGAGACTGCTCATGGTTGTCCTGAGGGCCACCAACAAGGTATGGCTAGGACTTCTCCTCATCACTGCTTTCCTTCAAGTCAGAACTGAAGAGCTTGTTCATATGTAGAGACCAGACACAAAACCCTGATCTGGCTCATGAGCCAGTGGCCACTTGCTTCTATCTATTGCCTACCATTTGCATGCATTAGAATTAATCACTTTTCGTTTTCAAGGGCAGCAATTAATCCACAGAGCCCTTCTGCTGTTGCTCAAAGTGTATTAGCTGCTTAGCCCAGGAAAGAAGCAAAAGAATTTGTGTTTTAATGGCAAACAATGAGGTTTAAAGTACATCCCATCTATTTTAACATCTCCCAGTAATTAGTGACAGAGGCCCTCTTGCTCAAGTACAGCAAATATTTAACACCCACCTCCATTAGCTTGAAATTCATTTACCAGCTTGGCCTCTATGTCTGCAGCATTGGCAAAGAAAAGCTTTGATTAACATGAAAGCCAACGAGGATCTCCCACTCCAAAACACTTGTGGGATTGCGGGGGTGAAGCTTCCTAATTGAAATCTATTGAAAAGGGAAGTATTAAATATGTAAAAGACTATAGAAACAAAGATGTATCACTGACCTGAGCAGTCCCAAGCATCCCAGTGTGTTGGGTGCTCTGCACAAGTATCACTCTCCACTTGTCCCATTCTTGCTTTCCTGGTAGCAGCTATTGCAAGCAATCAGCCATCCTTCAGCAAATTCACATGCTACTTTTTTCACTCATGGATGGAAGCAGCAGGGCCGTGTTTCATCTCTCCTGTGGTATTGGTATGACAGCGGGCAGGGAAAACAGTTCTCTTTGGTACCCAAGTCCACAAGTCACACTCAGCTATCCCCATGATGCATGGAGATCACCATCTTCTCAAGGCAGACAAACAATGGAGCCATTAACTAAACAAATGATAGTGCAGCAAGCCAGCTCTTCTCACCACATTTATCTAGAACATAACAGACACAGATTCCTGCTGATAGAGCACCTTAGCACCTGCATGAAAAAGCTGGTGGGTTTTTTGTTTTTTGTTTTTTTTTTTTTAATTTCAATGAAGTTAGTTACTGGATTTGAGAAACCTGTGGTTAATTCACTCAGTAGATGCAGCTGGACATACAGAGTATGGCAGGACCTGGGCTCATGGAGCAAGGACAGTATTGGTATCCCGCTCAGCTTGTGGAGGGAGAGGTTTTGGGCCCCTGTCACAAGTACTTATCTACTGCCTGCCTCAACAGCTCCAGCACAGGCGTTTTCAGAGATCTAGGGTTGACTTGCCATCTATGCTGAGAACACTGCAAAATCACAGTTCTCTTCCTGGCTCTCTTCTTCACGTCACAGTGCTAGTGGCTTTGGGTATGGAAAGGAGTACCAGAAAATCTGCAGAGACTCCATATTGGAAGTCTTTTAAAAGAGGTGGGACAACCATCCATAAACAGCGAGGTAGACTGAGTTATTCCTTCCCTAGCATAGATGAACACTTAAGATGAACTCTTCTAGTTGGACTGTCCTACTTTTACCGCAGCCTCTCTATCTCCTCACGTTATTACAACCAGTGTGTGATGTTTAAATGTTCTGCCTTGTATTAAGGAACTCAGCCTGCACTGCTGTGTACTTTCAGTGTCAGTAATGTTGACAGGGTGATCAGACCTTGTGTGAATAAAAGCGTGTCCTTTCCAGTTAGAAACAGGCCAAGTTCTTGTCCATCCCCAGCCTTTCATTTCAACTGCTTTTAACAAGGCCATTTGCTGGCAAATGTAGTATAGATCTCCAGGTATTTCATGCCACCCATACCTTGCTGTGTCCTAGGGTAAACTTTCAATTCAGATTTTTCCATCTTGCTTTTCAAGACAGAGAAGGTATCAAAGTCTTGGGTCTCATCTGAAAGATCTGTCCGTACAAAGTGCTATGGGTGAAACTGTGTTTTTCTTCTGGACCTTGAAAGAAGAGCTAGAGCAGAGGTCCTAGGAGCAAGTCCTCCGGGATATCTGCCTGTCACTTAAAGGTGTTTTAATTTGGATGCTTAAACCACCAAAGTACCTCAATCCCTGCCCAAGGGCACATAGGAGCTAAGTCACTGCTTTCACTGAAGCAGCATTCAATTCCCTTCCTCCTACAAATGAGCTTGAGCTGTTCTGATAATTAGTACTTTATCTTGAATGGCACAAAATGGAAAAGGGGGGGTGTCCTCAGCCTTCACTGCTGGGCAGCCTCCCTGTTTCTTCTTATTAACTGTGATAATGATGGGAGAGAATAAAAGGCCCAGAGCTCCTTCAGTCACCTCATTTCATCTGGTCTGAGATTCGAGTCACTCGAGTGTCAAGAGAGCTTTTTAATTTCCAATATCACTGCTGCCAGAAATTAAAAATAAAGGGGGAGCAAAACCATCAGATTAGCCAATCACACTGGAATTGTCTTTATTGTTATTGTTACTGTTGTTATTATTATTATTTGATCAGCTTTGGGAGAATTAAAGCTATTCAGCACATCAAAATATGTCTTGGATTTGAATGAACTTGTATTAACTATTCTGTAGTCTGTATCAGTGATTGGCTAATAGCCCGAAACACTGCAGCATGCTCTGCTGGAATGGAGTTTAAATTAATGCTACCAGTTCATAAAAATTGCTTGTATCTATATCATGGCATCTTAAAACATTTAATTAGTTAAAGAGCCTGAGTGAAGAACTCCAGATGCCATCGAGCCAGTATCTTGATGACACTGAGAAACCTGGAAGTCCACATGAGATGTGAAAGCCAGCAGGCCATAAGGGTTGGCTCCAGCAGGTCTGGTTGGCCACTGGGCCTGGTGGGAGAGGATCCAGTCCAGTGTCCGGAAAAGGCAATCAAACAAGGCACAGCTAATTGCAGTACAGCCTTGCAAAGGCTGCAAGTGGGCTATCATTCTTCTTCCCCTTGTGAGCTGGGGGCACAGAGCAGAGGGGAAGGGGAAATCTCTGAAGTTGTATGGATTGTTTCCTCCAGTCTGTCAGACCATGGCACTGGCACCAGCCGCCAGAAGGGGACAAATTTGAGACTTCCATCTGGCCCTAGGCGGCCCTCACTGCGCCCTGAGCTGTGAGGTGGCTGTGGGAGCTGGAGGTCATGCCACCCAGTGCTGGTGGTTGTAGGCCTGGCCCCAGAGCTCCTCTGTGAGTCAGAGGGAGGACTAGCCAAAAACAGCAGAATTTCTCCTCATCTTATGATAATTGTGGCTGGCTGATCACACCCTCTGTGTCCACGGCAGCCTGCCAATACAGCAGCACTTTGAGCAGCTCTGAGGGGCTGGAACTGCCCTCGGTCTAGGCTGTGGTATGGGTCAGTGTGCAAAGCGAGCGCCAGCCTCCATGTGCTGAGCACCAGGACCCTCCTGCCATCCTTTCACCCACTTATGCAATTAGCTTTTGCTTTTTCAATTCAAGAAATGTAAGGAAACAATAGCTTCTTCATTATATAAAAGGCCTTGCTGAGGACAGTGAGATCTGGGCCAGCTGTCTAATTTTGCAAAGCTCTTTAGAACAGCCCATTTGTGAAAGCTAGGGACAGCCATGTACTCGAGGCAGCAGGGACAAGACTTGGCCTATCTTCCCATTTCACTCCAGGATTTATTCACAGTCAGAACTGCAAGTCCTCACCGCTCACACGTGGGTGCCCGTTTGCACAAGGGCAGAGGAGTTCAGGCACGTACAAACCTCCTGAACAGCCCTGCACCCAGGGAG
Source organism: Tragopan temminckii (assembly GCA_028571105.1). NCBI lineage: Eukaryota > Metazoa > Chordata > Aves > Galliformes > Phasianidae > Tragopan > Tragopan temminckii. The sequence continues at coordinate 9,412,399 of JAOWBP010004220.1, forward strand.
CCTTCATGCCCCCAGGCTCTGTCTATGCTGATAGAGATGTTTGGGCTGCACTTTCAGATGAGTCCTTTCATGTCAGCTCAGGGGGAAAAAACAAAGCAGCAGGAGGAAAAGGTCGTACTGGAAAGAAATGCTTCAGAACAGCTGCTCCAGCCTCATTCCCTCTGCTGCCATAGAGCCAAACCTTTTAAGAGTGGCAAGGCAGAAATTAAGGGTAGGGTTTCTACCCTTATACAAATATATACAACAGAAGATTTACTTTCATTGCAACACTGCTCAAAATCCTGGCATAACTTTGTTGGCACCGGGTGAAGTTTTACAGACTTTGGATCCTTCAGCAGGAAAGTCCTGAGTGCTATTTCTGGCTCCTCATCTCTGGTCTGTGACTATCTTTTCAAGCATCGATAAGATTATTATATAAACTGCAAGTTAAGTTCCATAGTACATCTTTTTCAGACAGAGCTATTCTGTTTTGATAGGAAATGCCACTTTGACATATTCCCTTTTGTTCTCATGGTGTATTTTTCATCTCAAATTCTGGTAGCACGAATGCTTGGGGAAGGAAACAAGAAGATTACATCAGTGTGAATCTCCATCAGATCTTTTGGAACAAGATAACATCAATGTAGTTGAAGCAGCTTCAAGTTTTAGGTCCCCAGACATGGGAAGGCTCAGGAAGACATCTGCCTTCAGCCTTATCCTCTTTTCTCATATGGATGAATCCACTCTCTGTGTCACCCTCTCTGAGCACACTGAATGGTGTGTGACCTTACACAGCTATGAGGTACAGCCTTAACTACATTTTGTCATTTCTTCTAACATAAGGAAGAAGCACCTTTGTCCTCAGCTAGATTGACCTAAACAGTTCTCTGAAAAGAATTTTTAAATACATTCAGTTATTAAACATATGCTGCTTTGTTAATATGTTGTCCCATGTTGACCACATGGCTTTTGTAATTAATCAGCAATAAAAGCGCAGGATTCCTCCTTTCTTCCTTCTAATCACAATTTTTGACCAATTTCCAAGCAAGTATATTGACAAGTATTGTGCAAGTCACTGTGTATAAGAAATATTTTTAATGATCTGTGTAGACAATCACAAACAAAAAGAAAAAAATCACTGCATAAATGATTTCTTATTAATAACTTGTTCCATTCCAGTGCTTGTTGATAGCTCATGGGAATTTTGAGGATCAATTAGTTAAGGTTCAGGTAGGATCTTGACTAGACTTCCAGAAATCTAAAATAGTAGGTATTAACTGAAGGCTTTGGCTTCTTCTGTGACTTTTTTTTATGTTTGAGTGGACTTTGCAAGATATATGGTTCATTTCATAACTGACCACTAAGTTTGGATTTATAATTATTTGCAATGCAAATCTACAAATATTTAATGTCACCTTCATTTTCACATGCTCATCAGCTGTCTGCTTCACTGTAATTTGTGTGTATAGTTTTAGCTTTAATAAAGATATTTGTGTTTACATGAATAAACATTTGATAGAATAAATTTAGTGTCCTTTCTCAAATGTAGTTCATTTTTTTAAGATCATTTGAATAATATATACATAATAACGACTATTTTATGCCCTCTTAGTTCTTGCAGTGAAGAGAATGAGTTTTCCCCTCCACACAGGTGAGTGCTATTGAGTTCAATAACGTCTTGCAGAATAAGAGTGTATCTTTTAGAGCACATCCAGTCTCTATGAAAAGACTCCAGGTGATGATAAATGCATCCCTTTCCTTGACAAAGTGTGCTAATGGTTGTTCTCCTTCACTGGTGCAAAGTGAAGGTATAGTTCCTATTGAAAGTGGTTTTCAGTATCATTATTAGCTAGCTTTTCATAGCCAAAAAATAAAAAAATCAAAATCCAAAGAATGTTCCTTTTAGCTCTCCACGACATTCACAGCTCCCACAGCAGACGGTCTAGTGAGTAAATATAAAGTAACAGACTTTCTAACCACACTATTTACTTGGTTCTTTGCAAAGGCTCTGAATGAGCCATTAAGGACTGTTGTGTAAATATAGGATTATGGGCTCTTTAAATACACGCTATTCACTTGCTCTGCCATTATGGGGATCTCTCACTAGCAGGCTCCTACTGACAGACTCTTTGTTAATCCTTCTTTTATAGGATAGATAGCTATGGCTCTCTGCTCCTTGCTTTGCCATCTACCTGTGTAACTCTGAGACTGCTAATGATAGACCTCTGCCTGTTTGCCTGAGCACGTACAGGATTTGTGGCACTCCTGTGGTTAAAACGGTCACAACATTAAGGTTCCTTTTTGGTATCCAACTAATGTGACTTCATTAGCCTGAGGCAAGCTCTTCATGCATCTCTCCCAGTCTTTTTGGAGGATGCTGATTCCACCAGTTTACATTAGGGAAAGTGTCATTGTTTCTGGTGACTGCTATACAGTAATTTCCTAGTTCAGGAAGGAAACGTTACATTCAGTCCACATGCCATCACTCATTACAGGCTCCAAAACAGTTCAGAGTACCTTTAAGCAAACTCAAAACTGTAGTAAAAAGACCAAGCGGCTATGGATAGACTGCACTAGTGTGATGGTCAAAATTACAATCTCCTTAATCAATTACATCAAGTCATATCAATGAAGCCTATTTAAAAATAAACTAAAAAGAAGGTGGCTTAGGAGTCTTCTTATTTACTTCCTAACTCTTTTGAAAACTCTCAGGCCAAGCCAAAATATACACTGTAAGGGACTCAAAATCAGCTTCAACCACTGAGTATCTATTGCCATTAAGTGTTTTATTTCTTGTGTTGTTTATATACCAAGACAGAGCAGGGGAAACACTCCACCACCGCTGCAGTTCAGAGCAAGTGCCAAGTCCCTTGTGGATATGCACAGCACCTGAGCTTTCTCTTAGCCAAGGTCCCAGAGAGCATCAAGTTCCTGAAAGTTGTCATAATGGGGACTGCAGGCTACGTGACATCATGCTAAAATATCTCTATTCACCTGAATGCACCATTTCCATATCTTCCCTGTGTTGCAGGAGCAGTGCTATGTTTCATGAGCACCGGGGGAAGATTCAGCTCAACAGATCTACTTTTTCACACATTCAGTGCTTCCAGTCTCAGATCAACAGGAATGCTTAGGCTTCTGCTTCACAGGAGCCTCTCACATCTTAATAATAATCAGATACTGAGCTTCCAAAAAGACATGCTAAGTCTGAGCCTGGGGCTGGCTCCAAAGTCTACTGAACTCAAATGAAATATTAACAGAGATTTGGATTAGACGCTCTACGGTTCGATAGACAAGAGAGAAGGGTTGATTGCTCCTTGCACTCCTATGGATGGAAATCATCTCAAAGGGGAAGAGAGGATGAAGCCACTATTTTCCACATCAGTCCTTTGACTTTGTTGCTATCAGCACCACTTTCTCTGTAGGCTGACTAGGCCAGTTTGCTCCCTGTGGGGATGTGTCCCTATCTCTTCTGCTCGAACCAAACTGGGGATGGCAGCATAGGCCTTAGGCTGAGGGACCACGAACTAACTAGTAACCCATGGTATTACACCCAATTTTGCCTGCGTCCAGAGAGGTCTATTTCTTTTATTACTCTAATTTACTGAGACTACAAATGTCAAGCCACAAAGGGTCCTAACACTACAGACAGCTTTGCTTAAATAGTAGCAATTAATAATCCCACTGCTTTTCCCATTTCCTCTTTGAATTTTTATGTCCCTAATTTTATGTCCTTGGCAGATATTTTAAGGCTATTGTCTTATAGGTCTTGAGATCCTTAGAGGTTTGACATCTCTGTGGCACAAAAATGTTATAAGCTACAAGCTCAGAAATGGCACAGGCCTTGTTGATTAGTGGCCACATAGCCCATGTCACCTTTTTGTACTTCTTTATCCATTTTGGGTGTCAAGGGACATGTGTAGAGGGTGGAACACTTGAGCTAAAAGCCTCCACGTAGCTGAACATGGTGATATTAACCTTGAATTCAGGTTTGCTGGACTACCAGTCCTGAAGTGATGTTGCTGCATGGTCTGTTCACACAGCAGCCACGGTCTTTTCTAGAATTTTATCAATTATTGTGTCTTTCCTTAAGGGAACCAGGAATATAAAATTTTAATTATGAAATCGGAATGTTGATTAGGTGAGATAAAATTCTTATTTCCATGACACCTGCTAGATGAATTCTATTGACAAATTGTGTTCAGGACGTCATTTTTACATCAGAACCTAAAGAAAGAAAAGTGAGATGTTTTGGGCTGATGCCAGGCTCCTATATCGACAACAAGCTCAGCCAGAATCCCTCACAGAGCGTGAGTACTGACATGCAGTTGCCTACAGTGTAAGATGCCACTTGGAGCTCTGTGAAGATCCCAGTGGAAAGATACCATACTCTCCCACTAGTGCACTCATTTGTTTAAAACTATTTCAGCCTGCCTTTATCAGCCCATTTGTTGGTGTTCCCAGCAAGGATTTGGAGTAAATCTGAAGTCTGGCTGGACTTCTTCCTTTAGCTCAGTGACCCGGCAGGTTGGCATCTCCAGGAGCACACTTTCTAATCAGCCAACTAACAGCACGCTTTGTGTCACAGGGAAACCTGACAACATCGCAGCAATTAAAAATATCTTTGTGACTATACTGAAGTTCCATCACAAGATCTATTCAGGATCTTGAAAACAGCTCATAAATTTTACAAGGGAGGAACAGCTGGAGTTGGCATCAGGGAGTGCTGTTGTTTTGGCTCGCAGATACAATAATTCCCCGGTAATAAAAAAAAAATAAAAAAGATCTGCTACACACATGCTAGTTTCGTGAATGTGTTTCTAGTTGTTTTTTTCTTTCCTTCTCCCTGCTACCCCTCCAGTTTTTTGTGGGTGTTTTGAGTTTGTGTGTTAAGTTTGAACTTGAAAATGTTTATAGTAATTTCATTTAAAAAGCTAAAGGGAAAAAAATGGTGATTTCTTTTTCTCCTTTGCATTCTAAATCATTTCTGACCCTGAGAAACAACTGCACAAGCAAATAAACAAACATACAAAAAAGTCATGAAAGCTTTGATCTACAGAAAAGAAAACTGGCTGGTATTTAAAAAAGAAGGAAAATAAGGAAAGCTCTTTCTCTAAACACTCCAGTGATCAGAAAATAACATCTTCTGTCATTCTGAGTGCTGAGTTTGGAGTCTCAGAAGCAAAACTGTCTTTATGGATAGAAAAAGCAAGAACCTACTTATTTGACAAAGAAATTAGAGTTGACAAAAAATGCCAGTTTGAAGTACCATATACACTATTTCTTGAAAACTAATTCTTATGTAATTTTTCCATCTTATCACTGAGCAAAGAAATTGAAATGAATGCATAGCAAAATCTATTGCATCCTGCTTAGGATCTAAGTCCATAGACCCAATCTAGAGGATCCTTGCACCATACAGACACAGGAATCTGCCTGCAAAAGAGAGCCTTGCCCTGGATAAAGTGCTTCTCCCATCAGGCAGTGAGATGTAGGCTCCAAGTCATGCAGGGCATGGTCCTTCTGGGTCAGAAGATGACCCCCTTCTCTGCAGGTTAACTTGCCAGTGAGGCTGCAAATCACTTCCAGACCAGTATGTCATTTCTGGTGCTAATGCCCTGGGAAGAGGATAGAGCCATCATAACCACCTTCCTTCAAACACTGCACCAAATTATTTGTAGGTCAGGGAGCTTCTGAGTCCAAGGTGGCAACTCTTTACTTAGTGACTCTTTAGGGATTTTGCTTCCGTGGGTTTATTCGGGCAATCTTTTGCATCAATTTCCAGCATCCAGAGCATCCATGCCCCTGCCCATCAGTTCCAGGAACCCAGGCAAATTGAAGAACCACTTCAGTGTTTTTGTCTCAAATCTGCAACCTGCTATCAATAGCAGTTTGTATTAGGCGACAGCAGGATCTAATGGAAAGAACTTCAGTCTGGAACTCCAGGGCACCTTGAATCTCACCCAAGAAGTAATCTTGGCTGGCCATATTCACATCCACATTTTTACCCTCGGTGCAAAACAGAGAGGCTAATACTGATTTAACTTCAGAAGGTGCTGTGAAAATGACAGATGAAAACTGTAATGGAAAAGTTAAGCAATATTAATGATTATGAAGCTACAAGATTCTCCAAATGGAAGATGCTAAAAAGTACGATGTGTTATTATATTATTATTAAAAATCTTATAGTCAGGTTTTCTTCTTTCTTTCATTGAATGCATCTAACCTCCTTCCTCACTGATGGAAATTGAATTACTTGCAGTGTTTTGTACTGAAATTTTTTATTATATTCTAAAAAAAAAGATACTAATAATATAGATCCAATAATTAAATTGCCACCAGAAGGTGATAAGTCATGAATGGAGCAAACAAAGAGAATAAAAGAGGAGAAGAATACAAAGAAATGTATTATATGACCAGCATATGGAATATTAAAAGGAATAAAGAAAACATAACCCTGATAATAAAGTCAGAGTAATGACTTTGACAGTTTATGTTCAAGGCACCATCTGGGCAACAAAATATTCTACAAATTGCTGGTGTAACTCTCGCCCTCCTGAACTTCAGGGCAGAATTTTCCCCTGATCTGTGTTTTCAAGAGTTCCTACTTCACTACAGCTATTTACTACTCCTGAAGGTATTTTTTACCCACCAAGTTCAAAGAGCTCCACTTGTTTGTCTTTATCCTGTCTTCCTTCTGCTTTGTGGGAACTAAAGAGCAGAAGAGAACGAGTTAAGAACTGGTGGGATGCTCTCCCATGTTCAGTGAGCTACCAGGCCCTGCTGCAAGTGGTGAAAGGGAAAAGGCAGGAGTTCAGGTTGTTGGTATGACTGGTGAAGGTAGTTCTGCTGCCTCTTCGTCTAGGAGCAACCCCTTTCTGCTTTGAGACACCAGGGCCAATACTGCAAAGCTTATTTTCCAGTTCTCAGTCCTTTGTAGATGTTCCTATTAAGTTAAAATTCATAGCTGAATGTTTTAGGACATATTTATTACTAGTCTAGGCTTCTTAATCTTCTCATGATGGCTGCTCCAAAAGTAATGCCTTCCATTTCATTACATTGGCCCACAGTGTCAGAGGCAGATATTGGTGGTATGGCAGTAGAGACTGAACCTTCCCACCAATATTCCATTACATTTTGTTGTCATACAACAGATGAAGCAAAGGAGTGCTATTGAATTTCTCCGTGCAGAAGAAAATGCCTCCCACTGACATTCGTCAGTGCTTGCTGAACATTTATGGAGACCAAACAGTGGATATGAGCACAGTGAGGCAGTGGGCAATGTGTTTCAGCAGTGGTGATTCAGATTATTCAGAAAACCACAAGCTGATAAAGCCTCACACACTGGGATGTTCTGAACAAGTTTTCATTCGGAGCTTTCAAAGTGTTTAAGAATAACCATTCAAATGCTTCCTATTTCTCAGATGAGCTCCATAACTTGCCCAGGTTTATAAAGCAAATGGATGGTGATGCAGCAAGTCAAGATTTCAGGCTGAACTAGGTTGTGTGGCTGGCATTAGTTCGGTTATGGGGCACTGCTGCGGGTTTTTCCAATGTGGCAGACAGAGAGCTGCAAATGGCCATTTGCCTAGGAAGAGCTTAAAAACTACAATCATTTCCCAGTCCTTGGTGATAATATGTTACTTTGCAAGCATATAAGAAAGGCATTCACAGTTCCCATTCACAGTGGGAATATCAGGACCACAGATTCTCCTAACCTTCACCCTGACCCAAACAAAGTAAAAAGTCACTGAATTCCGGAGTCAAAGGTGGGAACAGCAAGAGAGGAAGAGGAAAGTTCCCTTCGTCAAAGTGTGGTTGAGGGATTTGCTCCTTTGAAACTCATCTATTGAGAGGAGTTACAGCCCTGGAGAGGGAGGAGTGAATCTATTTGTGCTTATGCACTGTGTCAAATATCCAGAAACTCAGACGCAGGAGGAGGTAAAATTGTTTACATTTATGCAACGATTGCATGGCACAAAACACCCTTTGATTTCCTCACTGCTGAGACTTCTGAGAGCCACGTAGTTATGAGCAAAGCCTCTGCAGTGCACAGTGGGCTATTTTGCTCTGTTGACCTTGATCTGGGTCTCAAATTCCAGCGTGGAGCTGGGAAGAACCCAGGACTGGCAAGAGGAGTGATGATCCCAGTAAGTGTGGGACCTAGAGGTGTCTCAATTCTGTCCACGGCCATAGGAGGGGGAAAATGAAGGGTGAGGCTCCAGGGAGCAGATCCCCCTTTAGGGTCTGTCTGCAAGGTATGTAGCAGCGTTAGGAGACCTGGAGAGCAAATTTGGGTACTCGTGCTGCTAAAGGGACAAGCACGTTCTTTGCATCAGCCACAGGAGGCAACTGCTCTGCTTAGTTGTAATAAATGGTGCTTTTCATTGAATTTGGAGCAATTTCCCTTTAAGAGAATTCCCTTTAAAAAGAATAATAACCCTTTTTTTGAGACCTGAGTGCCGGCAGAAGAAGCTGGGCTTGTTTTCACGTTTTAGCTGTGAAACAGTATCGGGCGGCACCATCTGATTCCTTTTCTTACAATTCTTTTGTGTCTTTCCTTTTGTAAGCAAAAATGAGCACATTCAGGCATGCGAGAAAGAAGTGAAATCAGATTGTATTGCATTTCTTCTGGCATACATGGCACAATACAAGATTTTTTTCTCCCCTTAACTCCCAAAATTTCAGATAGTCTGAGAAAAAAATACCAGCAGAGACAAAAATGGTGAATCAGTTTTCCATCTAAATGCTATTTAAAAAAAATCCCATAAATGTAAGTAGCCTTTTTATGCCCCCCCTTTTTTTTTTCTTTTATCATTCCTCAGCTCTGTTTTCAGGTCTTCTCCGTGCTTTCAGATGAGCCCCTGTCTTATGAAAGTGATGTTTTGTTAATGGAGGCCATCAGCAGTTCTAACAGCAGGAACTAAACGGAGTATTTCCTTCTCCAAAACGGCTCTGCTAATTTTCTTCAGTCTGAAGTAAAACTGAAATGATACTTTCAGAAAATTGTAGATTCATCCCAAAAAGAAGAACTTCAAGGGAACTAAAACTGCTAAGGTTACATTGAGAAAATGATTTAGTCTGAATAAAAAGAGCAGGGCAAAGCTGTAGGGAAGTGTGGCACACGGCATTGCAACACCTTCAAAGGGAAATAAATATTTGGAAACGTTACAGTGTTTTGCTATGAAGTGTTTTCTAAAGGATTTTTTGATTGTTTCAAAATGGCATTTTTCATTTAGAAAATGAATCTTCAAAAAGATTTTTTAAAGAAATAAGGGTCAAACATTCCGCATTATTTGTTTCACCCGAAAGGCAGCATTCTAAGTTATACCCCAAAAGATCTTTGCCCCCTCCCCAGGGACCGGAATCCTTCTTCCTCCAACAATTTGCCTCATGCTTATTTTTCTCCCCAAGAAATTTTGGGTTTTGCAACAGAACAGAAAAACTGCTTTTTATTCCCACACCTGCCAAACCTCGGTTATCCAGCCCTCACACATGCACACCACTTCTAGCGCATGCTGAATCCTGGCCAAAATCATTCTCTGCTTCTCCATTCCCCAGCACGCCAGCGAGCTTTGCCAGTGAGGCACAATGCCAGCCTGTGCTCTCCTGTTTTGCCATTTTTCAGTCTCTGGTGAGGCCGTTCCAGGATCCTCACTGCCCATTTATCCATTCCCAAAAGAGCAGTCCTCTGCTGCATTGTCTGCAGCATGACTCTCCCATGCAGGTGTGAGTTGCCGTGGAATCATTAGGGTTGGAAAAGACCACTAAGGTCATCATGTCCAACCATCAAACCATCCCCACCACGCCCACTAAACCAAGTTGCTCATTATCCTGTACCTCTCTTGATACTGTGTTAGCATAAACAGATCTTGTCCACCTCATTTCCAGTGTCTGTCAACAACACCTCAAGATCTGGACAAGGCTACGAGCTCAGCTGCATCTGCTCCCATCTGGCTCACTGCTAGTCTGACAAACACTGGCTGATATCCTTATCAGGGCAAAGGGTGGGGGTGTGTATAAGAAAGCAAAATTAGTCATCCTAATCATAGGTTTGGTGCCGCTCTTGGGATCCAGGCTTGACACTAGCATTTTATCCATTCTCCATCTGAAGAAAAATTCTAGCTCTTCCTAAAGCATCTGTATGCTGTTCTGGTGGAGAAGGCTCTTCCTCCCTCTTCCCCTTGTTCGTTCTGGACAGACATAGGGTATTTTGTCCTTTGTGAGTGAGAGTATGGGGATTTCACAGAGAGCCTGAAGTCATTTTTAAGTTGTAGAAGTTTTGCAGACATAACTTTTTCTTTCTTCACAGAAAAACACTGTTTTTCAAACATAAAAAGCAGTTGCTCTCAACCCAGGAGGTACCTCCTAAAAGCCATTTTCCAAGTTTTCCCCTATCTCTGATTATACAGTCCTGACATGAATCAGCCCAGCACAGCTTTGCTTGAGATGGCAAAGGGCAATACATTAACTTCAGCACTGGCAGAAGTTTAAGGGCATCAGTTTTAAGCAAGCACATTAACAAGTGAGGAGGGCTGCTCTCCCAGATGCTGGGATAAAGGGTTATTATTTCTAAAGGCACTGGAGATAATAGCAGTACTGCAGTTTTGTGCTTTTACCTGCCTACCCACAAGCAGCTGGGATCCCCTTCTCCTGGGTTCTCAGCATAACAGGAGCTGGGACTGCAGCCCCTTGTGGGATCACCCCAGCCAGGTCTGGTTCCTTCAGCCTGGACTTCCCCTCATACCCCCAGTTGTAGGAGATCTGCTCTCCAGCTGCAAGCTTTAATGCAGCTCAGATCTTTCAGCAGCTGCAGCTGTGAGCTTGCTAAGCAGGATTAAAGAAATCTCAGAGGAACAAGTGAACCTAGGAGACTTTTGCAGAGTAAGGTAGAACCGTGGCGACATTTGGGGCTGGAATGAATGAAAACTGCCCTCCTTGTCCTGCTTCCCCTGACCACTACAATCCTCTCTGATCCCATGAGCTCTCTGCTTCTGCTTGATGTTACATGCATTCACACCATTGCCATGGAGAGCTTTAATGTGAGTTAGCACCAAAGTCCTGGGTGTATCTTACAGCCTTAATGGACACTTGGTGCTTTCACACTCCTTCAGCAGGCAAAGATTTCTCCTGGACAAGAACAAAAAGGGAGAGAGAGAGAGAAGCCCTTCCCAGCCACCCAACTCCCCTTCACAATACAGCGCTTAAAGGAAATCTCTTCTCCTTTTTTCTGGTCACAGCCCGGGAGCTCTTTGCTTGGCCTCGACTTCTGGCCAAGAGCTGCAGTCCTATTGTTCATGCAGCACTCAATGTCCAAAATATCCAGGGGCTGGCAAGGGCTGCTGGAGGCAACTCCTGTGTGCAGCTCCAAGGCAGTGGAGCGTGAAGGGAGAGCATCCCGTGCTGGGCAGTGAGGCAGAACGCGCCGGCACACCCCAGCAGAGCCGTCCCTTCCATTATGATCACACGAGGGGAGAGAGCATTTTTTGGCAGCTGCTCAGAGGGGAGCGCAAGGGCTGCGTCTGCCTTCTGTTGCCTGCATCCTTCATTTGGGGCCAGAGGGAGAGTCTGTTTACTGATTGCAAAGAGGGACTGATGACTGCTGCTGATCTGAGAGCGCTGGCTATTGATTTTACAGGGGTACCTGCAAGTGGCTATTGTGTAAGGAATGGTTTAATTGCGTGTGTATGTAGATGCTGCTGTTCACTTCCCATCCTGTAGCACTGGTAATGAAAATGTGTTCAGATAGACAGACTGCCAGCACACAGCTTTCTTCCTTGTTGGATCGGGAGCTTTTTAGAGAATTGAAAAAAATGTATATATATAATTGACATGATCAGAACTTTTGGACTCTGGAGACTCATGCTTAACTTAGCCCTACAGTAAGTCCAGGTGCCCAAATATGGCTGATCAGCCAACAGGGCAAGCATTTATCTAATTAACGTATGGAGTGACAGAGTTTGCATACAAAGAAAAGGTGCATCTGTTTTGTGGATGGATTTGCACATCTCTAGCGCTGTATAGCACCTCCAGTGGTACACCAACTTCCAACAGACAGCCACAAGCCTGGCAACAAGGTAAATTGTGGGAGACCCTGGCTGGTGAAACTCTGCTCCAGGTTTTGTGCTGGTCTACACTAGGCATATTGCACCAGTAATGCTGTGTATGTCCATGCCTGCATACAGACGTCTTTCTTTTCCGCTTTTTAGAGAGCTGAACAAAATGGATGTGGTTAATTGGAGTGGAAATCTGCCAGCTTTGGTCCAATCAACCTTGTGTGTGCATCTGCAAGTGGTACAGGCACATGGGGTGCCTTCATCCACCTTGAAGTGCAACCACCACAGGCCTGGGTGGAAAAATAATAGATTTCTCCATGCATGACAGAAGTGTAGGACAGAAAATGAGGGATGTGCTTTCCAATTTACCAATACACCCTGTTACAATAAGTGTAGGAATTGCAGAAGAGTTGAAATAGTGAATCCATCTCTGGATACAAGCAAAGGAAATCAAAAAGAGTAAGTCTTGACCCAAACCTTGTTTCAGAAATCAAACTTGAATCAAATATCCTCCCAGTTATTTTCTGCATTCACAAGTTTTCTTTCCCTGTCTGTTTATTCCGAGTGCTCTCTGAAGCACAAAAAAGGCAGTGAAAGCCAGTGAGCACGACTGCCAGGAGCTGTGCCTCTCCAGCTTCCTGACCAACTCTTTTGAAAAACCTCAGCAGAATGGTCCCCAGCAAATCCTCTGCAAATGCTGTATTTGACTCCAAGCCCGCTGGGGTAGGATGGAGGGTTTTAGTAAATGCCACAGAGAGATGAAGTGCAGGGGAACCAAACTCGCAAGCTGCGGACATCCTCATCAGCAAGCTGCAGCAGTTTGATTAAATCCTTCCAAGCAGCCGGAGATAATAACACCATGAATAGAGCTTCCTAATTTCATTTCCCCAGCACCACAGATCAGGTATATTTCCATACACAGGTGCAGGACCTTTGTCGCACTGACTTTAATAATCAGTGGAGATGAAGGCAGAGCTTACCCTATGTGTCACGGAAAATTTGGGAGTTAAATTCAAAAGACTCCAAATCCCTCTTATCGGTGGTTCTGCAGTGGCACAGAGAGCAGGGTGGTGGGTGCAGGGAGTGATTGATGGTACTGCTGCCCAGATGGAGAATGGTGATTTATGGACAAGCCAGTGTCCAAGCCATGTATGCTATACAGGAGAAGAACAAATTGATTCAGTTTCAGACCTCTTGGAAGGTGCTGGCCAAAGCATTTCGCTAAGTTAGCCTCTTGGATGCAGGTTGTCAAAATATTTTAACATCTGCCGGTGACCTCCAAGCATTTTCCTTCCCCTTCACTGCCTGCTCCAGCCCCAGACCTCCCTTGCAGTCAAAAGTGACAACGTTAGCCATTAGAATCACTCTTTGAATTAATTACCCAGAAATATGCTTTCAAATCTTCCACTCCATGTAACAGCAAATTAAAGGGCAGCATGAGTGGGGTTTTACACATCCTGTTTTGGCTGCCCCTTTCTAGATAATGCCACCATTAACACCTCAGCAGCAGCATCCACTGCTGCTCTCCCTTCTGCTGAGAACAAAAAGCAGAATGTGCTTTTATTTCCAACCTTTTTAAAAAAGTACAGTGCAGCGCAGATGGAAAGACTGGAGGGATGGCTCAGGAGACAGAAGGTTCCCAATGAAGCAGCCCTTGATCTCGTATCTGTGTAGAGATCATCTCTGCCATTCAGTGACTGGAGTGGGTGTGCTGTGTGTCCATGGCTCCCAAAAGGGACACACAGAGCGGAGGGACAACCCATACCAGGAGTACGTCTGTGCTGACAGCCGTTGCACACTGCTCAAAGTCTGCACATCTGTGGAGAAATAAGCAGTATCATATCAAGCTCTGACCTTCTCCAAATCATTCCTGTCCCTTCAGAAGCCAAATCTCTCAGGTGAAGGCCAGAGGCACTGGTGAGATGATCACTAGAACACATACATAAGAAGCACGCGCAGCCTGACATCAGTTCTGTGTTTGCTCTCCTGTTTAGTCCACGTTTTTCCCCTGTTCGAAGGATCAAGCAAAGCAGCCTGACAAATACTTTTCACCATTAATTTAGGAGCTTTGTGAAATATTTTTCAGGTATTTAGAACTACTGCAGTTGCAGCTCAATCCGTTTCCACTCCTGCCCACAAAACTAGCAAAATCTCCTCCAAAGCAAGTAACCTGACATTGATTGACACCACTCTGTGTTCTCTTAAATCATGGAGATCCATTGCACTCCACTGATGTTTTAGATACAAACATCACCTCATGTGAACGCAGACAATTAGCTTTTCCTCAGTGCATGACTCTTCCCCACCTGCTCTGCCTGACAGCCCCTAATCCCAAGTGGACCCCACAAAGCCAGAAGCTGTCTCCAGCTCAGCAAGGGGGCTCCAGACAGCTGCCCCAGGAATGGTGAGGGATAGACAAGGATGGGATGGCCTCAGAGAGTCAGAGGAAGCCCATGGGAACCACACCTGCAGCTGTGCAAGAGGAATAAATGAAGGACATTGCTTCTGCCAGTCCTGCTAGGCGATCAGATTGCTAGAAATGGTTAAAATCATTTTTTGCCCATTTTCTTCCCCCTCACTCTTTCCACCCCTGATTTTTGCCTTTCCTAGAACAGCCCCTTGCACACGCTCCCTTTGCAAACGCTGCCTCTACAGAGCTGGCGGATGGGAGCAGCACTCCCTGAAGCAGAAGAGAAATCAAAGGAAAAGGAGAGAGGGGGGAAAATAAATAAATAAAAAGGCTTGTTTATCTATTTATTAATAGCACAGCAGTGTTCCCAAGGGGATAGGCCAACTGTGACTCTAATCCATCCATGCAAAGCTGCATCCCGGGCTGTTTGGTTAGTCTTTCTTTTTTTCTCTTCTCTTTTCCAGGGTTAATTACTGGGAAATAAAAGTGAGACATCCAATCCCTGCCTCCCTGAATCTCCCCCTCCCTCCCTGCTGAACCACACATGCCCTAAGTGGTTGCCCTCTGACCACAGAGCCATCACAGTCACTGCTGCCTCAGTCCAGGTTTGTTGACAGTCCTGAGCTATATGTGAAGAAGGACAGGGCCAAATCCGCCACATTGCACAGTACAGCGAGTCAGTTAATGACAACAGGGAGTGGTTTTAATATGTGTTTATGTGCAGGAACATTCAGCTGGGTCAATGACACTGCTCTGCGCTCATCCAGGGAAAATGAACATAACCTACGCATTGCCCGCAAGCAAGATGGCCTCATGACATGCCTTGAAAGGGAAGCAGGAGGAGCTAGTTCTGATGGGCTTTGAAATGCATCCAGGGGGAGGGAACAGAAGAGCTATTGGCATTCATGTGAAAAGCAGCCCTGGCCTGCTGTATCTGCCATAAATGGTGCAAAAAGCTGGCCAGTTTCATGACACGGTCCTGCTGCAGCAATGTCTGCCAAGGACTTGCATACCATCCCCAAAGCCCTGCCACAGCAGGACCCTCCACAATGGAGTTTCTGAAGTATATTTTGTGCTTGGGCTCTGGTTGGAAGCTGGAGACTTTTATCTCAGGATATCAGAGGGAGAGTTTTCAAAGACATATCTCATCAAAAGTCAAAGGGAATGAAGAACCTGACCTCCTTATGTGCAGCTCAGCTTCTCTCCCTGAGCATCTCTAGTTTCTCTTTTAGGACAGCCAAAGCCTTCCCTGCCCTGCCTAGCAATGAATTCAGTTCATAGTCACTGGGGGCTTTCTTGAAAGAAAGTGATGTCCAAGTCCACATTTTACTTGGTTTGTCAAGAAGCTGCTGCAAAGCTGATGTGGTAAAACAGGGTCAGCCTTAACATATGTCACATCAGCTATGTGGTGGTGCCCCATCCCTGGAGACAGCCAAGGTCAGGATGGATGGGCTCTGAGCACCTGATGGAGCTGTAGGTGTCCCTGTTCATTGCAGGGGAGTTAGACCAGATGAGCTTTAACAGCCACTTTCAACTCAAACAATTCTATGACGATATTAATTAAATGAAGTAGCAATCATTTTGCTGGGATCTCAGAGTCTCCTCCAACCCACTTCTCCTGGGGTGACCACAAAGTCCTCTGTCTTACTGAGCAGGTTATCATCATCTGACCTTCTGTAGAAGCACAGATGGTAAGTGGTTTAGAATGCGCATCTCAATGTATGCAGAAGGAAGCTCGATTTCCCAAAAGCCCTGGTAAAGGGAAAGAAAAGGGCTGGGCTGAAGTGTTTTTTAAAGCTCCTAAATGGGGAAGGGAAAAAAGCAAGAAGGGATAAGTGTTCAGGTGGGAAAAGAGGAAGGAAAAACTCCATCTTAGTGCCTAGGATACCGTACGTTTCTGAAACTGCTGAGAGGGATGTAGTCGTCTCTGCAAATCAAGATGAGCTGGCTGGCCAATGAAGCATGCCCGGCATTTTATTTCTCATATTGTTTGGAGATAGGGATTCAGCTGAGTGCATTCAGCAAATAAAGATCAAATAACCTGCTGTGAATAATGTTTTAAACCCGGGTTCCTATCAGGATCTAGTTATAAGCCCATATACTCCGTTGGATAAAAAATAAGTTACACATGGCTGGAGGCAGTATTACTTTCTATGGAAGATGAAATCTGTTCTGAAATAGAAAATGTTTAGAGATTCTCCCCTCCTCTTCTTATTTTTGGAAGGGCTAAACCACAGAAAGCAGCCTGACAGAGAGAGTGGATGAGGGTCCACTGTATTTCACCTACTGCCTCTGGGTCCAGAGCTAAGATTTATGCTGAAAGAGGGGGTGGCCCAGGAGAAAAGGAGAGGAGGAGTCCGCATTGCCAGTTTGGCTGCTGTGCCTGGAATCAAGCTAACCTCCATTGCACTAAGCTCCTTAGCAGTGCAGAGAAACAAGCCCCTGATGAGCTGATCCTTTGCTTGCCTGATGATAATCAACGCCTTGGCTGCCGGCCACGGGCAGAAACCACCAGTTGCTGCTATTTGTTCTCCTTCACATGCGCACCTGAACCAACCTATGGCTGCACGGTGTAGGGGAATTTCTATGGAGCTGATGCGTATGCTGATGCTTGCAGCCCACTGCACAAATAGTCCTACTTATTTCAGTGAAGGTGATGATGGATAACAGTGTTATTCCACATAGTCCTTTCTCTTTTCAAGGAGAGTCAGCAATACCCTACGGGAAAGCACACCAGAACGATATACTAACGTTTTTCATTGTTATTTTAGAACTGCTTTCCTTTGACTCTGGCATTTCACATGACCCTGCTGCTTTGTTTCCATTCCTGTGAAAGGGAAACACCTTTTCCCTCACATGAGCCAAAGCCTCTGCTTTTGAATGGATCTTAGAGTTGCAAAAAATCTACATAAACTCCTGGTATTTGAGTCCTTCAGCCAGACAGATGGTTGAAAATCTTCCCTCTAATTTTTTTTTTTTTTTTAAAGACATGTTTATTGTGTGAAGTATCTGCTTTGCAGCAAAAACTTCAATTATTCCTCAGAAAAACAAATATTAAAAAATGAAAACATTTTGACTGCAACCCTAAATATTTCAGCCAAAAATAAAAGGATCCGATCCCCCGTGTGTGTGTTTGTCTCTATTAAAATACTTTAATTTGGAAATGCTGCCACACAGGGGATTTTGACAGAGCGTTTCTCATCCTGTTTCCCTACTGTGGCCCTGAGTGCCTCAAACTCCTGTCTCCTTTGTGGTGGGGCACAGCAGAAACTCCTGGCAGCGCTGCTACCCGTCCTCCTAAGGAGGAAACCCTCAAAGGAGGAGGTCTTACTTACAGAAACGGCGAGACTATGAAGTGGTTGAAGTCCAAATTGTATGCGACAACATAACGACATAATTAATATTAAATATCTCTGCTTGTGGCTATCATATTCCAAGGTTTGAATTTCCTTTGAAAATATAGAATTTAGGGAAAAAAACACTCCTTTGGTATTTCTGTTGATGAAAGAGAGTCACAAGTGAACTGGTTTTTGCCTCTTGATCCCTGGTTAACTCTACCCTGACAGCCCATCTCATGAAGCCGTTACAAACCGAGCCCTGAGATTGAATCATTAGTGACCTGGGTTTGTTTCCTTTGTTTCAAGAGCAGTGAGGGAAGCCCAGCCATTAACCCTCCCATAGTGCCCGAGGCTGTGGAACACTATCTACTGAGTGTTCTCTTGGATGCTGAGAAGTTGTAGGAGTGAGAGGTATTTCTTTTCCTGGTATTTTTTGTGTCCATGAAGCTCAAACTGCTCTGCAAAACATAAATCGGAAGATGAGTAATTTGCATAGAATCATAGAATTGATAAGGTTGGAAAAGTTGACAATGATAATCTAGTCCAACCATCAACTCATGCCTGTGACAGCTCTAGATTGTGTCCCTCAGTGACCTTTTCTCGAATGCTTCCAAGGGCGGTGATTCCATCACTCCTTGGGCAGCTTGTTCCAATGCTTTACCGCTCTTTTTGAGATGTTTTTCCTAATATCCAACCTGGACCTACCCTGGAGCAACTTAAGACCAATATCTCTCATCCTATTGCTATTATATGGGAAAGGAATCCAACCTTCACATCGCTACAGCCTCCTCTCATTTTCAAATCTACTGACAAACACTAACAACATGGGAAGGAAAACAAGACATGTTTCTTCACTCCCATCAGAGTGAGTGGCTGGTGAAAGGAGAATAGAGCTGCAGCTATACACAGCCCAGCTGGTGTGCATTTATTCAGCACACCCAAGCTGACCAGCATCCACCTCACTGCAGTACAGTGGCATGGAGCCCAGGCAGCTACATAAACCCAGCCTGTCAGCAGCACAGTGAATTGTCTCTGGCTTGGTGCCATCCTGATGCGGTCATGCGAATTCTGGTTGCCTCAGTGGATTGTGTCTCCTCAGAGCGCAGGCCCAGGGCAGCCATCTTTCAGGCATCACTCCTCCAGTCCACACTAATCCTTTCCTCTGTGAAGGCTGTGATGGTTTCATCCATATATTTGCCAGACAAATTGACTTCTCCAGTTTAACAAGAGAATAATTTTCATGATGAATAAATGGAATACGGCTTCCAAATTTAAGATGCCTCAGAGTATTACTTCTAATGTAGCTTGGGCCTAAAGTGTTCCTGCTGGGATAAGTGGAAATGCATCCCCTGTTTCCAGTCAGCAACTTAAAAAGCAACCCCCAATTTTCCAGCAATAGAGAGAGCTATGAGGCCTGCAGAAGTACAGAGCTCTTGATTACAGCTTTGTTGAAAAACATTGTTGTGAGATGTCTAGAGACCAGATAATAGGCACTGCTTTAGTTTAAAATAAGAGGCATTTCATGAATAAAGCTTTCCAGTGAGCAGAGACAGGGGGATATTGAAGCTGTCTGCTGGTGCTCTCTAGACTTGCCTGTCTAGATTGCACTGCCATTATGTTTTCCCCAGAAGTCCCACTTTCAGACAAGCCGTACCACCAGGCTTCACTACAGATCCCGCCAGTAGTGCTGCCTGAGAGGAACTTAAATACAGGGAAGAGACTTTGTAGTCTGATCTCTGGGTTACAGGATTAAGAGAACTTTTCTTGCCTTTCTTCACCTGCCACTGTGTTGTCTGGTCAGACTTTGTAAATGCTCACGTTTATTTGTATTTTACCTTCCCTGAGTTTGGGTGCATTACATTCTCAACTTGAGTGATTTGATTCTCAGACATGTTTTACAGCAGCTCTTAAAGGGAGGGTATTGGAATGTCTTGTAAACACCTGACTTTCCTTTGTATTCCTGAAGAGCACCCACAGCCTGAAGGGAAAGATAAGTTTCCTGGCACAGTTTGAAAGTTCGAGATTTGTTTCCAAGTGATTGCTTAATGAAATGAAAAATTTTTCCTGGTGTGTGGGCAAGTCTGGGAAGAGAGAGTCTGATGACCCTTGGGCATTCCTGAATAAGAGGCACTCAAGTCTCCACTTGTGAAACTCTAGAAGGAGAAACAGGGCCTGATCCTGACTCATTGCTGAGCACGGATAAGGGACATGACAACAAGGCTCATAGTTCCTCTGTTATCAAACACCAAGCCTCAAACAGACACGTAGGAGATTAAATTTTTTTTTCTTAATCGTTGAAATTAATACTCATCTATTATTACTTCAGTGCCTGACTGATGACAAAGATGCCAACAACTGCCAGGCATATAAACAACATTTTCTATGAGCTTCCAGCTAACCTCAGCAGGAAAGAGCAGATTAAGAAGTCACCCTTCTGAGGGCAGAAATTGCCTTCTCATACTCAGGGTGAATCAGCAGCCTTGGAGAGAGCAAAAAGCAAAACCAGAACGAGTTCTGGTACAATCACATGTAGCACCAGCCTCGGTCAGAATCACTTCTTCATTTTTTGTATTGCATTGGTTTTGCTGCATGGGGATCACTCAAACAGACCTTGAAATCTGTTAGCAACAAATTGCATTTGAACATTTTGAATTTAATAATGAATATATTCTGCTTTTCATTAGGGATGTGCAGCTTCCAGACTTCCTGATGTGAATCCAGAGGAGCTGGCAATAAAGGGAAACCAACATCCTGTGCAGAATGAAGGTTTTTTTGTTTTGTTTTGTTTTTTTTTTTTAAATGCTGACACAGCTCTCTGTTTCTTGATATTTTTTTTTTAATTTTTTTTGTGATTGCATATAGAACTGCCAGGGGACAAACTATGTAGGACAGCAGGTAGGACAGGTGCAAGGTTCACACCGCTACCTTGTGTGCCTCCTATGTGAACAGTACCAGCCTCTACAGCTCTAGTTCTTGGTGTCCCATTTGAATGATAAACCTCAGTATTCCTTCATCCAACTAAACTTACTATTATATACATTCGCTCACATGTAGCACAACCTGTGACACCTTCTGCCCCTCTGGTTATGACTCAGAACTCATTTCAATAAGCACAGGTGTACAGACCTACTGATCTGCTCCTTTGCCTTGTGCCTGAGCCATCATCAGGGCTCTTGCATAACCTTTTTACAATCTCTGCATCTTTCATGGCAAATAAGGTTTCTTATGCTGAGGGATGGAGGGGCAGATCTGGACATGGGGATCTGCTGAAGGAAGGAAAAAATTTGCTGTTCACACTGTCTTCTTGAACCATCCCACTTCAACCCAGGGATCTTCTGAATGTGCATTTTCCAAGGAAAAAGAGCACACACACTGTTAAAGACAGGAGTTTCTTGCTTAATTCAGATGACAGTGACTTAATGCCTCACCCACAGCTAATGCCTCTTACATCGTCATTTCTTAATTCTGCATGTCTGGTAGAATACAAAGCTCACTTTTCCCTTGGCAAGAGTTTTCTTCCTCCTAACCCAACTATGAGCTTGCCTTGCTGGATGTAGAGAGATAGCCCTATCTACAGATCAGAAGCTGGGTTCTTTGCCCAGCTCTGCAGCTTACTGGGTTGAGTAACCATTACAGCTCTTCTTCCTTAGGGCCTGGGAGAGGGCCAAAAGCAACAGGACCCACAACAGTCATGACGATACCTGGTGGCCCACAGCAGACAGCCATACAGGCACAATGCTCATGGGTATGGAAAGGAAGTTCTGAAGAGAAACACAAAGACACTCGTCTGGAACAAAGCTGAACAATTCAGAATAGGATCAGCATTAAAGAACTTTCTTGAGAAAGAAGGCAAAAATATGACCCTTGACTATAGCACGCAAGAAGTTAGCTTGATCTTATTTCTGCAAGGCAGACATTTCCATTTGAGCTTGGCACCCCAGGCTCCAATTACAGCCAAGAAGAGACACGTGCACTCATGCTAATGTCCATATTAAGATGAGATGAACTGTACTTCTGAACATCTATCATCTTTTCTTACCCTGTGAAAGAAATCTGTGACAAGTAGATCGTGCACTTTTCCAAACAGGAAGATGAAATAAATCCTATGTCAGATTTCTGGACATATCAGTGCAGCATTGCCCACCTTCCTATGATCTGATACTGGATTGGCTCTAAAAAGAGTCCAGAGTTTTTATAAACTGGCTTCTTGAATGCAGCTTCTGGAGATTTGAGCCACATTAAGCAGTTAGTTGTATAAAATACTTGATAGATCTCTCTATAGATTAAAATCCAACATTTTCTTTCAACATTTCCATAACTGTCAACGTTGTTTTCTTGCCTTTCCCGCAATGAACAGTAGTCAAATTTGACATGTTAGATGATGCTAAATTGAACCTCAATTTTAAAATATCCTTTTCATCTTGAGATACTAGCCATTATGGTTAACAGTAATAGAAATGAATTTATCACAGCTTAAGGTTAGCATCAGATCAGATGTACATTCCTCAATAAGAATGAAATGCAACATGAGCCACAGAGCAAAACACACCTTCAGTCTTATACTGTCCATCACTAATGGAGAAGTAAGTCTTATCCCTCACCTTGATCCATATGACAACCCAGTTTTGGAGGAGAAAAAAGAAAAGCTTTGGAGGACATTTTACAGCCCAGAGACCTTCTGACACCAGGAATCTACAGACTGAAACCCACCACATCTAGCTTACAGCCTTCTCTCAACAGACACCTCCTTTCAGTGCCTGTAACACAGTGGAAAGCACAGCAATAGCAGCAGGGTAGCAAGATCCTAGGCAGCAACAAGCGAGAGTTTACTAAAACAAAACAACTATGGATATAGAAACAAAAGGAACTGCTTACCTTCAGAAAGACTCAGATACACAGGACTCTCCATCACAGTACCATTGTCTCCACTGCCAACCCTTAAATGAGGTCTGAGAAGGGCTGGATTCTGGGTCCACCCCTTCCAGTCACTCAGCTGCATTGCATGCACCTGAGGTCCCCTGGGTTGGCCCTGCCTTCCCACCAGGTGCTCAATCACTGTTTCAAGCCATGACAGCATTTCCAGTATGCTGCCTTTCTCAGTGTAAGCTATTTTGACCTGATCATAACTATAATCTATACAAAATATCTTATGTGCAGTCTTATTACTGCCTTCAGTGCCATCAGTATCATAGAGCCATAGAATCATTAAGGCTGGAAAAGACCTTTAAGATCATCCAGTCCAACCCCAACCCATCCCCACTCTGCCGACTGACAATGTTCCTCAGTGCCACATCTCTGTGATTCTTGAACACCTCCAGGGACGGTGACTCCACCACCTCCCTGGGCAGCACATTTCCCCGTTTCTTCTACAAACACTTGTGCTGATGAGTTTTCTTCTTGTGACTGTGTCTACCAAGAGAAAAATTTCCAAAGGTGTCCCTCTTTCCCCCAGCACTGCAAAAAAAATTCTTACTTGTATAGCATCCAACTGTGTGACTTTGCGCTGTTATACTGATATTGCATTTCTACTTTCTTCCAGGCACATTTCTCTTCCCATACATGCAGATGAGACCCTGCCCCTGTGCTGCCAAGCAGCTCCCACACACCAGCCTTCATTACCCTGCCGATCCCTCCCCACCAAAACCCAGCAGGTCCCAGCCTGCAGCCTCAGAGTTAATTGGAGGCAGCGACAATGTGGAAATTAATTAATCCCACCAAGCCAACGGCAGGAGCTTCCTGATTTGTCACGGCTGCTCTCAGCATGTCTGATGAGATGCTCCCACCGTGACGGGACCTCATCCTGGCCAGCCACCACTAATGCGGGGAGTTCTCCTGCCTCGGTGCAGAGCTGACATTTAAGTTCTTCCTCCCCTGTGCTCCCTCACACAGCTCCAAAGATCAAGGGCAAGAGGCTGTCATTAAGCCTAAACCTGTAAAGAATGACACACACATCTTTTGCTGCCAAGCCTCTATTTCATCAGCCTCAATGGTATCGTGTCAGGCCTTTTAGCCCTTCTCTTTCCCAGGGAATTCTCTCCTCCCACTTGAAAATCAGTCAGTGCACTGTCCATGCTGAAGATGCCTGTTGCTGATGCTGTCTGCATCTTCAATTGCAAAACTTAGGTGCATATGGATTTTAGCCGCTGTGCCCTGAGGATTATCATGTAGAGATTGTGAGGCTCCTTTTGGTAACCAGAATCACCTGAAGCTTTACTGGCAATATTTTGGCTTTCCTGTCAGCAACAAAAGATCTTCTGTTGGAAACTGGGAGCAGTTTGGATGGTGAGGACAGAGACCAGAGCAGGGAAAGGAAAGCTGCATGCAGGCTGCTGCCTGGTTACCTGGTCTGGTTGTCCTTCATTTCCAGAATCACCCCAGGGATATGAATCTCCTTATTAGTGGTGCTGAGTTTGTGATGCTTTTGGTTCTAAGTAGGCTGGATAGCATCATTCTCTGTGCCCAGGAACTACTGGGTGGCATTTGTGCACCAGGCAGTGGCTTCCTGCTCAAAAAGGAACTGGATCCCTGAGTGGCAGCTACAATGAAGTACTGTGCCAGAAGAATTACTGATGGCTGTAGCTTTTCTGACTTTGCCTGTCATTTGTTCTTATATGTTGAGAAGGCCATGACATGCAAGAGGCCCATCCAAAACACTTTTCAGATCCTTGCCCAAGAGATCCAAACCATTAGTCCAACCCTGATCCTGAGCTCCCCATTTTTGACAGTGCTTTGTGCAAATCTGAACCTGCCTGAGGGCTTCTCCATCCCCTTCTACACCAACTTAACTGTCCCAAGCTTTGGTCTATGACATCATCAGTGATGATCTTTTTGCTTTGCCTGTGACCATTTTGGCCATTTCTCCACACTCAGAGACATGAAGAGCTTCCTTTGTCTCCAGCTACCTAGAAGAGTGGTTGGTTGCCACCTTCCTGCAATCCCCAGAGAGAATTAATGGGAAGAGGGAAAGGCAGTACCTTGTCTAAGACTTCTCTTTTGTCCCTTGAAACTTCTCCAAGTCTCCACACTCTGTGCCCTGCAAAGGAGATAAATAGCAAGCATTCTCAGTCCCTGAATACAGTTTCATCCCTTAAAAGCCAGGCTTACCTCCAGCTGTTTTTACAGTTTTACAAAGTTTCCTTCATTGCACCTGCTTTTAGGCAGGTTTATTACCAGCAGCTGCTAACAAGCTGCATTGGTGGCTTGCTGCAATTCCTGTTTATTCCCTTGTTGCTCTGTGGAGTTCTGTTTCGTAGAGTTGACATGCTGCTGGCACTTAAAAGTCTTGATTCAACCCATTGCCTTGGCTTGAGTAGCTGGCAACGATGAGCAAAGAGCAATGAATAAATTATCTTTGAAAACCTATGTTGAAAAAAGTGAAGTCTTTCAGCTCATAACCTAGACGCAGAAGTGCTGTAAGTATTACCTACACTGAAATCGAAGAAGAGCAGTGGAGCCCATTCATGCAGCCCTGTTAGCAAATTTGGGCTCTTTAGAAAGGACCATTAGCATTTGTTTAGTTATTTTCAAGCAGAAGTTGGCAATCTTTAATCTGCGAAATTTCCCATAATTTATTGACACTTAAACATCTTTCTTTTCTGCAGAAACACTGCTGCTTTTAATTAGCACAAATTAATCAATAGCAGGGGGGCCATGCTGAGTTCCAGTGAAAGGCAGGTGGGGAGCTCTGGTTGCATGCTAAACACATTGATATGTGAAACCAACAACTGGAACTGCAGCTTTGCAGAGATGTACCTTGCAGGGCAGGTGTGGCATGCAGGAACACACACAGCTCTGAACCTGCAGCTCAGTGTATGCCATGTAATGGAAATGCATGATTTTAATTATGTTTTCAAAACTTTAACAAGTGCATCTGTGTTACAAGTTCTACTCCACAGAGGATAAGAAATGTTTCAGCTCCTGCTTATTATGTCTTGAGGTCTTTTTCATTTGCAGTTAGTTTGGGTTAGGTTGAGGTTTTTTTGAGTGCGTGGTTTTGTTTGTTTGTTTGTTTGTTTGTTTTTTTTGTTTGTTTGTTTTTTTTTTTTTTGTAGCTCAACCCATAGAATTGCATCTAGACATCTTGGAACTCAGCTTGTTTTTGCTAGGTTTGTCAGCCAAAGCGGTTTGTCTCAGTGACTCCTGCACAGAAAAGTGCTTGATGCATCTGCATGGGACTCTGTACGTGTCCTTGGTCTTGGCTTTCTCACCCATCTCTGCTGTACCCATTTCTACCAGAAGCATATTGCCTGGGCCCTTGGGGTCCTGACAAAAAGCTGTGGACTGTTGGCCATTTTCAAAGCACAGTTCTGATGACTGTTGCCATACTTACTACTAAGAAAAAATCACAACCCCATCCTAGAGCTGTTGATGGAGAAAGTTGGGGGGAGCCTGGGGAAAAAAGTGCAGAAAACACTGATCCGTTTAAAGTACGTAATTTGTTTGAATCGGATATTCATGGCCTACATGCTTTTATTTGGATATCTGGATAAAACTGATTTTCTCCACACAGCAAGTCTGGTGTTTGCCAGCATTGGATATGAGCAGACTTCACTCTTTCAGTCCTTTCTTCTCCTGTCTGCATTATGTGCAGACAGATCCTTCCCCACAGTTCACATGAACCATATATTTCAGCTATTCTCTAGCTATTCCCAGATATTTCACAGCTTGTGAGAAGCTTCTGGCTGAGAGGTAGTGGAGGGCATGGCCGAAAGACCAAGGTCCTCCATTATGCCAGCTCCCAGATAGTCCATTAAAAAGACACTCTCTGTTCTTAGTTGGCAGTTGGTTCTTGAGTTCACTGCAGAAGTTTAACACAAATGCTAAACGACAATCCTCTCTTCAGGGCTCCTGATGTTCATTTCCTTCCTGACTGCAACCAAGAAGCCCATTGATTTGATGATTTTTAATCTACATTTCACCATAACATCAGCAATCTTACTGCCATGAGCCTTGGGTTGCAGTTCTTCCAACCTCTCTGTGTATTTTTGTACATCTACATCAAGCCACACCTGCATCTGCAGCCTTCCCACAGATACCCTACAGGCCTTGTCCACATGGTGCCCTCCTTTATAGGACAAACCATATTATACGTTTTTCTTGAGTCTGATGGATCAAGTCACTGCAAACTCATATGTTCCTCCTCTTTGTCTTTCCTCCTGTCAAATCCCAGGCAGCAGCAGCAATAATCATTCTGGGATCAAAACCTGCTTTCTATTATCCAGCTTTGGTTGATGATGATGTATGAAGCAAAGAGAAAAAAGACAGCTTGATTTTCATAGGTTAGGTGTTGACCCTGCTGGGCTTAGTGTAGCATGAAACTAGTTTTGACTAGTAAACTGAATAAATATGCCAGGGAAGCTGCAGAGGGGCAATATATATGCAACACTAAGGTGCCATTTTTACCAAATGACTTCGATTCATCAGAGGGCTAAGCTGATGCCCAGTGCATTAGAAATCCTGTGAATGGGAGCTCAGGGAAATATTTCAATTCATAATCTGTTTGCAGGAAACACCTTCCTTTCCTACTTCAAAATGTGAAAACATTTGGCAAGACAGCTCAGGCAAAAATCATAGGAAATGGTGCCACCAGTCATCTCAGGGGATGCAGGAAGAAGGAAGAAGGTGAATAAAAGCCTCTCAGTTGCATTGTCAGGTCTGCAAGAGCCAAGAAAATCACTAGCACAGCAGGTGGGAATCATAGCTTGGTTTGGGTTGGAAGGAACCTTAAAGATAGTCCAGTTCCAACTCTCTGCCATGGGCGGGAACATATTCCACTAGACCAGGCTGCCCAGGGCCCCATCTGACTTGGCCTTGAACACTGCCAGGGTTGGGGCACCCACAGCTCTCTGGGCAGCTTGTGCCAGCATTTCACCACCCTCAATGGTGACATATATAAAGTATACATGGCCTGTGGAGTTCAGGCTGAGTGGAAGAAGTAAATGCTTGGAAGCTGGTTTCTTTGAATTAGAGGACTTAATAGAAGAGTGATAAAGAAATGATTGTTTTGGCAGTTCAGCCCATGAACACCCTTCCTGGTCAGGTAACCATGGCTCTGGACTGTCCTACAATGCTCCGTGCCCTGGCTCTAAAGAGCTGTAGCTAGTCTTTCTGGAGATAAAGGAAGAGGAACCACGTTACTTACGCACAATGTGACGTGCCTACACAAAGGCAAATAACTTAGCCATAGGCTCAAGCCAAACAAAATTCAGGTTGTTGCAATTCTTCTTTCAGGCTGGGGACAATAAATAGCTGGACCAAGGCCAGTGCATTTTGTGGGTGAGAGGAGACTCAAGACCTTTGATTTGTCATTCACTTGGAAAGATAACATCTCTATATATACTTTTTTGTTTGTTTGTTTGTTTGTTTTCCCTTGTGGCAACAAGGACTTCCATTGAGTAAAGAGCAAATATAGTAAAGAAAATCTTCTCAAATTGGAAAAAATAAGCCACCTCTACTAAATACAAAGAGCAAGGAGATAAAGTTAGAAAGGGAGAGATGTTGGTAGAGGTTTACTTAATTTAAGATACATTTTTATTTTTGTTGAGTTATGGGGCATAAATTGAGCATTTTAATGTATTCCATAATGCTGCAGAAACATGACCTTGAAGTTGGCGAAGAAATATATTTCTGCTTTTATTTAGCAGCTATGTAGCCTCTCAGAAGATGAACTTTAATAGGAGTGGAGTTAACAACCAATCGTCTTCACTCAAGCGTAGTCATACTCTGTTTCATGAACATATACTCTATCATTATTCATTTAATTTGCCATCCTTTGAAATAAGTGCTCAAATTCTTATCTTGGTCCTAAAATCAAGGGTCAGGACTGCCACGTGTTTCATCTGCTTCTGCGCAAGAGAAGTGCTGTCTGTTCCAACCACTTGCAGTGTTTGCTGTCCTGATAAAAATGAGTACAGCTGCCAGGTTTACCCTTCCCCAATCAGCCTATCTTGCAATCATTGGCAACCAAAATAAAAACACGTGTTTCAACCAGGCTGACAGCAGACATGTCTTGTAGCAACACATCTGAGAAAAGTGAGACCTTTGTAGAAGTAGATGAATAACTACCAAAAACGCAAGAATAATCGCAGAACCATGAGTGAGCAAGCCCTGTCCCAGTCTTCCCAATGACTTCATTGATGGAGAGAGGCATAGTCTGGAGGAAAGAGGAGACATTTCTTGATAAGAAATATTTCCCTTTTTTTGCCTGAGCCTTTCCCTTCTGGCTCCAAAGGTATGCTCAAGGGGCTGCCCTCCCTCTTGCCTTCCTGTCACCTGCTGGGAAATGAAAGGACAGAGAGAGGAGGCAGACGGGAGGAGTTGTAGAGAGTAGTATACAATGAATAGAGGAGAAAAAGTTACCCACCCAAAAATGTACGCAGAGCCAGCGTGGCTGACAAACTGTCACTGCTGTTGTCCTTCACTTCCCTTGCTGTCATTTGTAATTCATCACAAGCACAGAGAGGACTCAGAATCATATCAGGGTGGTATCTTCCATCACGAGAAACTCCATTCTTCTAATTAACTTTCCCACTGACCCGGAGACGAAACACTGTGTGTGTATATATGGTATGTGAGGAGAGTCAGAGGGGGATATTGTGCTCTGATGTCTCTGCATTTATGACGCTGCTATTTGATTGGTTTGTGTGTGGGGGGGGTTAATTTGTGCCTCTAAAGCATGCATGGATAGTCTTTAAATTTGCTTGAAACAGAGGTTTCCTTTGCTTGTCATGATCTGCCCTTGTCTGAAGGAAAACGTGCTCACTGGGCGGTAGCAGCAATACAGCGTGGCATGTAAATCCTGATGAACTTAAAGGAGTTCTCTCATTCCCTTTGTGAGAACAGACTTCTGGGCCTCACTCCTGTGTCACGGATGTTGGCTTTACACAGCCTTGACTATATTGCTGTCATAGGATCAGAGGGTCATAGAATGGCTTGGGTAGGAAGGAGTGTTAAAGATCATCTTGTTCCAATCCCTGTGTGGGGGGCCAGTTGCCAACCACCAGCTCAGGCTGCCCAGGGCCCCATCCAACCTGGCCTTGAACACCTCCAGAGATGGGGCACCCACAGCTCTCTGGGCAGTCCATGCCAGTGCCTTACCACCAGTGTCAATTGACATCAGCGTCACCAAATCCACTCCTTGACCCTGTTGGAGGCAGGTAGGCTGACTGGCAAGCAGGGCCAAGCTGGGCTCCGAGGATGACAAACCCAATGCAGATTCAACAGTCAGCTCACCCTGCCTCCTGTCTTCAGGAATATATGTTCAGGAATAATGTTCAGGAAACAGCCTTAAGAAGCAGGCAGACAGATAGAAATAATCCTCTCCATGGTCTGGCCAGTGGTTTGTGGCACAAGGTGAGCTTTAGATCTGGGAAAAGGTGATGTCTCCATGTCTCCATTGCGCCAGGAATGGTTTTCAGAAGTCCAGGTACACCACTCTTTGTGAGCCAAAGCAAAATTTCAAGGTTTTGAAACTGATCTCCTAAAGCACAAGCAGTTATTGTAGAATAAACCTCGGTCTCAAAGAATTGATTTATTATCAGTGCTATTGGATTAAATAATTTTTTAATGGTCCTCTGGTAATTGAGCAGTAAGACCCTACAGCATTATAGCCATGCTGGACTTAAATATTGCAGCAGCAAGCTACCTTGGCATCAGCGACCGTCTGGTGCAACAGCCTGGAAATCTTGGGGTGACTTGATATAAATTAACAAGGAGAGGTTTATAATGCATTAAATATGACAATTAATCTCACAGTCAGTGAAGCAGCTCCTCTGTGAGTTATTTTGATGTGAAATTACATTTTATTTTACTCTTTCCCTGAATCTCCCAGACTCACTCAAGATGCTATAAATTTTGTATTCACAACACCAATCAGCAGAATGAAAACTCTCAGTGAGGAAAGTAAAGGTGTAGCTGCTTGAGTAGAAAAAAATCTGGCTGCAGCAACCTCATATAATCTCTGTCTCTAAAATCACTTGTTACTTCCAAGGAAGTCGAATGGGTGGCCACATAGTTTATGTTAAACACTTCCAGGCTGCAGGCCCTTTCCTAGGGCTGCAAATAATTCTCTATGTAACCCGTATGCCATAATGGCAGATTAAACCCAGCCAGCAGTGCTGCCTCTGTCATGAAGTACAGAGAACCTTTTCACTGCTATTATGTTCAATTAGCTTCCCTGTCTAGTTTGAGCAATTACTTCTGAGGACTTTTTTGATGAAATATGCTTACGATACATCCTCCCCCTCCTCCAATTTCTCATTGCATGGATAAGATTATTTCTTTCTACCATGTACTTGGAGATCAATGCCAAACTAAACACATTGCAAAGCCCGCCATGTCTATGGTAGGCACTTTAAGAAGTTTATGAGGGCAGCAACTTGTCATCTGCCTGGTCATTCGCAGAAGATAAATGAATCGTGGCTGGGAGAGCAGAGGATTATCTCTTGTTTATTGCAGGAAATTTTATGGGGCCCTACGTGGAGAGGCGTATTAGAAGCAGGATAACCTTGGGATTCATAGGTCCTGCTGGAAAAAGGCAGATGAGATGAAAACCATTGTTAGTGTATGTGTGCATATAGACAGTAAGAATAGAAAAAGCCAGTAGAGCTTCAGGAATCCAATGGGAGTTAGAGTCCTCTATAAAGATGGTCAAAGTGGGCTGAGAATTTAGATAAATATGGCAAATCTGACTCTGGGGGCTGAATGATTAGGAGTTTGATTAAGAGAGGAGGAGAGTCCTTGGCACGCTGATGTGGACTTGTGTCTTTTGCCTGTGGCTAATATTCCTGGAGAAACGGTGTTCATCTACACACTCTTTTTGGGTTTCCAGGCTGTTTAATTCATGCAGAAATAATCCTAGCATTCAGCAGGGCATGGCGGGGCAGCTGTTGTGAGGTCAGGGATTCATTTATTTAGCTTATAAATTAAGAAAAAATACTGGCCTCGAATCTAAGATAGACAGATGCTGAGGAGAGGATGGCAAGCCAAAAACCATTACAGGAACTCACATATGCTGTATCTGTGCATTAGGCTTGCTGTCAACAGAGTGGGGTCCTGGAGTCATCCCGATGGATAACACGAGATGAAAAGCTTCTCAAAATTGGGCCCCAATTTCACCTGCACTCAGATATCAAAGGGGCTGTTTCTGCACAGCCAGGTGCAGCCTTTTGCCCCAAGCTTTGCCAACTTGTGCACGGCTGAATGAATCTGCTGAAATGATCAGCTGGGAAATAGCTAATGTCATTAAATACAATTTAGGCTGTCATTTTTATGTGTAGAGTCAACACCCCTCATGATGAATGGGTCAGCTCACACCTCAGGGAGCGATCGCTGCAGGTGTGTTGCTGCCTTAGAAAAAGATCAGGGCCTTGGTTTGCCCTGGCTTCTATTTAAGACTACAGCACAGTTTATGTAAAGGAAAGATTGGGCCCTGAGGAACGATGTCTGTTGTAAGGCGCATGAGAAAGAATAAAGGAAGATGGCTGATGTCAGATTTTTGATTTTGCTGAAGTTTCAACACAGCAGAAATTCCCAGAGCCCCAGGAAGGAACACTGAAATTTTCTTCAGCAGACTAATGATGTTTGAGGCTATTTTTCTTGTTGCAGGCAACTGCACACCAATGGCAACAAAAAAAGAGCCTAATGAACCTGCTGAAACGTATGGCCCTAATGAAGATGAAAGTCTCTCTTCTTACCTAGAAACACACACACACAAAAGAAATTAAAAAAGAAATGACAAGGTGCCAGCTGCTCTGAGAGATTTTAGAGGCACAACTGGATCTGCAAAAAGGAAGAAAGGAAGGGAAGAAAGAAAAAGCTGTTTCCCTGGGGTTCTTCTGCAGGACCATTCTTCATTGCTGCTGAGTCTGCATTAAATGGCTGAAGGAGGAAGGCTTCTGGGTGGAGGGGAATACAGAGATATATATTTTTAATGGGCTCATAAGTTCCTAGAGAAGAGAAATGAAGGGCTGTTAAGCTTCTTGAGCTGAAAAGTTCTTGTGATCCCAAGGAGCCTGAGTGCTGCATTGCCTCTGGTGATTGTCAGCTCTCTGCAATCTCTACTCCATTTGTTATTTTATTTCTGTGAGAACAAACAGTCTATCACCTGATAAGATTTATAACTAATACTGAGCAGGATTATACAGAAAATACTGAAACTTGTACTATAAGACTTGTTGGTTTTCACTGAGATCTGCTCCAGAATAGCGAGACATTAATACACCAGCTTTCTCCTCTGGAAGCCTGCTGTCAAGGCTCAGTTTGACTTTACTGGTGAAAGAAGATTGTCTTTTTATCTCCAGCCCCTCGCAGCCTCCTGGGGACAAGGGCTCTTTGACAGTTTGGGGGCAGCTGGATGAGTAGGAGATGCTGTCTGTCATGTCCAAGGTGTGTTGACAGTGCTGCATGGAAAACCTGCCCAAGCCCCTGTCCACATCCTGCTTTGTGCCAGAGCTGACATTTCTAGGAGCCGTGACTAGCAAAACACCGACTCAAAATACCCATAAAAATCAGTTGCCTAATGGGTATGGTTTTCTAATGAAGAGAATAAAAATTATTATCAGCAGACTAACATTCTGCCTTCAGCCCTCCTGTTAAAAATCTACAGGTCACCCTGAATTTAAGAGCTGAGTTGGAGACATTATGTACAGGGGATATTTTGGAATGAGAAAAGCTCTTATAAAGGATGATTGCTTCTACCCTGACTATTTTTGCTTTGCAGCGGTGTCTTGAGATTTCATTTTCGGACAGGGAGTGCTTGTGCCAAGTACTGTCCAGACACAAAGCAGAGTATGACCGTGCAACCCAGGAGGATAACATGAACCTTAGGAAAGAGCAGAAACGACTTGCTAATAACAATGAAAACACTTTTTTCAGTGACTCTATCTGGAAAATACAAGAACAGGAGGAGGAAGTGAAAAGGACAAAGCTCTGGCACTTAAAGATGTTTCAAAGGCACAATTGAAGCTGCAGAGAGAAAAAGGAAGAAAGAAAAAAAATCCCTGCCTCACCAGGGCTGCTGCTAAAGGGTCATTCCTCATTGCTGCTGCTGCTGATTCTGCGTTAAAAGGTGTAGCTGATTAAAGATTTGGTTTTGGGGAGGGTTAGGGGTGAGAGAATATATAGATATATATTTTTAATGGGCTTGTAAGTTATTAGAAGGAGAAATGAAGGGCTGTTGAACTTGTATGGCTAGAAAGTTCCCGGAACCTTGAATTTAGCAGATGCTTTAGCAATTGCCTTTCATCTCCACAATCTTTACTTGTGTTGTGATTTTATTTGTGCGCCATCCAACAGGAGCTGTCCTCTGATAAGGTTTGTGACAGATGTTTGCTGCTCGTCCCCAACACAGACTAAAAAGCCAGACAGTATCCTACGCCTTCCCACTGATGGTATCTCTGTAACACACTCCAGTCAGATGCAGGTCACTTTGTTAAGGGACTGCAGATGTGTAACCACTTCCCACCACCGATAGACTCCTACACCTCCTTTTGATGATACAATAAATCCAGATATAAAGCTTCCAGCCCTGGACCAGGTATGCTGTGGCTGAGTGATGCAAAGAACTGATGTGATAGATGCCTGCTCTGATAGCACAAAATTGCTCAGAAAACACTACTAGGCTAATTTTGCATCAACAGACTCTTTTTGCAGGACTTGGTGTTAAATCTTACTCAAATTCTCGAAGAAACTTCACATTGCCTTCTCCAACTCGTTGCAGAGAAAGGCAGCCCTGTTTCCAGGCCAGATTCGGTGTAGATCACTGCCTGAAAGGAAACTGGTCCTGCACACACCTGGTGTGAACGGTCTGGGGACCAAGGGCATAAAGCACTGACTTGTGAAGTCATCTGTGCCTGCAATACATCACATCAGCTCGCCCGCTGCAAAGCGAGCCTGCACAGCTACTTATCTTGATCTATGTGTCACATACTGTTGTTCACTCAAGACATAAAGCAGGGGTAAAACACATCTCGTAGCTGCATATTTCTTTGTGTCTCAACTGGGAAGATGTTTCTGGCTAGGGAGGTTAATGTGCTGCAAACGTCAGGTTTTTTATTATTATTGGGAGAAAAAAAAGAAAATGCCAATTTCTTTTTCCCACCTCTCCAGCTCAAGTGGATTATTGTGGTTTAAAATAAACAAAGATTGCTACACAGCAACCTCTCACCCTCTTTCCTGAAAGCCAGCCTTTGAGACACAGAGCAAGGATAGAAGAATCATTAGAGTGTGATAAATAAATCCATCACAGGGATAACAGAAGTCCTAAGCTACATGTACCAAGTAGATGGAAAGAGAAGGAGGTCACACCAGTGAGGGGAAAGAGCAAGGTAGCATGCAGCAAGCATTTAAACAGGAATTAGTTACAAATATATATATATAGATAAGCACAGTGAAAATAATCCTCAGAGAGGTGATCAAGGGGAGAGAGGAAAAGCCAAGATGTTTGCAGAAAGCAGAAGCTATGGAGTTAGTGTTGGTTGGATAGGACAGCTGCATGTGGTGGGATGGGGTGAGGCAGGAGTGGGTAATGCATGTTAAATAGGACCTATCACAGCTGTACCAAATCTGGAAAAGCTTTTGAGTCCTGGCTGAGACTGGGTGGTCCCAAGTGTAGGCAGCTTCAGCCCTTGGCTGGCATTCCTCATGTTGCATCATGGCATCCTTTCTCATGTTGCCTTGAGATGGAGTTTAGAGATCTCTCTGGTCAGTGGGAGAAGCAGCAGAGATCTGAGTACACGCATAAATCACGTAACTTAGCAGAGGTTCCTGGAGAGCAAATGTCCTCTGATGTGATGTATTCATACCTGCTCAGACCTGGCCAAATATGACCAGACATAATAGGGGGGCTGTTCTGCCAGCTTTTAGGATGGAGTAAAGGCAGATGTTTTCGGGAGAACTCCTCTTTGGAGTGTTTCAGAGACGTTAGACACCAGCAGTGGAAGTTTCTGGTGGGTTACAGTTGGATGGGTTTGTGATGGGAACCACGACAGTGATTCTTCTCTAACCCTGAAGTTTAACTAACAAGTTGAAAGTATGATCACACATTGAGGAGGCAGTAATACAGCTTTTTGTTTTAAAAGGTTTTTCTTCAGAATCCAGTCGCTTGTCTGCATGATAGGGGCAATAATTTGTGTAAGCCTGTATGACTATTTAATGTTGAGTACTGATGTGTAATCTGCAGAGCATCTGTTGCTTTCCAGCCTGGGACAGAGCTGGGTAGCAGTGTGAAGGACCTGTGGGCCGGCATCAAAACTGATAGAGAAACTCACAATGTTTGCATCTCCTGTTCAATTGCAAACATAGCAGAAGAAAAACAAATGACAACAAAACAACAGGAATATATTTTCAGGGATAATGTTTTCAGAATGGCTTTCTGATGGCTGGCCAGCTTTGATGAAATGCTGCTTTGCTCTTCATTTTATTAATTGAGATTGTGAACTTATTTGACTGTAAACAAGAATTTTTTGCTATTGTTTTCTGTTTAAATTCAATCTTTTGTGATGTTTTAGTGAACAATTGAAAAGGGAACACCTTGTTTTCATCCTTTTTCCTCTTCCTTTTAGCATTAATGTACAATAAGGAGAAGAGAGATGAGATAGCATTGCTATTCTTAGTTCTTAATGTAGATGTTTGTGAACGCTGAAATAAAGATATATGGGCTTAGATAGTTTTTCCTCCATTTACACATCTCTCTCCATAGAAATTAGAAAATCATCTTTGCCTTTGCCTGGCTTTGTATATTTCACATTTCCTTTCCAATGTGTTTTTTATTGCTTTTTTTTTTTCTTTTTTGTTTTGTGTGTGTATGTGTGCTATATCATATCTCAGACCCAGCACCACTCTGTTTCTACTGACTCCAATGCTCTGGCCCTTTTACAGGTCAGAGTCATCGCTCCTTAATGATATGGTCTTTCAGACTGTTTCTCCCTTAGTCTGTATCACTCTCTCTCTTCTGGACATGGGGAATGAACTCAGGACACTGATGGTCACAACATCACTGTATTTGTTGTATAGCCAAAAGCTGCTACAATTATCCTCATCAGTGAGGGATGAAGCGTGTGTTGAGTTTAAGAGTCTCTCAAAATGACCTGTTGATCAGTTGAGTTCAGATGGTCGCTAGCTCAACAGATCTGTGCTGCATGTGTTTGCACTGCAAGGATCAGGGGATGCATCAGGTCAGGATAGGACAGAATCTAAGCAAAATCAGATTAAACCAATGTCTGAGACTCTCAGTAGGCTTTGGATTATGTGCAGAAGACTGGGTGGGTATTTCTCTAGAGCAAAAAGGGGTGGACTCTTTCTCTCCACTACAAAATAGAAATTCACTGCACATTGTGAATTCAGTTTTATTTGCATCTCTTAGATGAAAGAGGAAGCAGAGTTTTGAGAAGATAAAAAGTTTGGTAGTCCCAAGCTACCAGGCAGCCCCATTTTTACACCATGTGAAAGGGTAGAGCCTTTTTGCTTCTGTGGCAGTCATGTACCTGAAGAAACACCCAGAGCCATTTCCAAAATGAGCACCTGCTTTGAGAAGCAGTAGCTATCTCTGCAGTAGAGGAGAGAAGCACAAAAAGTCCCCATAGATTTCCCTTTTGCAAGTCCCTCTAAAATCCACTGCACTTTAAATTAAGATTTCACTCTAGCACTGCTTGCTGTTATTCTCCCCAAGACATGAATACCAACCTTTATTGTTTCAAAGCCGTGGGCAAAGAACCAAAGAAAATCTATGCAAACCTTTGTGGGTGAGAGGCTTTTGAGATTCACAGTATTTTGTTTTGTGGCTGCCACATCTCTGTGCTTAGAGGTCGTCATCATCTGCCCTAGATAGAACATGATTAATAAAGAACTGTTTTAATGTAATTTTCGCCGCTGACCTTAATTGCACAGGTCAGAAATGAAAGCAGCTCACCATATGCCAGACATTAAGGTTTCGAGCAATTCCCCAGCAAACGTTACACTCCCTTGGATTGGATTGGAGCCCAGCCAGGCTGCACTCATTGAAACTTATAAATTGCCTTTATCTTGCTGGCAATGTAAAATTAAATTGGTATAAGGGATATTGCATTGTTGATGAAGATGTACAAGGCAGAGTTAACTCCAATACAGTGAACTTATCACAAGATATGAGAAATATCTTAATTGGCTCAACACCTTCCTTGAGTCGCCTTGAAGAAACCCAGTGTTCCTGAAAACTGCAGCGCCATTAAAGGAAATAGTCATTGTTCATTCTCTTTGTGTTTGAATTGTACAGCTTCTCCTATACTGTTCATGAATGGTAGGGTGCTAAACAGGATATAGCAGTTTAGAAATGATGACACTGTAGTGAGCTATGATTGAATCTAAAAAGTCCTTTTCTTGTAATGTATTTACGTCCTATAAGCCCTCCCTGGCTACAGTTCTTCCCCAAGCTCTATTTCAATCCATTGTCCATACAGGCCTCATTTTGTCAAGTTTTCTCATCTCTTCCTATAATGACAATTGCATGATGTAAATCTGTGAGCAGCAGGGAGTCTTTGGCAGAAGATGAACTCTAGTGAACATTAACCCTTCTGGGCTCTTTTAACATTTGGACCCAGGCTTTGGAAGTAAATGAAAATGAAAATCCTTCCAGTAATTTTCTCTTCTCATGAATTCAATCAGAAAAATTAAAGACAGCCAAGACCTTTTAGGTCAATGTGTCCTGCTTTCCTTTTGTCAGAGTCTTTGTGACTCTGCTAAATCTCTTTGAGAAGATTGGAAAGTTATTGTATTACTTACTTGCTACAATCCTTCTAGAATTATAACTATATTAATGTAATTGTACCAAAGTGAGGCAGACATTTTCCAGAGAGAGAGAGAGAGTGAGGAAGGCAGTGTTCTTACTTTCAGGGGCTTATATTCTCAAACAACACAGTTCAATAGAGGAAGCCAAGTAGCAATGCAGTGGGGCTTGATGGCTATGCCAAGAGGGACCAGGCACCATAGTAGAAGAGCCCTCAAAAATCATGAGAGCTTTTCCCATTCCTGTGACAGATGTGCATGAAGTCTTGAAAGTGGTTACACACACAGGAGATGTCACCACCAGGAATTACTTGCATGCCCAGTCACAAAACCAAAGTGCGGTGTATCCCACTGCGAGTTATGGAGCTATGAGCCCTGGGATCTTTGTGAAAGAGAACGTCAGACTTCTGCCAGCTATATTTACAAAGGGAAAACAGTGTTGGATGAGTGAGCTACAGGCTGGACAGAGAGCTCTGAAAGGCTGGTGTTCATCGGTCAGTTGTCCCTGGGTAATGCTCCATGTGTGTAACTGACCAAAATTCCTCAGTCTCTGATGCCAGAATCATTAAGGCAATTACGCCCTCTATTACCACACACAGGTATTTGTCCATTATCCTTGACATGAGATCCAATCTCTTTAAGTTGTAAGGTGGCTGAATTTTCACTCTCTGAATCTAAAGAAAGGTTCAACACTCAGAG
Source organism: Tragopan temminckii (assembly GCA_028571105.1). Taxonomy (NCBI): domain Eukaryota; kingdom Metazoa; phylum Chordata; class Aves; order Galliformes; family Phasianidae; genus Tragopan; species Tragopan temminckii. The sequence continues at coordinate 9,451,638 of JAOWBP010004220.1, forward strand.
GTTAATGCAGCCTGGTGTACTGTACCCGGAGTCCAATTTGTGAACCCTGCATGCTCCCCCACTCACATTCATAATATCCAGCATGGACAATATTCAGACTGGGAGGGTCCCTGTAAGACCCACAATCTCCTTGTAAGTTTGAGGCTATCCTGAAATTGGCAGTCCTCTAAGTGTCAACAGTAGAATTGGTGTAGTGCTGGGAGGAGCAGGGGATGTCCCACGAACCATCCATCTGGACACAGGCGGAATCAATACCTTTCAGCCCCTAGGCGTTGGGGTGACAAGCTCTAACAAATGCAGCAGATGGGTATCTCGTGGAGAGTCTTTAGTAGGCTGGCTGAGTGCCTGACAAACCACAGGGAGGAAATCACAGTATTAAAAGAAGCCCCACGCAGAAACACACTGAAATTTTGCCAGCATAACATCCGACCAGTTCCCGAAAGGGCTTCCTGCACAGCGGAAGTCAAACCTGCTGTCTTTTGCATCCACTTTCTCCTTTTTTCCCAACCCCAATGCCATGAAAGGGCCTTGGCAAGTAGCTCACCAAAGCAGTCATTTCCCATGGTTCCTCTTCTCATGTTCTTTCAACACCCGAGGGACAGAACAAGCAGCATCGAGGTTGTACATGGGCCATGCCTGGAAGTTTTTTAAAAAAGAAAGAGAGTGATTTCAGTAGAACATATCTGCTAACCGGCTTCTTCACCTAATTAGCTGTGGAAAAGTCACCAGATGGACACAGATTTTAATGATGGCTTCATTCAGAGTCTTGGAGGAGTGGGTTGGGTATAAGAGATAATTATCCTGACTTTTAGATGTAAAAGGCTTCTATTTTATTCTGCTTTTTTTCCCCCTCTAGTTCATTTTTAATGAAAGAGAGGAATGGTGAAATTCAAAACATCAAATAAAAAAGGAAGGTTGACAATGCATCGTTTAATCTCTGCTCAGTGCCAGCCTGGAGTGACATTTCTAAGGATTGGTTTGATGGGAAGCTTGTTTGTTCATAAATTGCCACAAAATGGCATTCTGGGTTTAGCCAGGGACTTTCCCCCTCCCCCTGTGTGCTGGGAGGAAACTGAAAGCGATCTCATTAAATGCTGCAGGGGATGGAGGTGTGTTACGATGACACAGAAAGAAATACAGATGGGAAATGCCTCTCTCACTCATTCTCTTTCCTATCCTTCACACACACCTTTGCTCAAACCCAGTGCTCAATAAGAGGCATGAAGATGAGATCATAAAGGCATACCTACCAGTGCACAGCTGCCCCAAATGCTGGTAAATACCTCATGGGACTAGTGGGACTCTTCTTTAGCATACGGAGCAAAGCTGTATCTACGGAGCAGGGGAACTGTTACCAGTGGAGAATGGGTGCAGAAAATGGAGAAGAAGGCAACCATAAGACCTGGACAAAATAAGTTTTCAGAGGATAATTCCTCTTCAGAAGTGTAGACAGAAAAGTGTTTTTCCCTTCTTTTCCTAACTGGTTCCTATAGCCTGCTTCCATCTGGGTGCAGGTAGGAGAAAACCCATGAGTGACGCAGAGCACCAAGCAGCTGTGGGCTCAAGGAGCAAGTTTGCAGAAGGCTTTCAGGAATTGACATTACAGAAAAGTAAGTTTTATGGAATCAGAGGCATTCCACTGAAGATGTGTGCTCTAAATGATTGCTTTCCATAGGTCTGGGGTACACTCAGTTGTAACATATATGGCACAACTTTAGTCATACCGATTTGGGTACATTTAGAGTCTGGCAACTGATGGCCGGAAGTGAATTTTTACAAAAACCTTATTAGCAGCAAGAACATTTAAACGTGAGAAGGCTGAATGCCCATACATGTGTCAGGGAAAAGCCATTTCTGTCCTCTGCTCAGATTCTGTGGGAAGCCTTTTTTTTTCACCAGCAAGTCCCTCCCATTGCCACCAGTGCTCCGTAATCATCTGATAGAAAAGTAGGAACACAAACAAGAATCAAAACCTAACAAATCCTCAAATTTCTTTTGAAACCCTTTTGATGGCAGACAATATGCACTATATGGCTATCAGATTAGGTTACTCTCATTCAGATCGAGTCCAGTCTCTAGAGATAGGTTTTGTTCCCCAGCATCATAGTGAAGGACCTGATTGTGGTACAAAATGATGGAAGTGTAAGATATATAAAAGAATGGAGAAACAAAGAACAAAAGGCCTGTAATTTCTGAGAAACTATACAGGCAGCTGGATAAGTGGATCATGGTATCAGTAATTGAAATAACTGAGACCTCTTAAGTCCATAAAATGAAGAAGGCACTTGAGAGCAACATTGCTGGAGCAGCTTTAGCACTCATTTGGCCTGGGCAACCCACGAGACCAACCCTTCACACCGTGCTCCAACCCCCTCGATGCAGCTGATACACAGTAGAATAGGAGAAAGTCTGCATAAACAGAAGTTGATGGAGAAATTCAAAAGAGGCCACTCAGCTCTCAAAATGCCTCCCTTTATTATCATGTTTTCAATAGACATGGGAAGATTGAAAGGAAAAAGATTTATTATTGTTGCTACCAGTATTTTACTGCCATTTTCCCAAATTAGTAGCAATCTTTTGTGAAATATGGCATTCTGAAATATTCAGATACAGATTCTCACCTTAAGCTTTTGCATTAACTTTAGTTGAAGGTCTTACTCCTAACTTGAGAGGAAAGAGTATGGGACAAACTCCTGTGCCAATAGGGAAGGTCTGTAGAACCCCTTACCTCAGTGAGTTTAACTCAGTGAATCACAGGAGAGGGCCCATGACAGTTACAGCTGGTCTATATTTGTTTTCTAGCTTTAAAAAAAGGAAATGCTCAGAGATGAGTGTGGGATCTTTTCTGTCAAGTACTGAGCATTTTTTTGTGTGAATTCCTTCAGTGATCAGTGTGGCCAGAGGAGCTGGATGTGCTGAGACCTTCCCTAGCAGTGCTCAGACTCTTGCAGGATCTGGTCACACATTAGAAATGTCATGGTCAGGCCAGGACGAACAAGCCATCATAACATTACAGCCATGTCATTAGTGACGTCACTTAGAGCAAATGATGACCTAAGTACTTTCTTGTTCTATCTGTGCTTTGATAATGCTTTCTTTTCTTTTTTTTTTTCTCCCATCCGCTATTTATTTACATGGAGTGAGGCCACTGGAGTGACAAGCTCAGTTAACGAGATGGTTCATCATTTCCTCTCTCTGTAATTTTAATTCAGCAGATTGCTACCTCGCATCTGCATGTGTATCAGTGAGCCTTACACTCCTCTGGCACATCACCTTTCCAGGGCTATCATTTTTCTTCTAGATTATGGACACACTTTTGGAAAGTGGCCTCAACCAGCGAGGCGAGGAGAAGTTGGATCATTTTTATGAACCAAGGGGTAGAGTGATCCATAAAATATATGTCAAATTAGAACTAGCGCTTCACTGTAAGGAAGACACCAATTAATGGGTTCTGAGGGTTTGGATTTAATAGAGCGAAAGATTTACCGGCCTTTAAAAGCTTAATACCAACACCATTTATTGGCTGAAATCGTTTGTCAATGGCTAGGAGCTTCCTGACTTTCCCATGCCCCTTGCAAATGGCAACAGTCGTATCTATAGAGATTGACAGTGGTGTGCTGATCCTTGCTGAGAACTTTTTAACCTGTTACAAGGATAGAGCATGCGTAGGGGACGGGATGCATTTTGTATGTGGAGTTAGAAAAAATTAAATGCAGATCCACTATGAATCCCTGCAATTTCACTGGCTCTCGCAAAGTGGGAATATGGTAGCTCTGGCAAACATTATTAGTATGATGATGATTGTCAGGTAACTTGTTTGGCTTCATTGACTGCTTCCTCCTCTTACTGTTCTTTTCCTCCAGGTTACCCACTCCATGGTCTTTGCAGCTTAAGTTGAGAGAGAACCATTGTTCTTAGTCCAGAGCTATCATCTCATGTGGGATATGGAAACATAATTGATGGTTCAGAACTACTAGGTTTTATTGTGTGAACCATGTAAAATTGGCCCACAGCCTAATAGGAAAAGGTTGGAAATGATCATTCCTTATCACCAGGTAGATTCTTCAACTCCTCATGACCTTATCTCATCCACAGGGATGGGGATTATGCCTGGATGGAATGGTTTATCCAAGATTATACAAAGAACCTTACTTTGTTGGAGGTATTGACCACTATGGAAGACTTCTGGCAAGTTGATAAATTAGTATCAATATTGCCATGACACAAAGTGCACTCAGCTTGAAAATGTACTATGTGTTTTCTAATCTTTATACACAAAGTGATAAAAATCTTGCCATGCAAGATTATCTTCAGAATGTCTTTAAATTAATACTTATTCATTAACTGCATGATGTTTGTGGAAAGGCATGACTATATGGTCTCTCAGATAATATTATTTCAACATAAGAATGCAAAGAACTTTTTAAAAGACCCAAGCAAGTAAATGGAATGTAAATAAAAGAGAAAAGCAAAATACATGGACTTCTGAAATTCCTCTAGGGTTGTTTTACATATTTTAGAATGGATTATATTTCTCCTGTAACATTTTCCTTGCAGAGTAAAAAAGAGTGAATTTGTAAGTATCTCAAGCTGCATAAAACTCTGAGCAAAGAAAATCATGCTCTTTGAGACACCACCCACATTTTTCAGTGGCACATCCTGTGAAGACCCTTTCTTGCAGCTTTCCATTAAATGAAAACTTTCATTTCTATAACACTTCGATACCACCTATCAAAGAAGAAGTCAAGTGTGAACACAGACCATGGCAAAAGTTCATTCAAGCAAATTTCTACCTGAGGCCTCTGAAAGCCCAAATTTACAACACTGTCGAAGGAAAGACAACACAGGATGCTTATGTAGTCAATGGCGTTTTTTTGGCAGTGGATTCTAAAAAAGTTACTCGATTTTTGTAGCAAAATGTCCAGGTGCAGACAGAGGAGAGGCTTGAGGTATTTCTGCACAAGTTCTTTGACCTAGGAGAGATCTTTTGGGAAAAACACTATTGGAAATGAATTCTTTTGAAATTCATATCTATGTCTGTGTAAGCCCCAGTGATGGGAGAGAGAATGATGGCTCCTCCCTAGAGAACTCAAGAGCAGCACATCATGTTCAACATTATGATCCTCAAAGAACTGTAGAAAATTGGTATTGTAATCTAATGAATTTTAGAGGATGTCTCCTGAAGGGGTAGATTATCATACAGAATGTGTTCTTTTACTATAAAGCTGTAATTTTATTTTACTGTTTTACTAATGATGTACAGTGAGCCATGACTGGGGGAGCCCCAAGAAACATAATGATGGTTGTTTATTACAAGAATGCTTAATATATTGCATTATGCAGAAATGTTTTCACTGAGGACAGTGGAAATTCTACTGTAGGGCAGGATAAAAGAGCCGTATCAATGCCATGTGCTATGCTAAAATAGACACCATTAACTCCTTCTTGCTTTTTCAAAACCAGCCTCTCAGTTCAAATAGTTTGTTATCTCCTCAATAGACCAAAAAAAAAAAAAAAAAGACTGTAATGTACTCTCAGAGATTTGACTAGAGTACAACTTACTAAAGCACAAATGGAAGTGAGACATTCTTTTTAAGAAACTGCTGGCAAGAAGACTTTCAGTGAGGCCAGTGGTTCATTGGAGAGGGTTTGATGCTGGAGGACAAGGATATCTTTCAGAGCTGCCTGGTGGCAGTGACCCACAGTACCATACAGACCTTTCAATCTTACTGAGAGAATTGCTCCCAGGGAAGCTCACTCCGTGCCATGATCTGCAGAAACGAGGACATTCTTGAATGATGACTCTCTCCAATGTTCTTTATATGGTTTGATACAGCTCTGCTCAGACTGAAATTCCCAAGGCCAATCCCATTTGCTGGCAACTGGGGGTGTGAAATGAAATCTGTGATGAAAAAGCTAAAGAAAGGGCCAGTTTGGCCAGGTCATCAACACTGCAGGTCTGCTCTTCCTTCCATCACCTCCAGCTAAGCTCCAGCAGCTGTGCCGTAGCAGAGCTCATGCTGTTACAGCTCTCCTGTGGATGAGGCACTGCCATTGCCAGCCCTTCCAGCCCTTTCCATCTGTCCACCCGCTCCTCCCCTTCCCTATGGACAGCAAAGATTTTGGAATAAGAATTGCTGAACTGAAAGAGTATTCAGTTTGCAGGAAGGGGATCTGGGTGGGCTGGTGGCAGCCTTTTGAAGCAATGGCAAGACTGTGGGAGAAAGGGTGGTGTTGGAAAGAATAGCACTGGCATTGTTGAAGGAAGTAGTGGTGCTGAAGCAGAGTTAGTTAGCAAGCGCTGTTAATAATGACAGCCACCTGTTTCATTAGCCATGGTTTCAAACAGAAAGGATGTGGTATGCAAATTACCATGCAAAGCAGGCTGGCAAAGACCAGATAGGAACAGGGATTTGCCAAAGGCTCTGATAGCAGCTGAAGCAACAGATGTGTTGCACCAAAGAGTGCCAGGAAGGGAATAGACAAGTGGCCATGGCTGTACTTTCCCCCAAGCAAAGAAGAACTGAAATTTCTATTTGGCAATATTTTGGTCAGGTCTTTATATGGGTAGCTGACCTTGATTTGCAAGGCTGGTTCATTAGATGTCCTCCAGTTGGCACCTGCCTTATTAGCCAACACCTAAAGACATATCAGCATGAAACCCAGACACAAAAAAATGATCTCAGACTGACTCATCAAAGGGACAGAAACTTGTGGAGCACCACTAAATGCTACTCGCAAAAACTGTATCTCGTTGCTTTTTATAGCTTACTTATACACTGTATATTATTTAAGGAGAGAAAGGGAACTAAATAAGACTGAATAAATGCAGAGAAGCTCCTTTTCCTTCTAGCTGTACCAGAAGAGCAATTGCTTCCCTTTGTCTGGAGGTGTGAGAAGTAAGGATGAGCAGTGGATGAATTTCAAAAATTTCAAAGCCTTGGCTCGATTCAGATATGGCACCCCTCAGCTGTACTGGCCAAGAAAGCATGCAGCAGCCAGCCTGGCTGAATATCGTATGCCCCTGGAGCTCAGCTCTTAGTGAATGTGAACTGACTGTTGAAGGAATTTAGGATGAGACTTGACTGAACCTCTGCCAAGATTTGTCAGAGGCTGAGATTTGAAGAAAGATAGCCTTTTGAGATTAAGAATAGCTAGGTTGTGTTTCTGGCTCTGCCTCATACTCCTGGGGTGACCCTGGGCAAAGCATTTCATCATGCAAAAAGGAATACCAGCTGTATCCTTACTTTACAGGGCTGCAGGGGTGTTGAAAGGATAGATTAATTAAAGTTTAGGAGGAGAGACTTGAGCAGAACAATGACAAGCCTTACGTAAATAGCTTGTTGATGGAGCTAATGGGAAGTGCAAGTTGCACTGTGTGAAATCCTGACATTAGAACATTTGTTTACAAGCAGGTTGGTGCAAAATAGAAAATTTTGGCAAAATAAAACCTTTAATCATTTCTAACATGAAATATCAGCATGGTTCATTTTGGTTTATTTATGGCTTTTGAACTCAATTTCCCAAGCTACTCTACCATTCTATATCTCTTGGGATGTATTTTGGCGCTGTAGTTAGAGGAAAAAATGCTAGCACATCCTGACAGAGGTAATTTGGCCACATATCCCTGTGGCAATATGCATAGCTCTGGAACATTACTTTATTCAAATCACCACAAAAGTTCAGGCGAAAATCTGCTGCCTGTGAGATTAATCTAAAATTTAGATTCAATTCAGCAAATCATAATATTTGATTTGAGGTCCACCAGCCTATCTCCTCCAGATTGTTCCATTCCAAGTTTCCCTTCTCAGTAAAATCAATGTATTTTTAAGGATGGATTTTTTTGGAAACCATATGTTGCTGGTACAAGAACACGTTGATGTCATATTGCCTGCTGGCAATACGTGGCATAGAGTGACTGCTTCCATTTTTCCACTTCATGCTAAAGACCTCTATACTGATTTATCAGTATATTATAGTAAAAACCCAGTGACTTCCTTATGAACCTAAGATTATTTATAATATCACATAAAAGGTGAAATAGGAGGCTTTTGCTGCTTTCACTATAAACAAGACTAAAATTGTTAATTCAGCCAAGTTTCCCACCAACGCTGTAAATAAATACAAATCCTTCAATACAAAATAAAACAGGTTGTTAATCTATTAGAAATAAAATAATTGTCTTTTTTTTTATTATTCCTGACAGAAGCCTGAGATTTGATAGATACAGATAGGAGCTATCTTACTAATCTGCATACGAGTTTGTTTGGGGAGAGTGCAGTTTGAAAAAAAAGAAAAGAGATTTGTGGAAGATCAGGAAAACAATTTTTTTGAGAACATCAGGTGTTGCTCTACATTTGACAGTGAGTTCCAAATTACTTTCAACTTCACCATGATAAAATTACTCAATTTTCCCCCAAAATAAAAATTTAAATTCTTTTTGAATGTAATTTACTATGTTGTGAAAACAGAAAACAAAACAAAACCCTACTAACAAAACCAAATTGCTAAGACTTTCTTGGGAATTTTTTTTTTAATGTATTGTCATCAAAATGCATAATTTCAGGGGAAATATGAATAGGAGAATTGAAAGCATTGAATGTTTTGAGGGAAGTAAGAGAAAATGTGTGAGAATTCTCCCAGATTTTCTCTGAATCCCCATGATCTACTCCTTTGTTTCTCCATCCATCCTGAGCTTCTCATAATAAAGCATCAGATTTGGGTACGGACACGTGTATTAAGCTAATCTCCATCATGTAGGAACAGCGCACTAAATTTTGTGCGTAACAACTGCATCACCACCACTCCTGCTTTTGAAAAGGGCCAGAAGCTCCCAAAGCAAGAGCAAATCTTCCTTTATGAGATTTTACATTGATTATTTTACTGTGCCCATATGCAGATCATTACCCACATGCACATTAAAGGTAGACTGCAGTTGTCACTTTTTCTTGATTCTTCTCCAGACATACCAAGGCAGATTTTGGTCTTCCTGAATCATTTGGGTTTTTTGTTTCCTGAGGATGGACTGATGCTTCCTTCTCCTGCTATACAAGGATGCAAGGATCCCTTCCACAATGTTGGCAGACAGAAACAAGGTGAGAGCTTGTCCTGCAGCAAGTGCCTGTGCAGAGAGTGATTCTATTACTGCCAATTGCTCCTGCATTTGCATCTCCTGCAGCTGATGCCCCAGCATTTCCACTTCCACCTGGCTCCCCCCTTTCCCACTCAGGCTTGTCAGGAGAGAAGAGGGAAGGTGCTTGGAAATTCCCTTTGAAATCTTGCCTGTGAGGCACAGATTTATCAAAGCAATGACTGTGCGTGAGTGCATGCATTTGTACCAACCCTGCCATCACATCAAAGGGAAGAACGAGAAGGAGTTTCAAAGGGGTGCCCTTATTCACCCCCTTCCTTATTTCTCTGTGCACACACGTATGCATGCGCATGCACACACACATTTGCCTTTCCTTACAAATTAATGGGCTTCTGTTGAGGCTGCTCATTAGAAGCTGTGCTGCATGCATGATCCCTCACTGCACTCAGAGGTTAACCACAGAAAGTGCCACACCAATTTCTGCCATCAGCCTGGAGAATAATGAGAGAGCCACACAGGGGTTTTGAAATGGCTCCGTAAAAGGCCAGGATTCCCTGCCACAGCATGGAGCTTCTTGGCCGAAGGACAAGAGGGTGTTGTCTTTAATACGCGTGGCAGCTGATAAATCAGCCTTTCCCATGTGTTCAATAACAGCAACAGGCTCAGAGCCCCTTTCAACACCTTTATCCTGGCTGTCAGTTATGAAGCCTCCTGACACCGATAAGACATCAGTGAGGACAAATGCTGCCCTTTTTTTTTTTTTTTTGAGGGGTGACTTAGCAGCGTATGCAGCAAAGTGGCTCAAAACTGAAGTGACATGACAAATTCACCACACAACTCTGTTGGGTACTGGGAGAGGTACCTGAGTTTCAGGCTGCAGGGAGGGACAGCAAGGCTCTCGCCTAATCTGGGAGCTTTAGGTTCATCTGAGACTGGGATGAGGTTCTCCTGATACCCAGCCTGACCCTCCCCAAACTTCCATGCCATTCCCTCGGGTCCTGTGTCTGTCACCAGAGAGCAGAGATCAGCTCTGCCATGAGGCCTCCGCTCAGCCTCCTCTTCTCTGAGCCAGCAAAGCAAAGGACCTCAGCCTCCTCACACCTCTTGCCTTCCAGACCCTCCACCATCTCTACAAGCCCTCCTTCAGACACTCTCTAACAGTTTTACGTCCTTTTTGTGGTGCGCCCTGTGTGGAATTTTCACCATGGCTCTATGGGAAAGCATTGCATCAAACTAACTGCACCCTGAGAGTGATGCTTGGCTCAGCCTGAGCATGTTCAGAGATACTGAAGAGGAACTCCTGCATCACTTTGTCCCAGAGGCCCCACAGCGTGAGATGTAGAGGGGACAACAGCTGCTTCCCAGTCAGAATATCTTCTTCTGAGGACACAGGGAGGAGTAAATGGGAACCACATGTCCCTGTGCTCTGACTTTGAAGACTTCTCCCTGTGCATAGCAACTTTTAGCACTTTCCTGGGCAAATGTGTGACGCCTAGAGTGAATCAGATGTTCATATATCCCTTGTCCCAGCTTTATCTGACAATTGCTTTGCTGCAACTCTGAAAGACCTAAATAAAGATGTTAAAAGTTGAATTTCAGTGAGAGGTAAAATCGGGAGAGTCATAGAACAGGGCCTACCAGCATTGTAGCTGATAGTTTTTTTCCTGCTAGGGTACCAAACTGTTTCATGACTGATGGCTGATGTACCTGCAGATGTCTAGACATAGCAAAGCTGAAAAGGAGCAGCAAATGGGGCCTCTCACTACTGGGTGATAGCAGAAAAAGCTTCCTCAGTTCTGCCCAGGCACCTGTGTTTGAGGTCAAATCTGCTTGCTGTGTTCTCCAGCCTATTTCAAGTTTTTCACCAAGCTTATTAATTGGGCTTCATGAAAGGGGTGTAGAACTGTTTTAATGAAGAAAAATAATGTATCTGCAAGAGGGCAAATCAGTAACAAATATCTGGGCTTCAGTTTGCAGCTGTAGTTTTCTCTCAACTGTACCTAACCTTCACAGAAGTTCATTGAGAGGTCCTCAAGAGAATCTGAGCATCTCATAGGAATCGAAGGCCTCTTTTAGAAATGTACTTTGTTTTTATTTGTATCTATGTTCGTGAATTTTCAATTCATAAAAGTGAAAGGCCTTCTCTCCAACTTCACACATGCACTCACTAAAGCACAAAACTAGTTTCATTCCCCTCTGACGGCTCAGACTGCTGCCTTTCCCTTTCTTCTTCACCATCACCTCTGAATTTTTGCTGATGAACGCTGCACGTGATAATGTCTTTCTGGGACTGTCCCCACTGCTATGCTTGGTCCTGCCAAGCTGCAGGGCTCTGTCCCTGCTGCGAGTCAGGCAGATTGAGCTAGTTAGGTTCCCAAACTGGGTTCAGTTCAGAGCCATCCCTTTGTACTCAGAAAAGATTTTTAACCAGGAATAAGTGAAAGAAGATCTGGCTCAGGATGGGTTGGGACTGAGGAAGTCTTCCCAGATGGGGAAGGAGAGGATCAGGATGAGAGTTTTGGGTAGCAATTCAGCAACAGTCTGCAGATGTTTTCCTTTAGGACCCAATGGTTTCAGACTCTCCAAGGTTCATCATTGCATCTTACTCTCTTTCTGCCACGTCCATTATCTTCAAAAGACACATCTATATGAGAATGCTGCTCTTATCCTCAATCCTCATTTGTCTTCCTGGGCTTGGGCATCTTCCCTTAAATTTCAGGTACCTCTCCTCAGACTTCAGTTTCCTAACTAAGATTATTTATTGATAGCCTCTTTTTTTTCTTTTCTTTTTTTCCCCTTTTGGCTCCATGGCCCATCAATTAACTGGAGAGGGTATTGATCGGTAATTGTGTCAGGTTTCCCAAAGCTTTCTGGGAAATGCAGCTGCTGCTGCTGCTGCTTCAGATGATTGCATATGCTCTGTCTTTGATTCACAGAGCACAGCTAGGGAGTATTCTCACTCAAAGTGACTTAAACGAGCAATGAGCTCACAATTTACCCTTAGGAGGGTATTATTTGCAGCTCACACTGGATGGGTGTTTGACGTTAACAAGAAAACAGAAGAAGCCAGAACCTAACAATTAATTCCCACTGAGCCAAATGGAAACTTTAAATTGGGGGGTCTATGGCAGTCTGACATATGTTAGCTTATAGCAATAGGCTACCTGGCTGGACGGATCTTTGTGTCTGGCAAACTAAACTTACAACAGTAACATGATTTGTACCACAGTCTGATTTCACCCTTCTCCTCCTACAGGCTCGGTAAATCAAGCGCATGTTGGTGGCTCTCTGTGCTGAAAAACTGCTGCTGTAAGCCCTGCTGAGCCTCCCAGTGCTAGCACAGCTCCTAAATTCGGACATGATTTGCTTAAATGGATCAGCTATTGATTAATAAGGGATTCTTTTCTGAATCTTCAGATGAATAACTAGCAAGCCATAATTCCAGTGCTACAGGCTTAGGAAGATGATGTTGGCCTGTTATAAATGTACATGTGCCAGATGCTCATCTCCTTTTCCATGCTGAATACCTATTGATTACAGCTAAGTATAAAACATCACATTTTGCTTTTAGGATGGCTTGCATGGCCTCACAACATACAAGACACTTCTGACCTTAAAGACACAATATCCATCTGTACAATCAATGGATATATAGATATTATAAATACCAAAAAGCTTGGCTAAGTTGTTAAACCAGAGCAAAGAAAAGA
>JAOWBP010004220.1:9464538-9478748 GCA_028571105.1 Tragopan temminckii
GGTGGAGTCAGGCTCCACCCCTTCCAGCAGCACAGGTGAATTGCCTTCACCTGTGCTCCCGTGGTTGACTCACTGCTTGCCCCAGGTGATCAATCAGAGGTTCAGGCCGTGATTCAGCAGTTCCCATACACTATCTCACTGAGAAATGCCAGTGCATGCTTCAAGTCAGCTAAGAGTGAATGGGAAACAGAGACAGCACCATTGACCTATCAGCAATGGTCCCTCCATGTTAGCCTGAGGAAGAGTTTCTTTAAATATCTGAACAAGGTAGATATTTCATAGATGGCTCAGCTATATCATATAGTGATCATCTCCCTCTTGCTCACTGTGTTAGGAAGTTCAGCTGCTGGACTGGGTGCTACACTAAGCTCCTCAGCAGTGCTCCAGGAAAAGTTGGGCTACCTGAACACTGATGGGAAGTCTAGGGCTTCGGTGATCACAACGGTCAGTTGATACAGATGTTGGTTCTCCCAGATGGGATAGAGATTCTGCTTTCTTTGACTGGTAGGCAGTGTGATGCTTCAGAATCAGGCTAAGGAGAAGATGCAGTTTTTGAGGGTGCCATGCAAGTGGAAGAAGCTTTTCTCAATGCATTCCTATCCAGCCTACCTTCTTCCAGCTGTAGAGCTTCTTCAGGCGTCTCTCAACCCATATTTCCTTCTAAACATAACCCAAGTTTCCCCAAAGTTGATCAGAAATTGGTGAGAGATAAATTGTTCCTACTGAACTAGAATGAGACTGCCACATAGCTGCTCAGACTTGGATCATTAGCACCTCAAAAAACTTCAGAGAGTGGCCATCACCACTTCTGTGACGTTTCCACCCTAAAGGGTAAGAAAGAGGAAAATAAAAGGAATGGAGGAGGGGTTTTGAACATTCGCTGTGAAAACAGAGAGGTAGATATGGGACACAGATATTTTGCTTGCACTATCCAGAACCAGTTCTCCACTCCCACGTGCTTCTGATGTTGTCTCCTAGAGCTGTTGAAGGAAAGTTAATGTCTTTGCTCAGGTCCAAGCCTTATTTCATACTTCAATGGGAGTAATAAAAAGATTGTCAGATGAAGCTTGTTTTCATAACACCCCCTGCAAGTGTTCATCCAGCACACATGCAGACATGCACAAAAACACAAAGGCTTTCTCATTATCCGTGGCTTTCTACTACTCAGCTTCCACAATTGTTATTTTTCTCTCTATTTGTACACTGAACTGTATTCAGTGTAGCACCCCTGAAAGTGTTGTGTTTCTCACAGTAACTGTTGTACCCATGTACTCATATGGATTAAGAATTCACCAGATCTTCACAATTCTCTTGTTGTGCCTGGCACAAATTCAAATGAGTTGAATTGGAAAGTGATGGCTTTTTCCTCTCTCATCACTGCATGTAAATCTTCATCAGGTTGGTGACTTTCCAGCATATCACATCCACTGTTGTGTTTTGTGCTTTGTTTTGTTACTCTATTAACTCAGCAGATGATAAATCAGTCTTAGAAAGAATTAGCGCTTTGAGATGCAGCTCTGGCTCTCAGAGTATGTTTATTTTATTAAGATTACTAGGCTGTTTTTTTTTCCCCATGAAAAGAGTCAGCACACAATTTCTAGCCACCAGCAGAGCATCTTCTGTACTACCACACACTGAGCATCTCCACCACGTTAACAGCTTCTGCTTCTCTTGTGCTACGGACTTTCACACTGCTCTAGAAATGCTTCTCATTCCAAAGCTGCCACCTGCTTCCTTGTGAACTGCTCCAAAACCACTTTTGAGCCCACCCTACAGGATGAGTGGTTGTTGTGGCATATGAACCAACATGCAGAGTTAGAGAAGTTAAGGGTGCCAACTGAAATGCATTTTCTTTGGGCTGCTCTAACTGTGAAGTTAACGCTTGGTTTTCACACCTGATACTGGATTCACCATTATTTCCCAAAGGCCAGAGCTTCTGTTTGTGGGCTGAACAATAGTTTGAAAAAAGGGCTAAGTTCCAGCCCTTTCGGCCCTATCCTCAGAAGGTTCATAATGAGCCCACTTAAAAATGTGGACCCTAATTTTAAGACAAAAGCAGAATCACATTAGGAAATTAATCTAAAGTAGCAGCTTTATTTCTTCCTAACATCCTTGCATATATGCATTCCTTCCCCATCAAGCATAGTAAAGAGCATATTTGCTTAAAGTAGTTGTGAATGAAAGAGATGTGATGAAATCACCCTCAATGGTCAGGCTGGGAATTCATCAAGATATCTACTGATCCTCTTAAAAACGTATCATTGCCTGTTGAATTGTGGAGCTTAATGGAAGGAAAATTAGTCGACAAAATCAGTTTTATTTTCCCATAGCTATAGGCTTCATTGTATTTCCAATTCACTGCTAAACAAAACTGTGAGCCTACCTTTTGCTCAATTCAAAGCATTTAACGACTGCATTAAAAAAAAAAAAAAAGCTGTTGAAATTTATCTCCATAAGTTGCTATCTTTGCCTTATTTTCAATTTTCCTGTGAAGTTATTAAAACATTATGTGATCATAATATATTTATGGGGAAGGAGAAATGAGGTGTGACTCTGACTGAGGCACAGTGATTTGTTAAAAACTGTAAAGCATCAAGTGCCACTAAATTGGATGGGGGAAAACATGCAATTCTATGTACTGAGTGGCATTTTGAATATATATATTTTGTACTTGTTGCGTGGAATTTCTGCTTTCCAACCTAGATAAATATTAAAGAGAACCAAAGGTATCAAACTCTGCTCAACAAGTTGAACTTAGGCTCCCTCCTGCTTTTGAATTGCTTTGCATTTTTCTTTTGGACATTGCACAACAGAGCAAACTTGGTAATGTTGCTACTAGCAATCACAGAGCACATTATTATTCTTTGTATCATTATTCATGATAGGAGGTAAGGGGAGAGGAAATAAGACTATTAACAGACATAAGTAGCTTTCCAAGTAGTTTTCTGCTCTGTCATCTTTTGCTTCTACTGCACCTTACTGTGGTATCTGAACTGCTGACCTGTTTTGTCAGCTGGATGCAAAGCCAAGCTTACTGCTGTAAGTAGGGTGCTGAGCACATAGCTTTGGGTGTGGATTTTTGTTCTGCTCTGTATCTATACAGGGCTTCATGCAGGACTCCTTGCCTCAACCTCCTGTGGATGTGTTAAAAGCCCCTCATATACATTTTAGAGGCCAGACCCTGGGTTTTCTTTCTATAGAAAGAAGCTGTTGGAATGCCTGAGCTGAACACTGACAGCAGGCAGGTCTGAAAGATCTCTGTATTGAATGAAAAAGGGATCTCTGATATTCTGATGAGAAATACAACCCTGTTTTCGCACCAATGTGGTGCTGTTTGGATGTATTAATCATTTTAAGAAAAAGTCAACTCAGATAAAAATCAGAGTAACCCATTGTCTTGAGCAGTGATGCTCCAGACTCCAGCGGTCGAGAAAGGGTCCAATCAAACCGACAGCATGTCAATATGAGTGATAGGAGGCGTATGTTTCTGTGTGCTAAAAGCAGCACAACACATTGCAAGGGATAGGGAACTGGAGCAGTTCCGACAGAGTCACATATGGCTTCACATATATAATGTGCAAATTCATCAGTCAAAAATATTGAAACACTTCATAAAAGTAAGGCTCTGCTCCTACAAGGGCTGTGATCCCACAGACTTAAGAGGAGCAGAGTGGAGTCAATGCCAAGTGTTTGCAAAATCCTCCCACTAAAGTGTTCTCCAAGGTGGTCATGTGAGCAACTTTCATCCTGGGAGACCAGAAGTCATATCTGGCTTCAGTCAGTCCTGAGTGATTTAACCCTTTTTCCTATGAGTACTATCTTCAGCCATCCTGGATAAGGAGAAGCTGTCCATGCTCATGCAGATATGTAATAGCAAAGGAGGTTACAGGAGGAGTTCTTATCCTGTATCTGTCAGAAGATGAAGGACTGAGGCTTCATCAGAGCTCGATGGCTTGGTGGGCACACCATCCTGCCAAGCAGGAGCAAGGACTTTTGACAGGGTGCTCCTGAGCTGATGTAAAGGATGCCAAAGGCTGCTGAAAGTGAGCACAAGGTACAGGCAGAGTTATGCCTCTGTGCCAGGAAAGGGCCATTTCAGGTCAGGACTGAAGAGCCCTGGCAGAACTGTGTGAGGAATCCTGCTAGGCATCTGCCCTCAGGATTCCCATCTCCAATCTGTGCTAATATTTGGTTCTTTCAGGATTGCTTCATCCACTCATTAAAAAGATGTAAAGAAAGTACATATAGGAATTTTTCCCTGCTATATTCATCCCAGCACCATTAAGTTTTGGGTCTGTACATCCAAACAGCTCCCCAACCAAGAAAATCACACCACAAGAATATATTTCTCTTTCTGTGATCAGCTTATAGCCTATGCTTTGCAAGGTTTGTTTCGACTGCTAATTTTGGCTTGACAAGATGCATGGGGCTTCAGAGTGCAACTTACTGCACTGAGCTGACAGGATGGATACACAGAGCCATTTGCTGGCACATGGAAGAAAGAATGAAAAACATTATCTACATTAGAACTATTTAAGATAACCCTGAGAGTTCTTCTTGCAGACAGCTCTGCTCCTGCTGGCTCTAACCGCATAATGTTAGAGCAGAAAGCCAGGCCCAGCATGGCTGGTGGAAGAGGGGTTTAATTATTTTCATTCTTGATTTTCATTTCAGCCTTCCCAGTAATTTGTGTTGCCTTTGTTACCAGAACAAGGGAGACAAAAGATATTTGCCTTGTAGATTCCTTCAGAAAGCAGCTCTTGTACTTAATGACAGCAGCCTGCCTCACAAGCAGCTGAAGACAAATCCCACAAATCCACATAGGTGCAACACGGACAACAGACCCAGTGTGACTCTTCTGGACCATGAGCCTCTAAGGGCAGGAAAGGAAAGCAGTCTTCTGCACTGGGCCTTGTGCTTTTGATGGGTTTGCTAACAGCAGGAGTGCATCTGGAACACTGACCTCCCTCCTCACTAAGATGGTTTTGAGTTAGCTTATGGTGATGACGATACTGGTTTTGAGGCAGGAATTGCAAAATGAATAGCTCCACTCTGTCACCAAGCCTCAATGCTTGATAAAACTGCATCTATGTGTCACAAAAGAAAACATCACCACAACTAAGGGAGGGGCAGGAACAAGAGTTCCAGACCCCTAAAAGACCACCATATTTCCCTGTTGCACTTAAACTGATGGGTGTTGTTCCAGGTTACACACATGGGAATGCTTTTTGTTTTCACTTCCAGCTCAGAAAGCTTGTGCCCACCATTTTCTCATTGCGAAATCACACTATTTTCTGTACCTGCTCATCATAATATAAGAGCCTGATTGCACAGCATACTTCTCATTCCAAACGCTTGCAAAGTTAGAGTAGCAATTGCACCATCACCTGCAAAATGCTATGGTACGTCTACATACACAACCAGACAGCTGTGTGTCCTTTCTGCTTGTTCTTTGAGCTGGCCATAAACAAGCAAGCTACTTTCCAGAAAGTCCTATTAACAAGGAATTCTTCCTTCAAAGATGAGTACTGCAACTTCCAGGCCTTTCCTTCCATCTCTGTAGGGGCAGGAAAATCAATGGGTCTTTGCCGTTAGGTGCCAAAATAGGGACAGCAGGCACGAGAGGACATATAAGAATCCATGTACACATAGGCAAAATTACCAGTACCAGAAAAACAAAAAACAAGAGGAGCTCCATCACATCTGTTTAGAGATGAATCTGTCTTGTTAGCAAATACTAGGGTTTTAAGGCAGAGATTACAGCACGAGTCTGTTGCTGGAGACAAAATATGGCTGTATACATTAAATATATTGGATATGGCTGGCTACTGCAGGGATACACACAGCTGATGTAGTCAGAATATATTCATTATTCTGGAAAAACAGGCAGATTTCGTGCTTTGCTGCAATTTGCTGATGCTCTGCTTTTCATTCCATTCAAACCTGTTTCCCTTCATGTTAAATATCTTTTGAGTAGAGTTGGCTCTGGTGTTTTTAATGCCCTTAGCAGAGTCTGGAGGTCACTGCAGCAAAGCAACTGGTGGAGACAGCAGATTGAACTGATTCCATGAACTGCTCTTCACTGTGTCCTCTGGACATCTGCTGTGCTTCCTTAATGGGGACTGTTGGCTTTACTCTTCAGGAACTGAGCAAAATATTCTCAAGAGCTCAGAAATACTCTGAAGTGGTGGTTAAGTCAGATCTAAACAGGGATAACAAAACAAGCAGCAAAATTGTTTGCAATGATTCGGAGCTCTGAACATTAGTGCATACCTACAGCACTGAAGAGGAAAATCTACTGATTGACTGACATTCCTTTGCTCTTCTTAAACAGGCTGAAGCTCACATAATCTTAAATCTTGATACAAGGGAAACGTTGAAAGAACACAGCACAGTAATTTTGCCCAACTCCTGTGCAAACCCTGAGCCAGGCAGAAGGTGGTTTCTGGGGAAAGGACATTATTAGCAGTGCTTTCCAGAAGTTTCCAGCAGCTCTGAGTGAATGAGTTGGTCTCTCATAGGAATTTTCTGCTTGAAAACGTTACTTTTTTTTTTCCTACATGGTGCCGCAGGCTCCTGCATGTTATGTTGTCATACTTGGCAGGAGAATGAGGGGTAAGGAAGTGTTAAGTTATAATGTAAATTGAGTTTATTGCTGTCTGGCAGAATAGTTTGGCAGTCTTTTGTGACGAAGCCTCTGCCACAAACACTTTCTTGTGTTTGGAATCAGGTCAAACCATTAATCCAAGTGTCTGCAGGGACATGCACAATACTACAGCAGCTCCTACTGACAGAAGATGGATGCATCCCTGGCTTCCCACTGAATGTGCTCACTTCCGACAATGTTATAGTCAATAGATTATGCTAGCAAGAAAGGTTATTGTAGCAGGAGGAAATGAATGATTCAAAAGCGTCCACGTTAAACAGCTGTTCAAACCATGATGTTTCCAAGTTTCTCAGGACAAGCACCACATCTTTCTTGAGGCTATCAGAACAGTAGCGCTCTTAATCGCTAATTTGCCAAACTGATAACTTCAGAGTTATGAGGAAGTCTATTCTGTCCAGAATAATACACATTTGGGATTCTTGTCCCATAGTTAGCTTCTGTGTCACAGAAAGCCCTGATCATGTGATAACTGCATGGCACAAGGGAAGGTTGGCCAGAAGCTCTGACAAGAGGAAGGACTCATCCCCTGTGTCCTTCTAGAAGGCCTCCCGATTCAACGTCTTTGTAGCATCACATGAAAATGTCTATTAGGCTATAATGAACATTTCTGTCGTGATCCATTCTCTGTCATTTCAGCTGAGGAGAAACACTAGTGAACTGCACTTTTCTTTCCTTGGTCCCATGATCGTACCAGTTAAAATTAATAGGGCTATTTAGTGCATGCAAGTGCAGGAAAAGATTTTTTTTTCCTGACAGAACTGCAGATGGAAGGGTTAAACTAGATGATTAAAATGGCTTCACAACTCAGATATTTTCTTGGAAAGCTTTGGAATGCAAAGCCTTTGTAGTTTTTTTTTTTTTTAATTAACATTGATCATTGGCTGTACCAATTAATTCAATTACTTGGTGCAAAATAAAGCATCCTATCTGATCTGTCTCATATACTAGTCCGCTCAGAAAAACAATTTGGGCAGTGCAGGCTGAAGAAGTGGATTAGCCAAAGAAAATATTTCTGTTAAAAGAAATAATTATTTGTTGCAGTTAGATTTGCTGTGTTTTGTTTTCTTTTTTTTTTTTTTAAAGAAGAAATGATACATTGCCTGCATGCAGAGCCATAACCCACTTCCTTTTCAATAGGAACTAAATGTTTAATCACTAGGCTGTCGTATTAACTATCTTTGATTTTTATTTAAAAAACACAAGGGAAATAAATGTTAAAATCCAGGAAATTGTCTCAAAACTGAGATTTTCTCACAGGATACAAGGAGGACTTAAAGTTTTGGTGGTTTTGGATGATAGGGGATTCACCATGCATTTATGTCTGATTTTTCCAGTTAATTTCAGTGATCAGAGAAGTTCACAGGCAATAAGTTAGTTTTCCAGTTCTGCATCCAAAGGGTACATTGGAAAAAAGATGTGGTCTAACCACAGCTTTCCTCTGATCTATAAGCTACATTCACATGGCTGCAGGTGGTGGGATTGTAGCCTTGGATCCTTCTTTTTCCTCAAAAGTATTAATTCTTTACTTGGAAAATGCATGTAGAAGACTTGGCTGTTCTGAACCAGATCATGCATCTTCCAAGCTGGTGGGTACCTACGCAGACCTGCTGGTGGGAATTTGTTACCATCAAGCCCTGAATGAGAGCTTAGTCCTGGATTTGCCTCGGGACAAACATTTTTCACAGTTCCAATCTGCATCTAAATACCACCACTTCCATCTTTGTCTCTTCATTTATTCTTCTTTTACCCTTAAAAGAAGTTCAGACAGATTTGCTATAGAGGTTATGCCTCACTTCTTTGTACCTCTACTTGCATGAGCATCTAAATCCAACATTTCTCACCTGTTCTTTCTTCATGGGTGGTGGCGAGGACCATCCTCAAACTGTGTTCTTTCCCAGCCATGTAAGACAGTGCTCTCTGGGCAGACTGAGACAACACTCTGGAGCAAAAAGACCTCCACCTCCATTCAGCATTTTCCAGGCTCTTGAGGGCTCTGATGACACTGCTCATTGGCACGTACCAACATGATGGAACACTTACAAATTTCTCTCCAGCACAAGAAGCAAAGTGAGGTCTAATCCTGCACCTAACTTCTCCCCTCTGCTGCTCCTCTCCCATACCAGTGAAAGGTCACTCAGCAGTCACTGTTTTTCTCCCAGAGTCTTACCAGGCACCACGCATCTTGCTGCAGCTTCTCCCAGATGCATGCCTGTTAGACATGGTTACACTGGCGCCCAGCTAAGGAAGCCCAGTGATGTTTTACAGGATAGCACAGTGGTTTTCAGGTCAGAAGACCAAAGACAGGTCAAGTGAAACAGTTTGCAGATGCTGACAAAGTTACAGAATAAATAAGTGGATGGATGAATAAATAAAGTCTCTTTACAATTGCTGTTGAGTCAATAAATCATATTTTGCCATTGAACTTTACATCAGTGATCCGTATCTTGAGCTTTGGCACAGGGCATAAATGGATCTGAGGAGTGGTCCTTCTTTCAGGTCATTTCTCTGGGGAATGAGGCACAGAAGAACTTCTTCCACACATTTGCTTCCAACAGGAGAGAGAGCAGAAGGAGCACAGAAAAGAGGTGGTCTTTGTGCTCTGGGCCATTTGCAGGCAGATTAATGGTGCCAGACCTAGAGGACAGAAAATTAGGGCACACGCATGGCAAAGTGATTGCAGCACAGCAAGCAAATGGCATTGGTTCAGCTGGAAATCTCTGGGGCTGTGATAAGACTGATTCCTCCAGCATCCACCACCTCCAGGACTGGAAAATGTGGACTTCAAAAAAGATTGGAAGGAATTTAACATGAATCAGACCCCTCTGGGGCTTCTTGCAGGGTGCATGAGATCTAAATAAGCAGGAACATTCTGGAGTGCCAACCAAGCTGTTGCTATGTTTGAGACTTGCTCTCCCATTGGTATAAGTCACAGAAGTGCAGGTCAGTGGAAGGCTATGAATGCCACGCTCAATACCTGCATCACACCACAAGAGTTAAAGGGAGGTCTCAGCTCACAGTACTGTAAACACTTTCCACTCAGATGCATCAAGGTTCTCTTTCAGGCGCTACTGAGGCAATTCCTAAGCACGATGAGCATCCATGGTCCATCTCCCACAGTACAAGCTCTAGGTACTCCAGAGAGCCATGGGCTGCTGCTTCCACTGCATGCCAAAGATATCTTTGCTTTCAGGTCTTAGGATGCCTCTCTATGCTTCCTAGCGTGGCCAATGCTGCTACACAGTGACCTGCAGCTCACAGAGGAACCATGTGCTACCTTATTTTCCATGTCCTGTCTGCTCTTTTATCTCTCTGCCCTCATCAGATGCTTCCTGGCTCAAGCACATGCATTTTCCCATGGGAATATGCACTTTTTTTTTTAGCTACAAAGGAAAAACCTGAGATAAACTATGTCAGTACAGTGATATTAACAGGGGGGGGGGTTGAGAGAAAGTGTGTGGTCATCACCTGGTGTCAGAAGCTTCAAACAGATTGGAAGTTGAAAGCTCACTTTGCCATTTTTCTAGACAAGTCAAAAAGGCAAAAAATATTAAAATTGTCCATTGCTTGAGGAAATGAGTTCTTCATCTCAACCTTTCATACCTGCAGCTGGTGGCTGATAAAATCAGGAGCTTCCCCTTCCCTCTCTAGCTTGAAACCTCAACCACTTGCTTTGAATATTACCACAGCCACTGCTCTTGATGGTTCCCAAATTTCTGGCATGAGATTATAGAAATTTGGTCATTAGCTACATTCCTTCCCTGTACATATGCAGCCAAGAGCTGAAACAAGCAGACAATGAGATGGAATAATGAATGCTACCCAGAAGAGAAAGAAAATTTCCTCATTCCTACATGATGGAAGAATAGAACCAATGTGAGCATCTTCCATTGAAACTGTCTTTCTGCAACAAATATTTAGCACCTAAATCATTCTATTCAGAGGAAATATATGCTTCTCATGAGAAATGTCAGTTTTCCAGATAGAAAAATACATAAAAATGTCATATGTCAAAATACATCAAAGTTATTTTGGCTGAACTAAAACTGAGGTGGGGTTGTTTGCAAAAATTTGAGCAGGGAGAAGTTAGATGTCTCTGACTCCATTAAAGAATAATACCTAGCTTTCCTGAAACAGGCTTCATGCACAGTGTTTGCAGCTGCATCCTTTCCTTCTTACATACAGATAAGAAAGTGAAATCAAAGTAGAAACAAGAATTGAGGATCCTAGATAATGTCATTATCACTCTGATTCTGAGGAGACTTGGCCCCCTCTGAGGGAACCTCAGAGATGGACATCAGTGAGAAGGATGCTGAGTTTCTCCAGGAAAGCTGCCAAATTACACAAGAGATTTTACAGATTGCATTCATCCTGACTGTGACACTCTCACAGCCAGAAGGATGGAGCTGCTATTTCAGGTAGGCCTTCCTGAAAATGTAAAGGGCATCTTGAAAATGCACATTCAGAAATCAAGAGCTCATTTACAGCCACAGTGGATCATCTCTTAATCATCTCTCAATGTGCCACACACCAACGGGAACTTTAGCCTGTGCACATCACTCCTGCCATTGCAGATGCAATTTAGCCACACTGTGGTCAACAGGACTGCTTCACGGTTCATGACCTGATCCTCACCAATACCAAAACTGTACTAGATATTACTGTGCATGGGATTCTCAGTTTAATACAGGGTAAAGTAGGATCATCAGAGCATAGAAATCCTCCACAAAGTGGGACTTGGACTAGATGACTTTTACAGCCCCTTCCAACTCAAACAATTCTATCATTCTATCTTTCAAACACAAAAGAAGTGAACTCACACAGAAGCTCCAGTGGCTGCCTAGCCAAAAAGAGAGGAAACAACAGCAAGTACACACTGACAGCCTCACAGATCGTACCTGGATGCAGCTCTAAGGAGTCAAGTAATGGCATTATTCATAGTTGATGAGAATTTTTTTTTTTTTTTACAGGCAATAAATATTGGATTATTTATTTTGTATTATGAGTGCTTTCTCCTTTCCTTGCCTCTCCTTTTTTTCCCCCCCCTCTCTGTATGGTAAAGAAAGAACATATGATGAGTTGCTGTATATTATAACTGAATATTAATCTCTTCTATTCAGTCAGTGCATGCATTCATTTATACGCATGATTTGCTAGTTTTGTTTGAATACACAGACACATTTAACAGTGAGGTTTATTATGAAAAATTCCATCAAATTAACTCTTTTAGAAGATGCCAATATTATTGGCAAAAATTGGATTTCATTTTCTTCTTTGTATACGTGCTGCTTCCTTAGACATTCCTTTCTCTGGAAACCCAGTACTTTTCTGAATGCAAAGACATCAGTGATGAGCTACTGTCATTCCCACATTAAAAAGCAAAACCAAGCCTTGATCTTTCTACAGCAGATTAGGGAGCGAGATAAAAATGAGATGAAAGCCTCAAATGTCTGTTCCACTAGGTTCGAGGCATTCTTTTTGTTTTAGTTCCGCACTCTGCCTCTTTAATTCCCGCTGGCTCAAATGCCAATTTTCTGCTATGTTGGCATGACTGCCGAAGAATTGCTTCTGTTAATAAACTGCACAAAATAGCTGAGCAATTAGGCAATTAAACTGTTTTAAATTTAATTTAAAACCCTGGCATTTTGCTAGGAGTACTTTTTTTTTTTCCTTTTATCCCATCTTTTTCTTCTGGTGGGAGGTAAAGGGTGAGTCAGAAGGGAGGGTAGACAGTGTGGTGAGGGGAAGGGTCTGGTGGGATCTCAACACATTCAGGCCTCACATGCATGAGGGCTGTCTGCTTCCACTGCAGTCCTTGCCCCTTATTAGAACAAGTAATTTTTTCTCAAACATTTAACACACAAACAAGCTTAATCTGATTTCTGTCCTGATCCCAGATGGGCATCAGGGCTTATAAACAAATGAATTCTAGAGCTGCCTACCTGCTCTTGGTTGCTAATTCAAAATAAAAAGGAGTGATAAAGAAAACACAAGAATTACTGTGCCTGGAGGTAAGCAATCTGTTCATCACTGTGTTCCACTGCATTCACGGGCACTTCCCTAAGTTACCTGGGCCATAGGAAATCTGCCCTGTGAGCCTACTTGACCTGTACTTATAGAGATGCCTTTTTTTTACTATAGACCATGTTTACCTTTTGATAAATACTCTTTCTGATGTGACACTGGTGATGACACAGATTTACAGCTGCTGGAGACAGTCCCACAGGACATTCATCCCCAGATCAGCCCACTGCCTCTGCACTGCCATTCACAATCTATGCATAGATCTCTGGTCTGACCCACAGTCACTATCCATCCCACTCATAACCCCAAAGATCACCCCAAAAAACATAAGTCTTCAGCTACCCAGAAACATCCCATCCCTGCATGCTGCAGCTGCTCTTCTAAACCCCACTGCTTCATGCCACTTGCCTCAGTTGAGTTGCAGCTCAGCCATACCTATGTTTTTCAGAGCAATCTGTCCTCCTTGGTTCTCAATGCTTTAAATCTCTTTTCTTACTGTAATGGTGAAAGAAACTAAACATTCTCCCCAACGCTTTGCTAAAACTTTCCCCTAATAAAAACTCCTCAAGTTTTCTGAGCCTTTTTGAACTACCTACATTCACATGAATGATGTCACAGCTGAGCAAAATATAGCACAGCATTGTATACCCTGCAGTGCTGACTGTCTTCAAGAAAAACTCGTATTTCCATGGTCACATAACAGCTATTTTTAGTGAACCAGTCATTCCTGTTATTTTCTTACACTACAAAATTAAAAATAATGGAAAAGGAATTAAAAGAATTCTCCTAAAGGCTGTAGTAGCCACATACCATTTGCAAAATTTGAACTGAAACTTCCCCATCTGAGCTAATTTGGGGATATCAGCATTAACAATATTCACGTCATCATCGCAATCAGGCTCACATTATCATTTCCACTTAATACACCTCTGGGAACAATCCCATGGTAGCTGGGGAAATATACTCTAAGTTAATTCATTATTTCTGGTACAACTCTATGGTTAATCGAGATTTCCTGTTCTGCACAATGAACTCATCTCTTACCCCAGGAACAGAGAAGCCAGCCCAGGAAGTTCCTCACTGCAGACCTAAATATCTCCAGACCTCAGAGCTGCAGAGGACACTACTTTAAGTTCTTTGTGTTAGCATAGACCGCAGTATTACTTTCTGCCCTCTCTCCTGACATTGACTTTCCACCACTAGTCTTTGGCTGTCCAGTCCATTTTGATTGCAAGGTCTTCTAAAGAACATCTCTCACTCTGTTTATATAGTTCCAAACTCAAAGAGAAACTGAATTTTTGCTGGACCTTTAGCTGTTACTGTAATGCACATAATAACTATATTACATCCTTAAACTATCTGTCCTGTTTCAGTGCATCTGATAATTGTCTTAGAGAATAAAAGTACACATTACATATATGTGAACAAGCGCTAACAAAGTGAATTGCACATAATTCCAGATCATCCTCTGAGCATCACAAAAAACTGAACTGTCACAGTACTAACATATGGAAGAATGACT
>JAOWBP010004220.1:9478848-9500599 GCA_028571105.1 Tragopan temminckii
TGCACATAATTCCAGATCATCCTCTGAGCATCACAAAAAACTGAACTGTCACAGTACTAACATATGGAAGAATGACTAAGGTAATGGGTTAGTGTTTGTACATTGCTTAGCAGCCATTGACAGGATTACTGCCCTAGATCATTCTTCAAGCCTCCTTCCTAGCAAAATACAGTTAGGATTTCAGAATGAGAGAGTTTAGATTTGTCCTTTCACATATCACAAAGTTCTCAGTCACTTCAGCTCTTTAGAAGAGAAGCATCAACTTTAACCTACAAGCTACATCCCAAATCTTTGTATGACCAACATCACAGACAGAGCCATGCTCTGGCAGCGGCCCACAGGTGGGATGTGAGAACAGTCCCCTGGGGATACCAGCACCCAGCTGTAGGTTGGGCACACTTGGGCATGCTGATGATGCCATCCTCATTGATTTGTACATCTTTATTTCTACCAGTGTTCAGAATTAGCAAGCAGGGACTTTCTTTTGGTCAGGGGACCACACTCAAGAGATTCAAGGGACATATGTTGGGACACAAACCACACTTTGGCCATGGACCACACCTTGGCCTATGTAACACTATGCAGTGACTCAAGGAGGCCCCCCCCAGGAATTTAATAACCTTATTGTAGTTCCTGCCAATACCAGCAGAGGTTGTATTGAAATGTGAGATAAACACGTATGCAAATAATACATTGACTCCAGTACAGTCATGATGACTTTGCCAATAAATATACAATCTCTTTTTAATACATTACATTTGTATATTTTAAATAATCTAATTGATAGGAGCATGAAAGCATTAAATTGCCATATAGCAAGACAGCTATGCCACACTAGACATCTATTAACATACTACATGTCAATCAGTGTTTTACCAATTAATGGCTATCTAATTATCTTGCTATAATGAGCTTGTTAAATGCCAATTAAATGGCAAGATGTTTGAATGCATTAATAAGAATGTAATTACACAGTTATTGGTGACATAATTTTCACATCATTAACTAGTAACTTATCCCTATTGAGTTTAATAAATATATTCTTTTAACTTCCCATTGATCCTGAATTAGGATACAATCACTGGACTGTTAATACTGAATAAGATGGCTATAATTATCAGAATCATTATTGGAAAAGTTTCATATCTCTGATATTATAAATAAGGAATTACGGAAGAATGCACTGGAGTAACAGCCAACTGAAAGTGTAACTACATTCTGTGCACACCACATAACATGGAGTGGAGCATCTCCTTCTTGCAGACAACAGTTCCTGCAGATAGCAGTCTAACTGCCTAACCTGGAAAATGCAGCCTGATCAGACAGCAGCTCAGACCTCCCTTATCAAACTTCACTACCTGTGTGCTCTGAGGAGATACCGTGCCCACAGCTAACAGAGCTCTCTGGTCCCAGTCACCCTTTAATCTTGCTGCTCAGATTACTAACAGAAGAGGAAGGCTGAAGGAGGGCACCTAAGGGGATGGGGGACAGCCTGAGACACTCCAGGAGCAGGCAGGCTGGTGCTCATCCCTCTTCATCCTCCTTACCCTAAAGCTAGGAGGGGTGGCCTAATCCACCTATCCTCCATTTTCTGAGAACTCTGAGGCTAAAAAGAACCGATGGTACAGCAGCACCCAAATCCTCAAGCGAGGAGCTGCACAAGCACTGGTACTGACAGCAGTTCCCTGCAAAGTGGACATTAAAGCAAGTCAAAGCTGTCCCCAGGACACTGAGTGGAGATCTTCGCTTCCACCATTAGGATGTAATAGCTTGTATAGAAGAAAATAGCCCTTCTTCCATCCCAAATCTTTTATTATGAAAAGGAAATAAATCACCCACTGCATTTCCACACCAGGAAAATCTATTTAACTAAGCAAGCATGCGTGAGCCATGGCAAATGCACAGATAGCTCTGAGTTAATCTCTTCCTTTTCCCTCTTACCCCATTTTTCTAAAAGATTGAAGTTATACCATATCTACTGTATTTAGAGCAAAGCAAGAGATTGACTGGCAGTTACTGAACCAGGCAGCATGCTGAGATACATGTACAACCAAGCTCAGCCCCAGCTGCAGTGCTGAACCCTGAACCCTAATCCTCCCCTCATTAACCCTTATGAGAGCTGCAAGTCACAGTGCAGCCTGGGACATATCCTGCACCC
Source organism: Tragopan temminckii (assembly GCA_028571105.1). Taxonomy (NCBI): domain Eukaryota; kingdom Metazoa; phylum Chordata; class Aves; order Galliformes; family Phasianidae; genus Tragopan; species Tragopan temminckii. Next base: position 9,481,007 of record JAOWBP010004220.1, read on the forward strand.
CCAGCTGCACATGTGCTGCATGGCTCTGGTGGATTTCTGCCAGAATCTCACAGACCAGAAGTTGAGAAGATACTCCCTGGCCCATCATGGTTGGGCACAGCACTGCAGCCTGCCACAGTGTTTTTCTGAACTGGAATCAGCAGGACTACCTTATTTCCCCCAAGGATGTAACCTAGTCCTCCTCTTTCATTTCTTCATTCTTTTTCCATCCATCTTTCTAACTCCTTTGGCATTTTATTAAGAGACCCAGTGAGGTCTGCTGAATGCCTCTGCCTCCTTGGATGTGTCTAACAGGAATGTGTTTTTCCTGTCTTGGACAAGTAAAATGGGAAAAAGCATATACAGACATCACAGTAACATCATCTTCTATTGATCTCCACTGAATCTAGGTACCTTGCAGATGTGCTTTGTTGGTTTAAAGTTATTTTGAGTGGATACTTGTCAGGTGCCTTCTCTCTCATTTTCATCTCCTGATAAGAGAGACAGTTCTGTGTGAACACACAGAACTCCTTTTCCTCAAACAAAAAAAATTTCCAACCACTGCACAGCATTTTGGGGGTTTTCCACTGAAAGCAATATGAAATTGCTCTGAGCAGGTACAGACCTAATCAACTATAGGTGGAGTAATGATGTTCCTCCTGCACTAAGGCTCCCAGCAGCAAAACCATGACCTACACCCCACGCATATCAAAGTCATTACATACCCACTGTGCACTTAGGATTGACATTCATCAGAGGAACTGACATATCTCAAGTCTCCACACTTCCCCCTTTGATAGAAAGGGATGGCATCAGCAGTGTCACATTGGCCCTCTGCCATTGGGCACCATGTTGCATCTCACTGTTTGAGGAACGTATGGGATTCAAAGCTGGAGATGGGGCAAGCTCACTTGAAGGAGCAGAACTTGGGAGGGCTTAGGAAGCACCCAGCAATGAAGTTAAGACAGGCATGATTCTCAAACTCTGCAAAACCAAATGGTCCAAGGCTCTTCTCAGCAACAACCCATGCTCAGCCATCCAAACCCAAATGTTCCCTTTGCCTTTCAGATAAACAGGCTGTCTAAAAAGAAAGAGCAGTCCCAGTTGCTTTGTCAAGGCTGGGCTACATCAAGATAGAACTGCTATAATTGCATACATAAGCTAACATGGTAACATCTAAGGTTCCAGTAACTAAATTCAAATCTAAAGGCTCTTGGTATCTACACTGACCATATTCATCTGGAGCCCTGTTTCAGACCCATCTGTGACAGGATTTATACTTCTGCCTTTCCTTATTAACACCTTTTTCCTTATCTTTTTTTTTTTTTTTTCCTTCTCTACTGCTGTTTGTTTTTATCATACATCTTTCAAACTGGAAATGGTAGCTAACAATTAAGAATAATTATTTTATTGGCATGCTGTCTCTACAGTGGCACTCACCAGAAGAAAGTAATGAGTCAGCAGTGGTAATGCTAAATGATTTATAGGTTACCTTGTTCAGAGAGACACCTGAGCCCTTCTTCACACTGAAACATCCAGCACTGATCACTATTACAGCCAGAACACTTGCTTGGGTGAACCATTAGTCTATCGTAGCATAGAAATCCCTATAGTGGCTATAAAAAATATTTATATATCTATAAAACCAGGATGCTTCAGTCTAGTGAAAGCACTTAGATCCTTTGATGAAGAACAACACATAGAAGTTGAATGTATGGTGAAAAGAAAGACAACATCCTTGCATTTTGAGATCAGTAGTTATTTTCAGCCGTTTGTGAGGAAAGCCCGTCAGTCTGATGATTATCTGAACGTATGTGGAACGTCGGTAAAAAGCTGAGAGAATTCTATTATGTATAAGCTGCTTAGAAAAAGTGGCTCACTTAAGGTTATTACATTGCTGCTTTGGGTTATTTTTGTTTAATTCAAGCTCTGCAGTGGGTGAGACTCAATTTCAGTTTAAACAATCACTTCAGTGCCTTATCTTTCTCATCATCTTCTGTACCTACAAAATTTGCAGTGTGGGATTCAGATAAATAAATACATGATTACACACACACTCCCTCATCATTTTCTCCATGACATTCTGTTTTCTGTGAATAAAGAAAATGTCTTTCAAGGTATCTTTTTCCTTCTTCTTTTAAGTGAATGTTTTCCAATAGGCCTGTCTGTCCAGAACAGATTAACTATCTCACCTTACTCTAAGGTGAAAGCACAATTTTTGGTGTCAGAGGCTCAATATTGAATCCACAGAAGTTTTGGTTTAGGAATCTAAGAAAACACTTCTAAAGAGGCTTCTTCAACCTGTTCCATCTTGAAGTTATAATAATTGCCCATTGACCCAAGAAGATGCTTTAGAGAAAAAGCCTTACTTGATGAAATGAATAAGATAAACTGATTTTACCCCATAAAACATTCATATTTCATGGAATCGTTAAGATTGGAAAAGACCTCTAAGACCACTTAGTCCAGCCATGGACCCAACACACCCACTGACCACATCCTGCAGTGCTACATCTCCACAGTTCTTGAACACCTCCAGGGATATGACTCTACCACTCCCTGGGCAGCCTGTGCCTCATCACCCTTTCTGAGAAGAAATGTTTCCTAGTACCAATTTGAACTACCTCTGCTGACACCAGCCTGAGGCCATCATCTCTCATCCTATCTCCAGCAGCAGAGCCTGAACCCCCACCTCACCACAGCCTCCCTCCAGGCAGTTGTAGAGAGCGATGATGTGTCCCCTCAGTCTCCTCCTCTCCAGACCAAACCATCCCAGTTCCCTTAACTGCTCCCCATAAGACTTGTGCTTCAGACCCCTCAACAGCTTCATTGGCCTTCTTTGGGCACATTTCAGGGCCTCAATGTCTTTCTTCTAATAAGGGGCTAAGACTGAGCTGATATTTGATAGCTTTTAAATTACTGTGCCTCACCCAAGTCCCTACTGTAAAGTCTGCAAGCTGCTACCACATGTCCAGAATGCAAACTCTGGACACCCAAAGGAAATGCCATGACCACATCCCCTTGAGAAAAAACCTTCCCCTAAAAGAGCTGGCCAAACACTTTCACGTGCCAACCACATAATACCAAAGTAATAGCAATCAAACAGATAAACAGAGCTGAAAGCATTCAGAATGAATACTCCCACAAAAGTAGTGAAAACAGTATTAAAAAACACAGGCAAAAGAAACAGCTATCCAATTAGGAAAACTCTTCATGAAGGAACTTCTGGGAACATGTTTTAACATTCTATTTTCATATTCTTAAGATTTCCTAAGTCCATGTAAGAATAAAGTTACACCCTCTATAGACCTCCTTCAAACAGCAACTGTCCTATCCATCCTGTGAGCTCTGCCTTTACACTTAAGTGAAACAGCAACCAGAACTCAGCCCAAGCCACCCAGACTCGGGTCCCCCCCAACATCATGGCAGAAGTTCCCAGTCCAAGCAGCATGTGGCTTTGCTCTCACTGTGTGGTACCTTTCCATTTGGGGGTGGCAAAGGGCTGAGGTCTGTGAAACAACACAGAATTGTTCTTTCAGGCATGCTCTTCATTTCCCTAAATTAAAGGGAAGGTGCAAAAATTTAGTTGTGCTTCCCTCCGAGCCCCTCCTTACAGAGCAGTGGGCTGGGGTAAATTGTGAATGCACTTTAATTCTGCCTCTTACAAGCTTATCACAAGTCTAGTACTCATTACGCCCTCTGTTTTTTCTCCTGAGACTCCATAGAAATACAACAGTGTAACTAACACTTTTCCTCATTTAGAACCACAGGTGGTGGGAGTACATGTGATTTCATTGTCTTTACTTGGTAATTACAGGTCTGTGCCTATTCCCACTGTCTCAGCAGGGTGCCTGTGTGGTACACATAGTTAGGTCTTTTCAGGTGCTTGCTAGGTGGAATAACAGGGAGCACTGCATCACTGCACTGCAGTACTGTTCTGGTGTGCCTGTGACCACTGCGTGTTGAGGGATGCTGGCACACAGACTGCTTGTATTGACTCAGCAGTGCTGTAAAGGTGAGAACAGCTGGGATTCAGGTGGTTCATCTTGCAGAGAGCATCTCCACATTCATTAATGCTGTACTTCTGCAAGGGGAGCAAAATGCACTGAGCTTCAGCTGTCACCACCCCCTGAGTGCACACCTTCCTACTTTCCTTCCCAGCTAAAGATGTCTGAGAATGGGACATGTGATAAGCAACAGAGCAACAGCAATGGGATTGGTGCAGCCTGTGATTTAATGCACGTGACAGGCCCATTTATAAATGTAAATATTTTAATTCTTTGATTCAGCTTCTGATTCCTCCAGACGTTTGTGATTCATAAGCCAGGCTCCTTTCAGGTTCTGCCACCTTTTATCAGTGCACATTACGTTTGTTAGACATAAATCAATGTGTAGTAGGACGAGACACTGCATATACATACAACGATGTTAACTGTATGTTAATACACCACATTTATGTGGAACTTTGAAAAATATGGTAGCTTGAGCCAATGCTGCTGACAGAGCAGATCCTTTCTGAGCTTCTCTTTGAATTCCCTTTCTCTATTTGAATCAGGATATTTGTATGAAGGCCAGAAGCTCTCTCTTTCTCCTACTAAAGCACTGGTGATTTTTGCCTTTCCACCATTGGAATGAGCCTGTGAGTTCAAAGACTGAATTCAGCAGAGTACATACGCATATGCTTAAACTGATAGGATTAAATCTTGGGTAAGGTAATTAAGCTTGGGGCACGTGTTTATCCTTAAGCACAGGCTTAGATGCTGTGCTGAGTAAGGAGTGCAGAATGTTTGAAGCATCCCAAAGCCTTCCTCCCCCGCAGGCCTCTGACTCCATGACTGTCTCCTGGTTAATCAAAGACAGTGTTGCCCTGCACAGCACACAGAAATGTGTCAGGCTGCTAAGATCATAGAATCATTAAGGCTAGAAAAGACAACTATGATAATCAAGTCCAACCATTAGCCTGTCACCACCACACACACTACACGACAAGTAGGAAAAGGCAATGACAATAACCAGATCTAAATTGCCAAAAAAAAAAAAAAAAAAAAAGCAATGGCCACAATGCAGTTAAAAAAAGAAAGATTTGCTTACCTGTCCCAAGGATCATGGCTTGCCAAAACCTCCAGAAAGCAAGAACTCCAGGTAGAAAACCTGCCTTTGTTCCAACCAGCCCTTAAATGAGGCTTAGGGAGCCTGGTTCACCCCCTTCAGGTTGCAGAGGTGAATTGCTTTCACCTGTGCTCCCAGGCCAGCTGTATCCCTTCACCAGGTGCTCAATCACTGATTCAAGCCCTGACTTAGCAATTCCCATACACCGTGTCATTCAGTATGGTTTAGTAAATGCCCTGATGTTTTCAAAGAAATCCTGTAGGTGCCCAAAGCTCTTCTGAAGCATCAGGAATTGAAGAGGACTTCATCTCCAATGTACAGAAAGAGAACAAACCTGGCTGTATAAGTGAAAATGAGACCCCAAAAGTACGTGGTTCAAAGATACTCACAGGAAGGGCTAAGTATGCAGTATTAAGGGGTTGTCCTCTTTGTATTAGCACATTACATATGGCAGATCGTCAAAGGTCAGTATCCAAGGTGCAGGCACCTCATTTCTTTGGGAGCACTTGAAGTTTGAATCCCAGAATATGCTTTTGACACCACCCACGGACAATTTCATGTTCAGGAGCCACATAGGAAAGAAACAACAGCTGGACTTTTTACCAGTCATTCCCTGCAATCAAAAATAGAGGTGATTTATAGCTAACACAAAAGTGTCACCTCAACGATGGACAGTAAGGGAGTTTGTCACTTGTCTCTAGGAAAACTGGCTCTTCTTTCTTTATAAATCTGAGTGCCTTAACAAAAATCTTTGGCATTGGTCTGAAAAATTCACTGTTTCTAACCAGTGGCTTAAATTCCAGTGACAGTACTCCTACCTCTTTCCATACCAAAAGATAGCTAACTAGAAAGATGGCTGAAAACATATGGCAATCGTCTGAGCTGGAACCATGCCTGTGATGCACCAGCACCTCAGTACATGTTGATGGCAAGGATAAAGCCAGTCATGTCATCACTGTAATGAAGAATTCATGCTGAGAAAGCACTGGAAAAACACCCATAACTATCCATAAGAGAGGAAAAAATTCTCCTCTTTCTCTTTGAGAAGGAGCTAATCTGTGAGGATCTTGGTGAGGCACTGACACAAGTTGCCCAGAGAGGTGGTGGATGTAGAATCCCTGGAGACAGCCAAGGTCAGGCTGGATGAGTTCTGTTCTATTGCAGGGGGGTTGGATCAGATGGCCATTAAGGGTTCAATTGATGCTCTGATTCTATGATTTTGTACTTGCAATTGCCTTTGTGGACAATCTCACCATAACATATCCCCAAAGACTGCAGTGCACCATGAGGCTGAGCTCTTCTTCTGCTGGATTTGTTGGCCTATGGCAGGGCAGAAGCACATGCATGGTCCTTGTAAGAGCCACTGTCATCCAAACACTTTCATTTGCAGCACTCACCAGGTCCTGCTCCCACTGAAGGCAGGGGAATATTTGAGAATACATTTTAGCCCTCCACTTGCACGTGTTTGTAGTACAAGAGCAAAATGTATAGATCTATTTTTCTCCAAAGGAACACAGGAAATGCTGTACATAATAGAAATCGTGTTCTGCAAACCTCCCTCTATAAATAAATAATTCCAATGTGTCCCAGCCCATCTCATAACCCCCTCCTTCCCATTTTGCTTCTTTTTTTTTTTGTCTCTATTTTCTATATTTCTGCTTGTAAATGTTACTATTTAAAATGTGAACACCTGAATGATATTCACCTGATGTCTGAAATGATATTTTTTATGTTATGAGTATTGGAGAAGGATGCACAAGACATCAGCAGAATGTTGCATCATGGGTTATAGATTGCTGCTCAGCAGTTGGTGGGTTGCCTATTTCTTCTAATTGCTGATACTGAACTTTCAGACACTGCTGATCTTATGACAAATTTTTTTACTTTCTTTTCTGCAATTAAGCAATTTAGCTGACAGTTTTTTTATAAAACATTCAATTGTACACAGCCTTTATATGTATCAGTATGCATACAGACATGCACAAATCCTGTATATCTTACAGGAGTTCTGAAAAGGAAGATTTGCTTCCACATAAATGTAAAGCTTTCCTTGTACTACCTGAACACACTAAAATTTTGCTTTCAAAATGAGATTTGGTTTGTGAAGATTTATTTTCCAGTAATTTCTTTTAGTTGAAATGCCCAAATAACCACGTAAAAGCAGACTTGGTGGCAATTTTTGTGTGTGCGTGTATGTGTATACGCACTGGATTTGCTGTCAGTGTACATGTCCCAATTTCTTCTGTATTCCGAATAAATTGGGCTCACCTCCAACCATTACAGCTTTAAGGATTATAAGTAATTGCACCATTACCCTTCTCATTTGTTTAATTTTTTTGCTTCAGCCTCTTCTGTTGGTTTATCATACGTGCGGTCTAATTAAAGTTTCCTACAGGACAGTTCATCCAGAATAAGTAATGACATTGCTCAGAAGGGCTCCAGTTGCATTTTTTTTTCCTTCCAACTGTGCTGAAAGGGTGCTGTCTAAAAAACTGCGTCTGGGCGGAAGAGACAGTTCTGTAATTGCATTTCCAGTCTTCTTTGTATTCTTTTGTGTTATATGCTTGTACAAAGAGAAACTGGACAGGCCAGTTGGATATCAGCCAGGCAGAATTGTCAGAGAGAGAGGCTGGGCTGAAAATGAAATAGCAAAGGGGGAGAGAAATAAAAAATAGCAAGAGGGTCTCTCAGAACAATGACTTAAGAAAGTGAAAGTGGAGGAGAAAATAGCAATTTCTCTTTGTGTCTGCTTCTGAGGTTTTGAAAACTGTCTTTTGAAAATTGTCATTTGCTTTCTGTTCATTGTTGGTTGGTTTTCTTTTTCTTTTTTTTCCTTTTTTGTTTTTTGTTTCCTTTGTTTTGTTTTATTTTTCCCCAGTTGTGACAGAGAGAAGTCAAAGTATGGGGGATGTGTATTTCAGAAATGGAACTGGGACAAAATGTTTGTTTTCCAGCTAAAGTCCAAGTGCTGAGAAACCAGGGTGTGTACAAACGGGAAGGATGGAGCTTGAGAGCTGAGGATGTGGCAGTCTGGAGGTTGTATGGAGACTTGGGGTGGGACTGGGAACCCTCCAGATGTTCCATCTGCCCTCAACATTTCTGTGATTCTGTTAGAGGCTATCACAAAAACATCAATCTATGAACACTAGCTATCTGTATTCTCTGTTCCAGAAAGCCCACAAGTCACGGCCAACCAGCTTTCACAACTGGTAAACAAAGAAATGAAAGAATAAAAGAGAGGCAAAAAAAAAAAAAAAAACCTTTCGAGCCTTGGGATGCAGTTATTTCTACAAGGGCAGGCAGAGAACAACAGAAATGAAAGAAGAAAAGCAGATGCGAGTCCAAAAGTAGCTGAATGGAGAGCACGTCTCTTCCACACTTCCCTTGAAGGCACAGTGTGTAGATGTACTTTATTCATAATGACAATATGATGTGATTCATAACAATTGCTTCTCCCAGTAAATTATTCTAAGATGTGTTGTTGTGCCACGTTGCAACGGCACAAATGAATGATGTTAAAATACTGAGCAGACAAAATGATAACACCTGTTACAAAGCCACTTATAAACTAGAGTGCGCGGAGGCATTTGTACCTGTCTCTATTGCACATCATGAGTTACACATCTTAGGATGCTTTATGAAGGAGAAGGCAATTTCTGTTATTCTGTATTAAAACATTTCTCAGCGTTCCTTTAATTTACAGACATCCTCTCTCTGCTTACTTGACATCAGCTTCTGCTCTCTGGTGGATTGTGTGGGGGAAAATTCACAACTAGCTCAGTGCTCAGATTTTCCTGCTTGGGTCAGGTCTGGGAGGAACAGCATAACAATATCTCCAAATGTATATTGGTACTGCTAATCTTGCCCAGACCTGCTGTAGCATGTAATCACTCAGGCTGGAGAGGTTCAGGGAACCACCTCCCTTTCCACTATGAGTGGCAACCGGTGCTGATGGCACTAGCTCATAAAGATAATGAGGTCCTTAATTTCTACTGATTTGCACTGGTGCTCCGTCCAATAGGTCAGTGCCATCGAGGCCTGCTTCCAAAAACTAAGTGATTGTTTCCAGTGTCAGTGGAGAAGCTGTACTGGCCAGGGCAGGGCACTGACCATTCCTCAGCCTCTCACCAACACAGTCTCAAAGAACTGATGCCATTCAGCACTGAGCCCTCAAACAGCCCATGATGACACAGGGCTTTGCTTTAGGAATGACGCTGGTTCCCAGCAAGAGCAGAGATGCTGGAAAGTCCCCTCCTGCCACACTCCCCTGACAGCAGTGGGTACAGGGTGGTGTTGCCACCATAGAGCAACAGGTGGTTAACCCCTCACACTGCTGGGTGAATAGCTGCTCTCAAAGCAAAGCCAGGAGAATGGTCAGATTTTTTTTTTTTTTTTTTTTTTTTTTGGGGGGGGGGGGGGGGGGTGGAAGTTGGAACAGCTTTTCCCTGATTTCTAGAACCTGGCTTCATCATCTAGCCAGACATCTGCCCTCCCAACTATCTCCTATGGAAATTGAGCTCCAGCCCAACTGGTTGTACTGGTGTTTCTTGGCCAATCTCTAGCCTCACAAGTGAGATATTATGCTTAATTTCTTCTTTTCTGCCTTTTCTATCTCTTGCCTTTTTTTTTCTTGGCGCAGTGTGTAGGCTTTATTAAGATGCTACCTACAGGATTGTCTCCTAATGCTCACAAGTGCCTCTTCCTTCCAGAGGCAGCTGGAGAAATTGCTCCTCTAAGCACCAGACACTTAATTAACAATGAGACGAACTCTCTGGTTTGCTTTCTTTCTCAGTCATTCGTCCTCTCTTACGCTGTCTAGTACAGCGAGAAAGCATGTAGCAAGGTCTTGACCAAACACTTTGAACTGCAATCATCTTGGGATACCCGAGGAAGCTAATTACCAGCTTTGTTTCTCTCTCCCTTAGCCTTCTTCCCTCTGATGACAAGCAGGTGAAGTGGGTACTCAGCTCATCTGCCTGGAGACACAAAGGCCTGCATTTCCCTCTCTCTTTCCCTGCTAAGGGGTCCCCTGTGAGATACGCTCCGTGCCCACCGATGACAGCGCTGACGGCTCTCCTCCTAACTACTCCAGTCCCTTTTGGAAGCACTGGGGAATTAATTTGGCTCCCACTAAACTTTGAAGTTCAGGTTCTTCCAGGAGGGTTTGTCGGCATGGAAGCAGACAGCAGGGCCCCTGGGTCAGATATCTGCCTTAGCTACTGAGTAAGACTGGGCATGAAGCTTTAAAAGCCGGGCTGAGTGCTGACAGAACCACAGATCACCCTGAGGGCACGAGGGTGCACCTAGAAGACCGTGTATTGCCTCTTTTATTGTGGTGATTTTCAGAGATATCACTGTTTATCATCAAAACTGACCCACTTACTCGAGTACTACCAGGCAAATGGAGTTTCTGAGGCTTTCTTAGGGCTCTTTCTACAAGTCTTCCTAAATACATCAGCAGCAGCTGCCCTGGGCCCTGCAGGCTGCAGAAAGCTTTGGCTGTTGTGACCCAAAGAGTGAAATCCTGAAGAGGTATTTCAAGATCATAGACTTTCTCTACAAAGCTGGTAAGAGAACAGGTCCAGCTCTGTGACACAGCAAGCTAAGATCCTGTTTGCCTATTTTCCTCTCCTCTCCTCGCTTCTGCTCTCTTCCCCTGTTTTTACCTGCAGATCATCGTACAGCACTGAAAAGCCTAGTTAAACCAAGCCCTCAACATGTTTAAAGCTCTGTGCAAATATTAGCTAATCAATTCTCAAAATCCCTTCCCTGTACTGAGCAAGTAAATGTTGCAGGGCCAGATTCAGCCTTACGGTGCAACACAGCCTCACCAGTCCCAGGTGGGTGTGGGACAAATAGGAGCAAGCAAGCACACAAGTGCACCAGCTCAGAGAAGACATCCATCTCAGCACTTCCACTGCCTAAAACATCTGTTGGCCACAACGTTGCTTTAGACTCATGTGCCTAAGACTGTTTTGCCTCTAGCACTGTAATTTCCCTGTAATCCAGAATCCAATCTCTGTCTTCTCCAGTGTGCTCAAGACCTGATCCTTTCCTCTCTTAACTTTGCTACAGCCATCATCTTTTACATTGATTTCCTGTGCTCTCCTGTTTCTTTTAATTCTCTGCCTTTGGGCTGTGCTTTCAGCTTGCCCTTTGGATTGAATCACACATTTGTAGAATCATTAAGGTTGGAAAGACCACGGAGATCATCTAGTCCAACCATCAGCCCATGCCTGTGACTGCTATAGACCATGTCCCTAGTGCCACATCTACTTGAACACCTCCAGAGACGATGATTCCACCACTTCCCTGGACAGTCTGTTCCAGTGCCACACCACTCTTTCTGAGAATAAATTTTTTCCTAATATCCAACCTGAATTGGCACATCCCTGACTTTCCATGCTTCCTACCCAAGGGATTTGACTCCTGTCTTAGTTTTCCTTACTCCACTCCGTGGGTCTACAACTTAATTCAGCCTAGTCAAGCTGATTTATGCAGGGCATTTCCCAGTGGGGGTCCTTGGCTTCTCAGCTATGCGGCAACACTGAAATATTTGAGCAGGGTTGTGGGACTCAAGCATCCCCTGGAGCTGAATGACAGCAGTACTGGAGTTTGGCTGGGGAAGAATGTGCTTCTAGTCCTCTCCCTCATGTACTGCCTTCAGTGTCCTGAAAATGTTCGAGTCTCATTTTCTGAGAAAACTCACACCCTTTATTCTTTTGTGTGTACTGAAGACTCACATACACTTATGTTAGCACCCTGGACCTGCTTCCACCTTCCTGCCCAGGATAGGTCTACCTTTATTTTACAATGGTGATTTTACCATCATCTTCCTTTGCATCGTTGTTACTGGCCATGTGGCTGTAATCCCACAGCATTATCCCTGCTAGAAGGAAATTTGTGTATTATCAAGTGTGCATTTGCAGCCTCTTCAGTCCTGATGGGCTGGGCTGTTTGTACAGGAGGGAGAGCTTAGGGAGATTTCAATATCAAGCTTACATAAACAGCACAGCCCTCGACTTACATGATTTCTCAACAGCAGTGAGCTTTATGCATGGATCTCTTTTGGACTCTACGTTACAAATGCTTTATTGATGCCAGATGTATCAACATCTGGGTTCCTCGTGTGCAGTTGATTTGTATGGCCTGCCACCCTTAGGGTTGCCTTCACGGGCCGGAGATCGTTAGCAGCAAGAATCCTTCAAAAGTTGACTGGGCTAATTTGTCTGTCAATGAGGTCTGTCCTGCAATTTAATACAAAGCTGACAGTGTCAAAAGTGGGTGACTTACATAATTCCATAGGGATGACCTTTTTGCGTCTTCTGCAAGGAAGACTTGCTTTTCAGAACAGCTGTAAGCCACTACACACTGAGGTTGGAATGGAAATGGGACTATGTCCTATCCTCTCCTGAGAGGCCATGTCTGTTGAAAGTCTAGAAAATCAGTAGTTGGTTGGCTGTTCCCTTGTTATGTGTAGGCCGAGCCGTAAGAAATTGTCAGGCTATGAAGCAAACACATGGTTTTCTAGTATCTGAGCACCAGGTACTCCCTTTTCTGCAGAAAATGAAGGTGGCCATGAGCACTGGCCAAGAAAAATTTGCATCAGTGGGTGTTGCAGCTTTGGTTCAGCGTTTTATCTCATTTACTCAGCCTCCAGCAGAGCTAGGCAGATATTGCAAAAAGAAGAGGAAAACAAATCTCCCCTCCAGCATCTGCTCATATGCAGAAGTAAATTCATTTTATGCTTCTCTGTTGTTGAAAGCTCAGAGTGAAAGAACAGTGGTGCTGCTGGCTTGGCCATCTGTCTGGGGCTGGAATCTGAGGGTGCTCCCCTGTCTTGCCGCAGGTTTCTTGCTTTACCTCAAATTAGACAAATAAACTGTTCGTGTCTCAGCTTTTAAGCTGTAAAATGTCCCCAGACATCATTTGGGAGCTGGTAACTGTGGCCATCTGGGACCTTGAGGAAAAATACTGCTAGAGGTACCCAGCCATTTCAGAATGAAAAGAAATACCCGTGGTGGAGAACATCTACCCATGTCTGTTCAGATATGCCCTGCATGGCACTGTCATTTGCCAGGCTGCTTCTATATGTGCTCCATAGACTTGTGGAATGTAAAGCAATGACAATGTCCAGCAAAACCCAAACAGTTCAGTTGGCGTCCTGACTGCTTGCATGTTAAGACAATAAGACTCCTGTCTTGGTGTTTGTTTTAAGGCTTCCTGAACCAAACCTAGCTTTTCTGTTCTTTTTTTCTCTTTTTCTTCCCCCAGTATTGTGTGTGTTTATTATCAAAATAAATAACCGCATGAAATGCAGAAAAGAAGTAATGGGAAAGGGTTTGGTGTGGGGGGGTGTTCCCCATGAAGTCTCCATCTCCTCCTACAGAGCCTGCATAAAAGTCTCTTGAGGAGGATAATAAAATAACAAGCCAGGCTAGCAAAGAGGGGAACAATCAGGAATCATGTAAGATGGAAAGCAGAAAAAAACAGTAATAATAAAAACAAGAATGAAAATGATATTTCAACAGTACTGGTGCTGAACAGATCACAGTTTTTAAACTAAAATTGTAGTTTGCAGGTGGTAATAAAAATAATTAACTTTGTGACCCTTTCTTATTCTTCCACTCCTCGCTCCCACCTACAGAATCTCACAGGATCACAGGAACAAAAGCAAATTTTATCATGTAGTTTAGTACATCAGTTTTAAGGCCTGGGCTGTGGCACTCATGGTTTGGCTGAGGACTTTTGGCTGGGGACTAACCTCTACAGAGATTCTCCTTTCTTTCCATTCTCTTTACCAAAAATGGTGGAAAAATCTCTGTTTTAAATTATGACCATCAGCTAATGGAACACACCAGTGTGATTCCCAGTCCTACTTCTTGTTCTCTGATACCCATGGATAGGATAGATTTGGACTAGCTTTTCTCCTGAGCAGAGGAAGTGAAGTGATTTTTCGCAAGAATTACTCATTTCAAACACATCATACTTTCTTGTCCTCTCCTTTGTGTCTGCCCCAAGCTCTGTACACCAGAGCCAGACTAGGAAATGTGTTTCACATCTCCTTGGTACAGCAGTTCTTTGCGACAGCTGTTTTCAGCATCCCACTCATGAGGTACTGGGAGTCTTGCTCCAAGCCAGGATGGGTCACACCAGGATGGGTCATATCATGGAATCATAGAGTGGCCTGGGTTGAAAAGGACCACAATGATCATCTAGTTTCAACCCCTGCTAAGTGCAGGGTCACCAACCACCAGACCAGGCTGCCCAGAGCCCATCAGGATGGGTCTCACCAGGCCAGGGAATCAAAGCTCCAAGACACAGTGGGATCTTGAGGGAAATGCTTTGAAAAAGGGATTTCTGAAGGGACATAGGCCTCTGATTCTCTGAGCTGGATCATGTGTCTAAAGCAGGAAGGTCATTGTCTAAATTTTTATATTCATTATTGTCAGGGCTTTAAATCTGTGCATCCAGGGTAACAGCAACTGTTGGCATGGCTGGGTGGGATTATTGCTATGTTTGGCCTGAGAAGTTAGCCAATAATCTGTCTCTTGGAATCTCTTTCATTTGAAGATTGACAATGGAGCCAGGTGTTTCTTTGACAAGTGATTTTATTTCTTTATAGAACATGTTTGAAATCCCAGTTCCAGAAACGTGGTCAGCATTGAGCAGCTTCCTTGCTTACTGCTCCACACCTGCCTTTTCCAGTAAGTCCCTTGTCCCTAAGAGCATCTTCACCAGCTATTTCACAACCCACATGGGATCCACTGAATTTTTGGTTCTCTGAACTGCCAAATCTCTCCCCAAAGCTTTGCCAACTCAGTTGACCTCCCAAGAATCATAGAATGACTTAAGTTGGAAAGGACCTTACAAATCATACAGTTCCAACCCCCTGCTATGGGCAGGGTTGCCTCTCACTAGATCAGGCTGACTGGGCTCCATCCAGCCTGGCCTTGAGCGTCCCCAGGGATGGGGCATCCATAGTTTGTTGGGGAAATGACTGAGCCCACCTCTGTGACTTGTAGCAACTCATACCTTATGCAATGCCTCCTAATGCTTCAGGTCTCTTGCTTCTCCTGACTGCTGATGACTAGGTGACACATCTGCCAGCCACCTCTGAATGTGGCATATAATGACTCAGCTGAGTGCAGAAATACAGAACCAATGACTTTATTTGAACAAACAAATTATGAATAGCTTGGTGCTCTTAACACTGCTTTAGCCATGATCCTTAACGCATCACTGCTCTAGCAAACGTGAGCACTTGCTAATATGTGAGAGTCTGTGCCTTGCACTTAGTCTTTGGTGTCTGGGGCAATCTCTTCTCTGCCTGGGAAGAAAATGCCTCATTACAAAGACCAAGCTCTGAGCAGACCAGGGAGGGAATGGAGAGGTGGATGGAAGGGGAATTATCCGCTCCCATCCTCCTGGCTTAGCTCAGCAGAGCACGTCCAGGGAGCAGGGCTAGGATTTCACAGCTCGATGGCAAACACTGTGTAAATCTGGCAGCATCTCTGCTTCCACTGCACTCAGGTGGAGCTCACAACACATGCTGCAGTTTGGGGTTGGAGCTTTTTAAATGCTCAAGCACTCCCCCAGGCTCTCTCTTCCAGAATTGATGTTGGTTCTACAGAACCCCAACCCTGTGAACTGGGGCAGTTTGTCAGGGGTGGATAGAGCAGAGAGCTCATCCTCTTGGCTGTTTTGGTGGTCTGAATGTGATGAAACATGAAGGGATAGGAGATCTGAGCTGCTAATGTGACCAGGTGTGGGGCTACTTAGCTGGGGAGTTTTCAGAGCTCCATTCCACTGCAAAAACTGAAAAAAGAATGGTAACATTTTAGAACGCATTGATTTCTTGTTTGACTGAGCTCCCAATCAGCACAGGCTTACCAGATCCCAACTAAAGAAAATACACATCTGGGTTGACCATGTTTAAAATCATCACCAATAATTTACAGTTAGAGGATAGCTGTATCACTCCCAAAACAAATTTTTTTTGCATGACCCTTAAATGCTTTTGCCTGCTATGTTGCCTTTAAAACAGAGAGAGGATTAAAATAAATGTACTTTTCCCAGGGGTGCTATCAGATGCTAATAAAATCTTTAATTAATTCAGATTCGGATGGGCTCACATTTCTCTCGCTAGCTCACAACTTCAATCAAGTTTTTTCTTTCTGTGACGCTGCTTTCACGCCACTTTTCATTGCATTTCTGATTTATCTGGAATTGTGCTATACGGGCATATTGGCAGGAAAGGCTGGGATAAAAGAAGACTAGGATGAGATAAATCATTAGCACAGGATGTATTTTCCGGGTTTTTTCCTTTTTCAGAAGAAAACCCAAAAGGTCCTATTGCTATTATGAATCCCCTAGGAACTCTTTAAATTACAGACAATTTGCTTGATTGGGCTGCACTGGTCTTAAGCATTAAAGAGACAAATCACTCCTAACAAATGTTACATCAAATAAGATAGACAGAAATCTTGATAATGTGAAATGAATTCTGCAAAATTAAGACATCTGCCGAATGCTCGCTCCATAATAAAGCAATAATCTTCCTGAAATGGGGACTGTCTCATTATCAGTTTGAAGATTGGCGTGAATGATCTTATATCATACTGGTTAACTGAAGAGGAGTAAGTGGTACATGTTGTTTTCTGGCCCTGGTAAGCAGGAAGGCATCTGTGTATGGCAGTCTTTCCTTCAAAGGTCAGTCTCACCATTAGCTTGCCATCTTTTTGGGTCATATCATACTGGGTACACAGATATTTCCAGGACTATCAAAAGGCCTCATGTTGTGCCAGGGAAGGTTCAGGTTGGATATTAGGAGAAATTTCTTCTTCAAAAGAGTGGTAATGTGTCGGAACAGGCTGCCCAGGGAGGTGGTGGAGTCACCATCCCTGGAGGTGTGGAGGACAGGTGGTGGGTGGTGGTGGTATGATCTTAGAGGCGTTTTTCAACCTTAATCATTCCATGATTCTGTGATTTCAGATGCCTTCATCCAAATGCAGACAAATGAGTTTTCTCTGGATCTTCAGAGCTGCCAGTCTAGAGATGGAGGAGGGAGGGGATTCTTTCCAGCCTGGGAAGAGGCTGCACATCCAAAGACCTTCCTAGTACTTCCAGCCCAGTTCTACTCACCAGGAGTACCTTGTGTGCTGGATAGGATGGGAAATGTGTGCAAGGTCAAGGACAGCACTTAGGAAGGGCTGATTTCTTTTGCAGACTTTCATTTCCTTCTTACTTCATCTCCTTGCCAGATTGATCTTAGAAGACAGCCTGACCTGGAGTCTCTTCTCTCACTCTCTGTTCTTAAATGGTCAATCAACAAGCTCAGGAAGGAGGATCCTTTTTATCCCATTCCCTTGACACAATCTCCTTATGGAAGAGAGGGATGTAATTGGAAGACGGATGCAATTCTCCTCTGATGCTTTAGGGACCACGATTCTGAACACTCGTCCACCTGACCTGCTGCTAATTACCACCAGGCAATTTTTCCTGCATGTGTCTTGCCATCTTGCTGCAGATCACAGAGCACTGCCTACTGCATAAACAAAGTGCCATGGCCTAGGGCAATATTATAATTGAATAGATATAACAGATTATTATCTGTTTGATGTGCAGTACTGAGCTGCAGCATCCTGTATCACATTACAGCACACCAAAGTCAGGGACTCTTTCTAAGGCATTCACACAACTGGGGAATGTAAGCAAGAGGCTCTCAAAATAGCAATAATAACACAACATATCTCTAGGGCTGACAAGTGTGTTGAGTACTGCAGTTTCACCCGTAATCTGTCATAAAGTTAGACAGTTCTATCAATGGGAAAATAAACAGCCGGGATAATAAAAGGTGAGTGCTGAATAGCAACCCTTCAGCTCCCTCCAGGCTTTATTAGGATAATTGATTTTGGAACATTAATAAGGATATTGATTAGCTTCAAGGAATTGAAACGTGGGGTGAGGGAGGAGTGAGCCGTTGCTCCTGGCTACAGAACCGTGGTGGGAGCAGGAGCCCTCTTGTGAAGAGTCGATCGGCTGTGCCAAGGGATTAACTTTTATCTCCAATACGAATTAGGGAAGTGCTTTCAGTGAGCATGCTGTCCTCGTGATGAGGACCCGTGAAATTACGGAGCAAGAGGGCTTCAGATGCCACGAGGTTTGTCTTATCGCGTGTCACCTCCTGGTCCCCACTCTGTGATTTGGTGTTTCCAACAGGCAGGGCATTGAGTTGGCCCCAGTGCGTTGGAGGGGGGGAAAGTCAAACAGGAGGTCTGTGTGGGGGAGGTTTTCATGCTGCAAAGAACTGATTAGATCGGGAGTGTAATCACAAAGTGAGGTTTCACTGATCAGTGAATTTCCAGGCGAAGAGAGAACTCTCATAAATACAGAATTTTTCACTTTCTTTCTTTTCAAGATCAAGAAGTTCACACGATTTTTTTTTTCCTTGAAAATTTAAAGCGCTGACTTTCTGATGCATTTTAAAAGAAGACAATTACTTCCAGCCATCGAGTGAACAAAGTCATTGGCATCATGTTCACTCTTCCAGTAAAATAATAGCTTTGAGTAATCCTGTATTGTCTGGCTAAATAAGAGTGAACTTGCATTTTAGGTACTGCTGTGATTTAACAGAAGTGCCAGGTGGTTTCTCAAGGTCTTATGTGATTGATTTAGAGATGAATCTTGACTGGAATGTGGTCAGTGGACGTTTTCCATATCAAATCTTGAATTTGCAAATTATTGCACTCCTCACTCTACACAAACGCAGGTGCACGTTTCAAGGAGTTTCATATAACTGGAGGGGATGGGGAATGGAGCACATGTGGAGGTTTCCCTCCCAGGACCAGCTTTATGTCTTCAAGTCAGTTTAAATTCTTGTTCATGCCACAGATCATCTTTGGTGTGTCTCCAGTGATTGCTATACACTCATTTTTCAGTGTGAAGCTTTCAGTAGCTTTGTATTAGAATCATAGAATCATGAAGGTTGGAAAAGACCTCTCAGATCACCTTGTCCAGCCATCCTCTTACCAGCAATATTGCCCACTGACCACGTCCCTCAGTGCCACATCTCCACACTCATTGAATGCCTCCAGGGATGGTGACTCCACCACTCCCTGTACAGCCTCTGCCAGCGCCCAACCACTCTCCGGGAGAATTTTTTCCTAATATGCAACCTGAACATCCACTGACACAACTTAAGGTCATTCCCTCTCATCCTATCACTGTTAGCTGGGAGAAGAGGCCAACCCCCACCTCACTACAACCTCCTACTGACACACTGTTAGGTTATAAGGTCCCAGGGAAGTATCTAATGACCATAACCCACCACCAAAATAGGCACCCTATTAAATTCAGATAAATCTTGGCCCAAGAGGAAATGTCTGATGAATCATGAAATGTAAGGACAGCAAACAGCTGCAGCCAAACTTTCCTGTTTTTATCCAAATATCACCGGGCCACTTGAGATGACTACCCAAACACTTGCTGTGCAAGATGGTCAGA
>JAOWBP010004220.1:9506695-9528658 GCA_028571105.1 Tragopan temminckii
CCTGCAGACAGCCAAGGTCAGGCTGGATGGGCTCTGAGCACCTGATGGAGCTGTGTGTGTCCCTGTTCATTGCAGGGGCAGTTGGACCAGATGGCCTTTAAGAGCTCCTTCCAACTCAAATGGATCTATGATTCTACAAACAAGACAGAGTTTACATGGTTTATAACTATCTCAGGAAAAAGTCTTTCTGGATGTGACATCCATACACACCCACAACCCTGCTGGAATAATGAGTACGTTGAATGGTTGAAAGCTGAGAAACACTAACAATTACAGGTTTTTACCGCTTGACACAACACCGAACAACGAAAGGAGCAAACTTTTACTGATAAGCAAAGCAGGCAAGGGGTCTCTTTTATCTCTGATTTTGTTATTTTTGCCATCTAGTTGAGATGCAGTTCAAACATTGCTACAGTGAGCTGCCGTTCTTTTGTGCTAATGACAAAACTCAAGGTGTGCCATTGAGTGTGGCAGTACTCATTGCTATTGCTGTCTCAGTCCTCCTCATTCTCTTTATGATGACATGTGAATAATACAGTTTTTGTGAATTTGGGTGTTGGGTTGTTTTTTGTTGTTGTTGGTTTTTTTTTGTTTGTTTGTTTTTGGTTTTTTTTTTTTTTTTGCAACCCACAGAATAGAAGAGTGAGAATCTCTAGTTTTGGATGTACATTAGATAATATTCATTGAATTGCAAATGACTTCTAGCAAGGAACCCAAAAATTACTTGTTTCTTGATTATTTTTCTGCTTGTAATTCATCTTCTGCAGCTGGCTATCTATGGACTATTGTTCCTTCTCTCTGATGGCCTAGCTAAATAAAGGTGTACTGGAAGAGCAGCTAACTCAGTGCTGTACCATATCTAACCTAAATACGATTGTGAGATGAACTGGGCTAAAATACATGAAGCTAATGCCCAAGTATTTGCAAATAGCAAATAACCTGATCCTGAGAACTGAAATAAGCCAAAGTCAGCCTTTTCCCTTACAAACACTATCATGCATCACGGTGCAAGTGCAGGAGTCTGTTTATTTGATGATGGATTTTTTCTAACCCAAATGGCTACAATCATTTGAATCCCACAGGTTTGGGGTTTTTTTTGTTTTTTTTTTTTTAACCTTTTTTTCCTTCTCTCTCCTGATCCAGCATGGGTCAGAGAAGCTTTCTAAAATGTGAAATGTTTTTTAGCTGTAATTCTTTCCTTACAATTTCATACTTTAGAGATTAAGCCAGCATGTCCAATATGATTTCATCCCAAAGCCTGATTGCCACATTTCTATTCCCAGCACACTGAGAGGCAGACCTCATGGTTACTGTGGGCTTTTCATTCAGGACACCTCATCTTTGATCTTCATAGCACAAAGCAAAGAGTGCTGCTCAGATAAGTTCATGGGAAAACTGCTGAGCAGGACAGGGCGCGTAGGGGAAGAGTGAGCAGTGACACTGAGAGCCCTGCTGTGCAGCCATCTGGCCAGGCGTTGCTCTTACTTAGCTTGAGGCTTTGGATGGTGGGGAGGGGGCGGATTTTGAGGCTACTGCTTCCAACAGGAGAGGACATGGTGAGCATCACCTTTTTGTCTCCACAGTCTCCAACTCGGGCAAGCCTTCATGCATTTCTTTCAGGATGTGTCTGAGCTTGACAGAAGAAACCTCTCTCTGGACAAATGATGGCTGGAAGACAACAGAAAGGTCTGTACAACTTACATGAGCTTGAGTCTGAGCACACAAAGCATTTCAATTTACATCCCTTGCTCCACTTAGCCATAGTGAAGTACCTTTCAGTGGTGAGGTTGGTATCCTTTCCTGCATATGGTATCATCTTAAACTTTCTCCCTCCTCTCCTTGTGCTATGTCTTTTTCAATATTCAGTCCTAGAAGTAGACAGCGTGACTGTAAACACATTTATTACACCCTTAATTCCACACTTTCCCTCCTTGTATCTCCTTTTACTGCATGGCACCTGAGTTTTGTTTTCATTTCCTCAGAACAAGCATGAAAGTCTTAATTTATTTCAAAAAGAGAGGGAGGAGAGCTTGTACCACTGAGCACTGAGTTTGCTGGGAGCAGCCATGGAAAGAATGCAGGCAGGTGGTGGAAGCACACATGCAGGGGAAGATCCAACATGGTTTATATGCTGGACTCATAGAATCATTTGAGTTGGAAGGGACCATT
Source organism: Tragopan temminckii (assembly GCA_028571105.1). Classification (NCBI taxonomy): domain Eukaryota; kingdom Metazoa; phylum Chordata; class Aves; order Galliformes; family Phasianidae; genus Tragopan; species Tragopan temminckii. Next base: position 9,508,865 of record JAOWBP010004220.1, read on the forward strand.
AAAAGCCATCTGGTCCCAACCCCCTGCAATGAACAGGGACACCCACAGCTCCATCTGGTGCTCAGAGCCCATCCAGCCTGACCTTGGCTGTCTCCAGGGATGGGGCACCCACCACCTCTATGGGCAGCCTGTGCCAGTGCTTCATAGTGTGTTCTCCACCACCAGAAAGGTTGCCATCAGTTTTGGATGGCTGTTACGAAGTGACCCTCCAGCTCTGGGGAGCAGAGCTGTGCTTTTTATTCCCTGGGATGGAGACGGAGGGGTTCACAGCCCTCTGCTGGAAAGCAGCCAGGATCCCCAAAGTAAAAACAGCTGAAAATCACTGTCTTGTCAAATACTACTTTATGGGCTCGACAATGCTTGTGTCATATGAATACCCACAATAAAGTGTCTGAATTTCTAAAAAAAGAGTAATTCATTAATAACTTCAGTTACAAAAAATGCTGATCTTCCATGTGGAAACAGCGGACTTCTGTTTTCTTTTGTATTTCTGTCTTGTTTAGCAAATAAAAATAGCATTTCAGTGCAGTTTGACAGCTCCTTTGAAGAGAGTCCTAAAGATTCTGAGGTATTAAAGACAGGTCAGCAAGGAAAACATATCTAGAACCTAAATTTCTGTTAAATAAATAGCAGTTATGATGCAACTTTGCAGACAAGGGAAGGGGTGGGCTCTGAAGCCATCACTGTTTCCATATTAAGAGCAGTGGAGTCCTCCTCCTAATACAAGTCTTTGCCACGAAGATGGGCTATTGGGACGTAAGTGGTTAATAGTTCTACTTGGCTGTATTCTTGGTCTCCTTTACATCTGGTAACCTATTAAAAAATAACTTTTAGCCAAAAAGTTAGTGCTTCTACAAAGCTTTCCTCCCGCCAAAACCCTTGCACAGCATTTTCCTAGGGAAGGTTTCCATGGAAATGGAAAAGTTACAACAAAAAATAAAGAAGAATACCTTTGTTCTCTTTGCAGGAAAGCAGATCTGTGTAGAGGATGAGAAGAGCCCTGTTACGAAGCAGCTGACATGCTGTGTTTTAGGTGGTGTCAGTGCATCCCCACTGCCAGAGCATCTCCCTCCCCAAAGGCTGTGCCAGGCTCAGGAGTGCATGGTCCATCATGTACATATCCTCCAGGTTGCTCCTCAGGGCTGTTCATCCTATTGGAGAAGCTCCCCTATCTGCTTTGTTTCTTCTGACGTCCTCATGAAGGCACATCAAAGCTCTCGTCTCCATGTTCTCACTCACATCTGGTGCCTCAGGAGACCACATGCCTCCTGACAATTGGGATTATGCTGGAGATTTGTTTGGCCTAAGAAGATTTTCTCTAATAAGATTAAGGTGTGTATGTATCCTTTGAGAAGGACCCAGAGATTCTTAAAGGGTGAGGGTGTTCACCTCTAACAGGTGAGCGTGGTCATCCCTGAAGGGTGATAATGGTCACCCTGAGCAAGGAGTGCTTCCACCCTGTTCAGAATTCCTTCCCAGGCTGTGGATAGGAACCACATTCAACACAGAGTGAGACCAGGGGGCTATTTATTGCAAAACCTCACAAGAGCTTCCTCCCACCCTGCTGCAAACTCATGCCTTGATCAGCTCTGACTTATAATGAGCCTGGCCAGCAATCCACATAACCTGTGCCATCCTAAACATTTCCCTAATGCCTTTTAAATGGCGATATTTGCATTGAACTCCTGGGCTCCAAACACACAAACACGGGCCACTTAATTAACTGCGTGCCCTGATGACATCTGCAGGACTCATGTGATGGCATCAAGGTATGTTGCAGTATTTTTAAAGGCTGCGGGCTATCACCTAGGGCAAGTGACACTGATTGCCAGCAATAGACTCTAGCACACTCAAACATCTTTACTGTAGCTTTTCCAGTTTCCTAGCAACGAGGCCAGCAAGAAGACCTAAAAGTCTTTCTTAACAAGCTCTGTTTGTCCAGAATAAGCACTTATTGCTGCATTGCAAACACTGAATGATCTCCCAGGCCAGCTGATTATTAACAGAGGGGAATGCGATGGAGAAGCGTATTTCAGGGGGGATCACCTCTGCAAATTTGTTAGGCAATCATATGGAGGGATCTGGATTGGAGGGTCCCATACGTCCTAATCTGAAAGCTTTTATTTCTCTATGGCACTGGGCTTTCACATGCTCCAGGGTTGGTTCTGTGGGGTTTCCTGGGCCAGCACATGGGCAGAGGGATGCTGTTCCACCAGACTGATCCCATTGGGACTGGGGTAGTGGGAGAACAGCAAGTGAGACACAGCCCCTGGGCTGAGCACAGGCTGAGGGGAAAGTAGGAGGGAAAAAGATGCCCTCTGAGAGCTGGCAGTCTGCAAGGTGGGCTGGTCAGATCTCCGTCAGCACAAATCAGATGCCCTGTGAGCACTGGACTTGTGCATTATTAAATACAGACATGAAAGAGCATAGAAGCAGCCTCAGGATTTGAAGCACATTTGAGCGTTAACTCCTTTATTTCTGTATTTATTCTCTCAGAGCCGACTTGCACAACTAATTAGCTTCTTTCCCTCCTCCCTTTTCAGCAGCCCCACTGCCATATTTCTCCTCCTGGCAAATGGATGTGCTGAAAGATATCCCTCCTCCACACAAAGTTTTTTCACTTCATCCACCAAACCATGATGTACGCTGGAAAAAGATGTATAGCTCTGCCCTCTGAGCAATCATTTCCTTTTATGGCTCTGAAGGGACACAACCAGGTGACACACTGAGAGTTAGAAGCTGAAAGTTTCCAAGACATGATGGAGAAAATGTGCCAACAAGCAAAGACATGTAGAAGGAGAAAAAGAATAGCTTGTGACCATCTGCCAGTATTGGAAAAGAATAAATGCAAAGGAGAGATAATTGGAACTTTTTGGGATGCTGTAAGAGGGCACAGGTGGCAGCAGCCCAGGGAAAGGAAGATGCACACATAGGCTGAGGCATGCAAAGGTTGAGGTGCATATAGGCGGAGGAGTGGGACTTCTGCCTGGCTGCCCAAATCCTGAATCCCTAGGCAGGACTGCTGAAGTGTGCAGATCTGCAAGTCAGAAGGGATTAAAGCCATTAGGATTTGCCCACATATGAATATATAGCTTTTGGACAGCGGACAGAGACATATTAGAGAGAGCTGGCTTGTACTGCTTCTGCAATACTTAGCACTGGAATAACTCCTTTCACTTTAATGCACTTATTCCCACTGATTTATTCAGGTATAGAGGAGTCTATCCTGCAGAGCACAAATAGATCTTTCAGACCATACCGTTCTGCCAAGAAAAGTGGAAGAATCCCTCTTATATATCAGAATACCAATGCACGCTTCTGATGCGCGTTTATTTTTTCCAATTAAGCATACTCATATACTTCTTGGGTGCTCTCTTAGAGAGGAACAGCACTTTGAGGTGCTCTCTACTGACTAAAAGAGTGCATTTGTGCAAAGGCACGGCGCAGATGACTGACTCCCAGATGAACCAAGTGAAGCAAGGCGAAGTCCTCCAATGGTTACACACTCAAGTTTTGTTTCCTAAAAAGCTCACCCGGCTGTGGTTGTGAAAATAGCCAGCAGGTAACAGCAGGGCTACTCTGGTAAGGGAAGATGGTACAGTGCAGAGCCCTTTGTTAGTGACTGAAGCAAGCAAAAGGCATTTCTGTCATTCTTGAAAAGAGAAGGATATTCTGATGAAGTTTACATCTCAGAACTGAAGTCTGGGCAGCCTTGAACAGCAAGAGATGGCAGAATCAGGATCCAAAGGCAGCTGCATTTTAAGCTTGTCTCAGTACTTCGGAAACATCTGCATTCTTTATCAACATCCCTAAGCAGTAAATAGATGAAGCAGTATTTCTGCAGCTGTGGTAGATTGATGTAACTCACATCCATTTAATTGCATTTCAAGTTTTGGATATCTACCATGCAGGATGCTAGGGAACGCTACAGATGGTTAACATGCAACAGATACTTGGGGACTGCAGAATGATGAGAACCACGTGTTTTTCATGCCATACAAGCTCAGAAGCAGTGAAGAAAGAGGCTGGAAAAAGCACAGTTATCCTTTTGCAGTGGGACCTCAACCCTGGGGCTCCCTAATAAAGGCTAAGGAGCAGAGCTGTTGTTGTACGCATGTAAAAGAGGAGTTCTTAAACTTTAAATAAAATGAGAACTAACTCAAATATTGTGCCTAAACTGGAAGTATGAAAGATGACTGCAAGCAGAAAATATGTGATTGAGCATTAGAGTCTGCTTTATTTTCACGCAGTCAGGTTTTGGCTGTGTACGCTGAAATACTAATAAGAGGGTTTGATCCCATGCTATTTCTTGCCTTGAGGTCTGGGAGATAGCCATACCACATGCTAAGCTCTTCTAAGCCCTCAACCTTTTGAAGTTTACCCACGCTGATTTATCACTCAGTCTCAAGAAAGCAAGAAACACCGTCGTATGTGGCATTCCAGCGATCCGCTTGATAAAGACGATCATTTTTTATTTTACAAAGGCATCTGTTTAGGTGTCTGCTAACACAAAGGTGGGACAACCATCTCTATGTCATAGATTGCTTTGATGAGACTTTAAAGGACTTCTCCAAGCTCTCCACAGACCAGCCATAACTAATGTTAGTCCAATTCACACAAGCTAGAAAAGTCAACAGTGGCAAGTTTCTCAGACAGAAAGAAGGATCCTTTTATCTGTAGGTAGCAGTGCAGCTCTGCTGTTGAGTGCAAGGTGGCTTAAGATGTTAAGGTCGCATTCTGCAAGAGGAAGAAGCCTTGCATTGGGAGAATCTTCCATAGGTCCAAACACAAGCACAGCTCCCGTGCCTAAGTGTGTGAGGCTGATCAATGGCTGTGCAGACTGCTAATGAGCCCCTTCATTAGCTGCATGCAGACGTTTACCTGGGAGGCAGGCAGCGTGCTGCTGACTGTATGCTGAGCTCTGAGCCCTCCTGACATCTCCTGGTTGTAAATGTGCCCCTTTCATGCTGGGGTGTTAACAGAGCTCTCTGCAGCCCCTCACTCTGAGCTGGTCCTGGGAACACAGTGCTGCTTGGAGTATATATATGTATACGTGTGCTTATTTTCACTGCCCTGGATGGCAAATCAGGGCTGATGGAGACTCCAGTGCACTGCAACTCCTGATAGGACTTGGCACAGTAATACAGAAGCACCTGTGCTTCTCATTGATTGAATTGCAGCCTGACCTCCCTGCCTCTTCTCTGGCAAGACTTTTGTTCATCTTCCTCTATTCAGTACTGCCCTCCTTTGATAGCCCCCGTTCCAGTCTGCCAGCAGTATTTATTACCTTTTCCACAGTATGGCTGTTTTCAGTTTTCTTACATTTCCAATTATACTGCACAGTTGCCATTGATCTGTTTTCTGTTAGCATGAAAATCAGAGCTGTGATCTATATAATTTAAGACCCTACCTTCATTAACCTTCCTTTTGTTTTTAAGGCAGACTATTTAAATTGATCTTTATTAAATAAAATTACAAGAGCCATCAATCCTCATGCTTCACGGTGTAAGTTGATCAGTGACTAACTCAGGAAGTAATTGCCAGAGGACCTCTTTGTTAAGATGCTGTACAATTAGATGCATTTCAGAAGTTTAATTCCTCCCGAGGAGTACGTGGCCAGTAGCAGGAACATTGCTGGATCATTGGCTAATTCTGATGTATGAGAGAGCAACTGGACTGGATGGGCTTTTGCTATGGCAGCTTGTCTAAGTTTCTGAGGCCAACACTTCAGTGCTGATGTATTCCTTTTCAGAAAAAGTGGTGATGCAGTGGCACAGGCTGCACAGGGAGTGGTGGAATCGCCGTCCCCGGAGGTGTTCCAGAACCACGGAGATGGGGCACTGAGGGACGTGGTCAGTGGGCACGGTGGGGGTGGGTTGGTGGTTGACCATGGTAAGCAATGTAAATGATTCTATGATTCTATTCTGTAATCGTGAGCCTATTTATGAAAGCTCCATTCTCAGCTCATTTTTCTTTTTGCAGACTGCTGCTAGTGACTGTCACAGCATTACTTTGGTTTTGCACCAAATCAGATGCCTGTACCACCCCAGGAAACAAGACAGCTCAAGCTGCAGGATGTCTGCATTCTCTAAGATATCTCGTCCCTTGCTGTGGATGTATGTATCCTAGCTTCTTAAATTGACTTTTCACATTGTCTAAACATATTTAGACACTAAATTTCACAATTACAGTAAAGTTGCTTTCAACATCCTCCTACTCTCATTCAGATCCATTCTCTTTCGCTCTCGTGTTCTTATCATATTTAAGAATTCTGCGTAAATGAGCATTAATGAACCAATTTAAAATTATTTTTCTATGAGCAATTTCAGCTGCGAGTCGCTTGATTATGTGAATCCAAATGATGTGGGTGGGGGGAGGGAGAGCATAAAACGTGTCTGTGCTGCAGTAACCCGTGACCAATTTAAGCGCTGGAGCAAAGGTACATGCAGAAGGGTTGAGCTGCCACCTGAGCTCTGACTGCACAGCACTGGGTGAGGTGAGATGGTGGAAAGACAGAGAAACACACGCGACCATGTAGAGACAGGAGGGGAAAAAAAACCTCGAGCACAGAGTGGATGGGTGTATTTGTGTCACCGTACACAAGGTGCACAGATCCAGAGCCGGAAGAGATTTAGTAGCCATGCCTGAAAGACACAGCAGCATGTAGGGACTGACAAGATGGTATCTTAAACCCTTGTGTGCAGCAGCAGCTGCGCACACTAATATATTGTTTTCCAATGCTGGATACAGTCTGTATTTTAGCTCTATAAATTTCAAAGTTAATTCAGAAACGAGTTATTCAGCATTGCAATAAAATGTGACTGCCTCCTGACAGCTTTGTTCTGCTCTTTATTCCTGAGGCACGAGCAGAGAAGGCCTGGTGCCCTACAGAAACCAATAACCATGAGTTAAACCACAAGAGTGCTATTGACTTCCAAAAGAGGTGGACCAAGAGTTCGGTCATGGAAGTCAATAGGAGTTTTCTGCTGTACAAGAAACAAATGGGATCCAACCCAAAGCAGCTGGATGGCTTCAAGGGGAAGAATGAGGCTGAGTCACAGCCTTCGAGGGGGAAGAGCTTGGTCTCTTCGCAGGCCTGGTGCCATTTCCATTTTGGGATGATGTTTAGAGTAGCCATTGCCTACCTTGGGGTTGGATCACTCAGCAAAGGGAAGGCTGTCTGGTGGCTGCATGAAAGGCACTGGCTTCAAAACTCCTGCTTCTTTTCCCCAGCTTCACTATCGACTTTCTCTCTGACCTTGGGCACATCAATTCTTCCACTGAAGTAAGTGGGAACTCAATTGCACTTTATGTTTCTTTATGAGTCAGATTCCCTTCCTGCAAAATGAGGATCATAACACTTAACTACCATTCAGAAGCGCTTTGAGGCCTAACAACAAATTAATGTTTAAGTTCCTTGGATTTAAAAAAAAAAGAAAAAAGAAAAAAAACACCTTTGCAGATACGCGAATTTCAATGAAGAATGTCAATTTGTGGAAACTAAAAAGTTCTGTGATGTTTTCAATGCATTTCTTGGATTGGGAAAAAAAAAAAAAAAAAGAGATTGAAAGCATCATTTTGAAATGGTTGAAAAGCCCCGTTTCAACATTTTGGAAGAGAAACATTTTTAGTTTTCATTTTGAAATGACTTTCCATTTATTTTTTTCATTATATTATGTGCTATAAATACGACACAAAATCAAGTCAAATTGAGGCATGACATCTCTGTTTGTTAAAAGTGAACTGTTTTGAATTACCTGAAAGGACATTACATTTTTTTTTTTTTTAATTTCCTCTGCAGAGAACTCTGACATCTCCAGGATTTGCTCTGCTGGAGCACCTGGCCCTGTTTCAACATTCACCAGGAAATGGCACTTTTATCCTCCTCAGAGCCTGTGAGGGCAAGAAGGTTCTGCAACACGGCCCCGAATGTCACATTGTGCTGCCTATTGTGAGGAACTCTTTTGCTAAAGAGAAAACTTCACATCACAGAGACGCGAGGGCTTAGGAAAAAGGTGAAAAGCACGGTCTGCAGGTGCTCAGTTAGATGTGTTTATGTCCACAAGGCAATGATTTATGTGAAACTGCAGATATTCAAGCATCGGAGCAGGCTACCTTCAGGCGCTTCAGAGCCTCTGTCTTGTGAATCTGTAAAGTGATGTGAGACATTTGTAGGAGAGGCACAAAGAAAGCTATCACCCTTCATCACATAGGCTGAGGGATAATGAACATCTTGGGTCTGCTTCAGCCCTGGAGGTCATTGCTGTGGTCTGTGGGGCATGGTGCTGATACAAGGAGCTTTCCTGGGAAGGCATGGACAATGGCAAGGAGAAAGGCAGGAAAACAGAGAGAAAACTGAGCTTAAAAGGGCACATGAGCAAAAGGGAATTAGGATAGGACAAGAGGTGATGGCCTGAAGTTGCTCCATGGGAGGTTCCAGTTGGATATTGGGAAAAACTTCTCCAAAAGAGTGGTTGGGCACTGGTATAGGCTGCCCAGGGAAGTGGAGGAGTCACCGCCCTGGAGGTGTCCAAGAAGAGGGTAAATGTGGCACTGAGGAAAATGGTCTGGAACAGTCACAGGCATGGACTGTTAATTGGACAAGATGATCTTAGTGGTCTTTTCCAACCTTGAAGATTCTATGATTCTGTGAATGAGAAACAAGAGGTGACTGAAATCACAAAGTTCATCAACCAAGAGTGGAAGCAGGAGAAAACTACAGAGGGTTCCAAATACAAAATCCTAAAATCAGAATTAAACTCATCTGAACCATTTGTCCATATGACCCTTGTGTGTTGGACAAAAAGTAATTTTAATAAGTGATCAAATACTACAAAATATGTTTCTTATTATGAAAGATTCTTCTCACATCCTTCGCAAATCATCCAGGCCACAACATCCCAGTTCTTGCTTCACTCCCTCATTCACATCCTGAGTGTAGTTTTAATTTGGGCTCCCCTTCTGCATCCCTTAGGTTTCTCTCCCGTTCCAGCAGCACACCTCACCCAGCTGCTCACCAGGCAGGATCAAACCATGGCTGTGGCTGCATCCCTTAGATGTGAGCCCCCTGGGAAGAACACAGGGATGCTCAGCACAGCGAGTGGCTGATCCAGCAGAGTTCAGAGGAGCTGGACAAGGACAAAGCTGCGAATCACGCCTCATCTTCTGTGATGCCATCTGCTAAATATCTCAATAGCAAGCAGCCCATTTGATCCACTATTGTAAGAGGCGCAAAACATTGTAGATATGGAGTTTTCTTATCAGAGAGTTGTAGAAACACTGAGTTGGAAGGGACTCTTAAAGGCCCTCAGGTCCATCTCCCCTGCAACAAACAGGGACACCCACAGCTCAGAGCCCGTCCAGCCTGACCTTGGCTGTCTCCAGGGATGGGGCACCACCACCCCTCTGGGCAGCCTGTGCCAGTGCCTACCACCCTTATAATAAAAATCTTTTTTCTTATACCCAATCTAAATGTTGGCCAGCAGGTCAACAAGCCAGCATTTCCACAGCCCTCTCACCTCAGAGATAGGTCACCTTGGTGTCCTGCCAGCTCCATGACTTTTCTTAGTAGGAAACCACATTAAGGGAGCAGTGAGATCTACACTCTATCCTTGCTGCCACCCTAAATTCTCGCTATTTATCAGGTTCTCTTTACAAGGATTTCAGATTGCATTTCTGTATCTAGCATACGGAGAATTTCATTTTTTTTGACAGGCTGATTCTTTTATCAGATGTTTATAAGGATTTACAATATTAATGCACTCTGCATGCAGCACTGGATTTCATGCAGAAAACCCACTGAGAAAGGGGCAAGCTGTCCTCAGAGCACAGCTTTCTGTTCTCTTTCCCATCCCAGCTTTCCTATGCTGTACAGAGGCAGGTCAGCAGGACAAAGGCTGCGGTGACACTGAAGTCCCTCCTGAAAATTTTCTGCTGGGATGAGCGATGATGGATGCAGTGTGCATGAGGCTCTTCTCCCCTTGTGGCTATGCTCAGAGGGATGAGGACACAGGCAGCGTGGAGCCCCTGACAGAGGGGTGAGCAGTGACAGGCAAAAGAGGAGAAGGCACTGGACCTTGCAGGAGATCAGCAGAGAGGAGACAGATACAGGCTTTGCTTTATACTGAGAGCAGCAAAATAAAATCCTCCAGGACTGAGCCTGCAGGGCAGGGATTTCTCCTTCTTTTGACAGCATACAGTGAATGAAGCACAAAATAGCCTGCTGTCTCTTCAGACAGCAAGGATATTTAGAGATGTCAAACTGCAGTACAGAGGATGCACAAGAGGAATAGAGACACAGCTAACTACCTCTGAGGCTTTTGGTTTCTTATTCCAATCAGGAGATTTTGAAGTCATGCAAGTCTTTCCCTGTGCTTCTGCTGAAATAAAAAACACAGCTTTTCTACTTTTGGATAGCAGATGGAAATAAAGCTTATTTGCTCTTCATTATCTGCCCTTGTTTCAGATTTAAAGTTGCTTGGATTCAAAGCCTGTCTGTTTTCAGTTCTAGCAAAGGGCAAGGGAATAGCAGCAGACACAACTCGGCACTAAGTGAAGTTTCCCATTTCCATGCAGCATATAATAACCACTTCCTCCGAATCTTTTGGGATTTTGTGAGGACAGGTTATTTCTGCTGTGCAGTTGATGATTTGCTTAATATAGCAATGCAGCTCCAGCCTCATACTGAAATTTGCTTGCTGATTTGACTTTGATTTGACAGGTGCATTTGGTAGTTTACAATGATCAATAATAGGTTAGCTTTGGTAACACAGCTCTTTGATTTTTGAGTTGGTTAAATGAACTGATAAAACTTGCAAAGCATCCATAGGTCCATTAAGCTCAGTTAGGACCCCAGGAACAGCTCTTCAAGAAGCCAAATCCTATCTCTGCCCTGCTCTCCATGTAACCAACCACCTGGGGACAAGAGGGTGCATGGTGCCATTTCCAACTCTGTGCTGTGGGCAGGGCTGCCATCACCTGATCAGGCTGCCCAGGTCCCCATCCAACCTGATTTCAAATCCCTCCAGGGACGGGGCATCCATAATCTCTCTGGGCAGCTGTGCCAATGCCTCACCACTCTCAGTGAAAAATTTCCTCCTGACATCTAATTTAAATCTCCCCTCTTTTAGTTCAAAATCATCCCCCCTTACCAGTGCATTAGTTGTGGTGGTTCCAGGGGCAGAATAGCAACAAGGCTATAAGGATCTAGAGAAACAGCTGTAGGATTGCCTCATCAAAGAAGTTCCTTAAAGATAACCATGATCTGAACATGAAGTGGTATGATGAACCTGCACAAGCCATTTACATGGATCTTCTTGTTAAACATTAAGAGGGTCATCAGCTGGTTTACCATCACAGGAGACTACCACTTGAGCAGTGATTGACCACACCAACTCAGTGCTTAATGAGGTTTAATCAATTTATAGCCACACCTTATTTCCCTGCTATTAATTTGCCTGTGGATGAGTGTGGAACTCCTCATCTCTCATTTATCTTTAAGGAAGTAGAAGATGCTTTAGACTACTACAGGAGAGTCTCAGCAAGGTAGGGTTGGGGTAATGGGATGTGAGGTAATGGTCTAAAGCTGTATGGGAGGAGGTTCAGGTTGGATGTTAGGAACAATTTCTTTCCAGGAAGAGTGGTGAGGCACTGGGACAAACTGCCCAGGGAGTGGTGGAGTTACCATCCCTGGAGGTGTTCAAGAGATGAGTAGATGTGGCACTGAGTGACATGGTCTAAAGCAGTCACAGGCATGGACTGATGGTTGGACTAGATAACGTTATTGGTCTTTCCAACCATAATGATTCTATGATGGGGAGAGATTGTTGAGTGCTTGGCTGCAGCAACCCCAGAGCCAGCACTGTTTTGGGAGAGCAAATGTTAGATAGGTTGTAGAGTAGGGTCTTGCCTCTGATCTCTGCAGAGAAGAGCAAGGCAGAGGGCATTACTGATGCTGCCTGCAGAGAGCCCCTCCTAGCCCTGCAAAATGAGCATCCTTTTGTTCTTGTGCTGGAACCCTCTTAGTCTCTTGCCCTGCCTGTGCATTTCAAAGCAGAGGGAAGAAGAAAAAGGGAAGCAGGGGAAAGCTTTAGTTTGTTTAAGAAGGAGCAGCACTGAAAAGGCCTTTAAGAGTTTGTTTTATACCCACTAACATCTAGAAGCTCACAGCTGAGCACCAGGCATCCAGCTTGCCAGTGCAGTGAGATAATGCTAGCAGTGATGGCTAGCTGTGAACAGATCCCAGGTGCCTGTCGTTTTGTTGTGAATTTCCATCCTTTTTGGAGAGTTTAAATCAGAACTTTAATGGGCTTTTGATGTTGTTTTAGTCTGGTGAATAGTTTGCTGTTGTATCTGCTTATTCAGTGAAAAGGCGAGGAAACGCTGCTACACAGGAGATGAGGAGACCATAGAAGCTGCATTTGCACAGCAGAAGCCTTTAAAAATCACTGCGCTATGAACGAAACATTTCCATATTTCACGGCTATTTTTGCTGGGTGCCTAAAGTTGATGATACAGCAAAAATAAAATGTGAATGAAAGGAGAGGGGAGGAAATGTCCTTCTGCTGAGCCTTGCTTCTTGACGATTTACATCTCAGCCATGTTGCTTGGCAAACCCAACAAAGCGAAGTATGTTGTGGCTGTAAAGTGATAAGCACATGATCTACACTGAGGACACTTTCTCCCTGCTATCTGGGTAAGGAAATGAGGATTCACTTTGAAGTGAAACATTAACCTCTTTTTTTTCCTTTGCTGCTTCTCTCTACCCAAAGAGTATCAGGCCAGCTGTGTCTTTTGGGAGACATTTGGAAGGACTTGGGGGACATTGGTTATCAGTGCATGCACCCACTTAAGTATGTAGCTATGGAGTAAATAATCTTCTGCATGCTTAATAGTCATAAGGAAAAAGGTTTTTACACTAAGGGCAGTGAGGCACTGGCACAGGCTGCCCAGAGAGGTCTCCATCCATGGAGACAGCCAAGATCAGGCTGGATGGGTTCTGAGCACCCAATGGAGCTGTGGGTGTCCCTGTTCATTGCAGGGGCAGTTGGACCGGATGGCCTTTAAGGGTTCCTTCCAACTCAAATGATTCTGTGATCATCTTCTCTACTCCCCTTATTCAGGCCTGCAGAGACCCACCAGCTCTGTAGCCCATGGCAGTAAGAAAGGATGCCCAATAATGGGGAAGTGCAATTCTGTGAAGGGCTGTGTGGTGAGTCTATGGGATATGGCACTAGGTTCAAGAAGTTTTTTAAAAAAAAAAAAGAAAAAGAGCAAAGGAAAATAGAAATTGAAACTCAATGAAAGTTTTCTCCTATATTTGTCTGTTTTGTTTTCAGAGAGATTGTTCAGGTCTTTCTGTGATGCTGTGCACAAAATCATCAGTTGCTTTTCAAAGCACCTAGAGCCTGTTTTCTCTGCTTGTGTATCATTTATGCTAATTGTCATCTGTGACAATTTCTTAAACGCCTTCTATGTGTTTGGCAGCCTTTGTCCCAGTGTGAAAGGCCAAGTGTTCAAAGAAAGGTGTGCGTCTCTGCAATTAACTCTGCTCTTATGGCACTGCTGAAGACAAGTTTGGGGTGAGGTAGGATTTGAAAAGATTTATTGGACTGGGGCTAGGAAAAGATCTTGTGGGTAATGGAAATAGATCCCAGCCCTGACGGAGGGTCCCAGTGGTGAGTGTTCTGCCTGTCCTGTGTCTGCCTGATCACTTGGCATGCGGCTCAGGGGCTTTGCTTTGTGCCCCGCAGAGCACACATAGCTACAGAAGCTCTTTGTAACCCAGACACAGCGAAACATCTTGTCCTTGACCTACCTTCAACAGCCATGAAGGGGACGAGGTTTTTCCCTTAGATCAGCAGATGGAATAAAAGCAGAGACCTGCAGTTATCCTTCACTAAAGGATTAAGGCTTCTCTGGATGGCGTTATTACAGTGACCGCAGGCAGCCCCGGATTGGCTGAGGGGCTGCCAGTGGGGACAGAGGTTTTAAACTGCAGGTTGAAGCATCAAATTGAGGAAAGCTGTTTCATCCAAAGCTTTGGACTCAGGGCTCAGGCGTATTTCACCCACCCTGGGCAGGCACTGAGCTGAGGCCACAGCACAGGGCTGGCAGTCAGAAAACAGAGCAGCTCCTCCCAAGTTGCTGAGGATCTCTAATGCTCGCTCTGACTACAAAGGATGACAATGCACATCTCAGATGGGTGTGTGAGGAGCTGTGGCTGTAAGAAACCTGGCTGTAATACATGGGGCTGACACTTACTGTTGTTACCAGGGAGCAATTCTTTGCCTACAACTGAAACAAACTGAAGGAGATTTTGGAGGGTGGCTCCATGCTGTGCAAGTGACGGCAGCGTTGCCTCGGGATGAGCAGACAGTTTGCAAAGTCAGTCCTCCACCAAAGGCTGAAACAGAGGGGAAAAAATTATGATTGTTTTTTAATAGTGGGAAGGACCATACAATGATTTTCTTCATGTGCTTTCAGTTCTGGGAGCGGTGAAAGAGCATTAGAAGTACCAGAAACACTGGAAAGCAAAGAGCAGCATGCGTTAATCTGACCCTCGATGGAACGACTTGAGCAAAGGCTGCTTTCATCAGATTTCTGCTATGTTCATGGGAGAACTGGGAGCAATTCTGCAAACAAAATCCAAAATGTGGGATTTGTTGTGGATTGCATCTGCTGAAATAACTGCAGAAGTTAGCAGCAATTCCAGCTCATGGAGGTGGAGTCTGTGGAAACAACTAAAACTTTCCAATGACCAAAACCTTCCTGGCTTTGACTCCATTCAGGCCAAAATTTGGGGTATTACTGAAGTCTCCTTGGGCTAACAGCAGAAGTCAAGGATCGTAAACTCACATGGAACATGACTGCAAATTGCTCTTTGTGGGAATATACCCTAACTCAGATGTGCCTAACACAAGAGAGAATCCAAACCTGATGCCCCTGAACTCTTCCCTCCCCAATTCCTATTTGGTTCAGAGCTCTCCTGAGGCTAAAAGAGGAAAATCTTAAAATTAGGTCAGAGCTCTGAGCTCCCATTAGAGACACTGAGGTCAGTGTGGCTGTTACCAGAATAAAATCTCGGGCTGCAATCAGGACATGCTGCACACTCGTTCCCTGGTGCTACAATAAGGATTCACTGGCCCCAGGACAGCTGTGGTATAAAGTTTAATCAGGTTAGCTAGGTTTTCTCTCTTGATTTCACAGCCTCTATTCAGCACGCCAGATTATAAACTTTCAACATGTAATTGAACCTGACTCAAGGAGCCAACTGTAATACAGTGAGCTTTAAAAGGGGGAATGGCAAGGGCTAAAGTTTTCATTCAACGAAAGCAATTTCTATGCACAGAAATCAATTCAATTGACATCAGTTGAGCTTTAATGCTGAATTAAAGAGCTGCCAGGTTTCCCCCATGGGGCTTTTACAGTCCGGGTTTTATGAATTCATTAAAATGCACACACAAACTTTTAGGGAAATAGCATTACACTGTAATAAGAGCTACAAATCGACCATATTCCTCAGAGAGATAAGTCTAATTTCAGTTGCCTAGTTGGCAAAATTGTTTTCCATCGTTTTGCATTTATTAGCAGAGGGTGTCATATTTTCCCTTGTTTCCATTTTGCTTTCTTGCTGTTTGCCCAGCAAGGGACAGCATCGTGTTCAGAAATACCAAGGGGAGATGCAATCCTTTGGAAAGCAGGTGCCCTCTTGGGGAGATGTTGCATCACACGGCCCTCCAAGGCAAGCTGGGATGCTTGGGCTGGAAGTCTGAAAGGCTCAGCAGATGTTTCTAGAACTTCAGGACTGATGGTCTCTGCCAACTTTAGTTGGAATCATCATCAGATGAAAGAGAACAGTGGGATATCCTAAATGACACCTGTGCGAAAAGAAGATCCTGGCTTCTTGGGAAGGACTGAAGGTAGCTGAGTGGTGGTATTGGCAATGGCTGGAAAACTGGAGGGGAAACCTAGAAGCCATGCCCACAGTAAGGATGTTTGTACAGGTCAGTGCCATCTGGTTGCCTCTGTGTTGTACCATTGTATACATAGCAGTGATCTGTCTGATAATGAATGTTCACAGGCTTTTATTAAGTATGCTCTCTAATTGCTTTGATGACCCTGGTGACTGGAGGTCTTGACCTATCCATAAAACAAGAGGGATTCAAAGCCCAACTCCTTTGTGTTGCTTCCTAGCAGGGCTTGGCTCTGGCTTCTGATGGATGAGGGAGTCTCTAGGGCGTCTGCAGGGAAGGCACACTGGATGTCATTTGGGAAGCTGATTTTTTGCAATGGGGACATGCATGCCTGTGCAGGGAGACTACAGACAAATCTGACAGGCAGCCAACCCTCTGTCGAGTGGTAATACATAACAGCTGCTGCCAGCTCCCATTTCCAGGCTAACTTAGTGATGTGGAATGACTCCATATGCTCTTAACAGACCTGATCTCCCACTCTGATGGGTCAGGAGGACCTAAACAAGCAGAGGAAAGGGGGCACAAAGGGACCCACCCACAGCCCTTTGCTCACAAGGATTAAGAGCTTCAGCACTTTCTCCTTTGTCATGTACACGTGGGCCTCCCTCCATGCAAACATGGCCCCTCTGGCCCTAGTGACAGCACACAACTTGTAGAGTAGCTTAAGGAAACACGGATTTATGCAGAAGGCATGTGCATTTGATGGCCTTCCTCAGTTGGTTCTCTTGATGCTGAAGCAGCCAACGCATCTCAGTGTTACTGCCTTGGAAAGGGCAGTGTAATAAGGATTCGTTTGTGCCATTTCCTTGGGGTTTTGCAGGGACTAAGATTTCTGTTTCATGGAAGGTTGTGAAAAGGAACCTACAAGATTAGTTCAACAATTACGTCAGTGCATTAGATAATATATTTTCCTTTTTTTTTTCTTCCCAAATACATTTTCCTTTTCCCCAGTGGAGGTTTACATACCACCAGGAATAAAAGAAAAAGAAATAATTCAGATTTGCTGATGAGTCAGCTAAGATACTAGAAGAAGGGGGGCTCCTCTCCTCCTTCTTTTCAGTGGATCATGCTGAGGCTTTCTAGATGAAAAGAAGACAAGCTATCATCTCTTCACGCGTAAAGAGCTTCCAGAAGCAGAGGGAGAACAAGAGATAAGTAGACTAAGCACTCTTACAGTGAATCTTGGTGGACTGCAAGCCAAGAAGGAAGCGTATCCTTTACCTGTATCCCAAACACTGTGAGCATCCAAGTGGAAAGTTACACCCAAGCTGTCTGGAGACCCATCAGCAGCAGGACTGGGATCCTTCTTTTTAACCTGTAAATTGACACAAATGGGCAAATTACAGCCCCAGCAGGAGGGATTATGCCTGAGGCATGCAAGACGCAACTCAGGCAGAAAAAGCAGAGAGAAGGGGAAGGCTCAGTGCCTCCGTTCTTTGCCCAATTCTTCTTTCCCAGGTCAAGAGTCAAAACCCATTTGATGTCGTATTTGCCTCAGCAGGGCACAAGCCTTGCATCCAGCCAAGTCCTGCGGACAATGGCAGGAGCTGCATGCTGAATCAGTTTTCCTGATTCCTGGTGCCAGGAGCTGCCAGCTCCAAATGTAAGGTTTTCAAGCTAGAAAATCTTAGACGCTTAACAGAGTTCTTGTATAAACTGAAAATGCCTGGTCTCTGGGGAGACCTGATAGCAGCCTTTCAGTATCTAAAGGGGGGCTATAAGGAAGAAGGGGACAGACTCTTTAGCAGCATCTGTTGTGATAGGACAAGGGGAAATGGTTTCAGACTAAATGAGGGGAGACTCAGACTGAGTATAAGGAAGAAGAAGACAGACTGATAGATAAAACTCAGTAAGAACTGCTCTTGAAACCACACGTTCCAAGAACCCGGTCCAAAATGGAGAAATTGAGTGGGTCTAAGAAGGAAAGAAGCAAACCAACGATCTCCTCATTAATATTATCTCCTCCCCGTTAAAAGACATTTGAAAACAAAGGCTGGAAGACGTTAGAAATGCAAATGTTAGTAATGCAGATCACTGCAAACCTCCGTGTCTGATCCTCCTCTCAGTTCTACTCCCCCCACACACGCACAAACGCACACACACACCCCCAGACCTGCTTGTGGCTGCACTGGAGCGTGGTAATTCCTCTCCTGGGAGACTTTCTCATGGATGGGAAAGGAAAGAACAGGTGGAAAAACTTGGCAGCATCCTAGCTATCAAAAACGCCGTGAAAAAGGGGTTGCGATTCCTGGCCGGCAGCGCTTTCTTGCTCCGGAGCGCACACCGCAGAGCACAGCCGCTCTGCCCGGTCGGAGCCCGGCGGTGGGACGCGGGTGACACCGTGTGGTCGCTGTGCCCGGACCGGCGGCTGCAGCCACCCCCGAGGCTCTGGAGGTGGGACATCAGTCTGTGCCCTGTGCCAATAATCCCTTTTGCCCTCCCGTCGGTGTTTCGCGTGGCCCTGCACAGCCCGGCACGGACCCGCCGTGCTTTCAGGAGCTCCGGGCTGGCTAACGCAGCAAATATTAACACCCAAGGATATCATTGCTGGTGAGGCTGCAAGCTGTGCTCGGACAGCTGTGGAGGGCTGAATGGTTGGGGTGAACTCTGAGGAGTCACCTTGAACTTTCCTGAGCCACCACAAAGTGCAGAATAACCAATTGGATTCTAATCCAAACCCAGACTTTCGGAGCCGTCTTACTGTAGCTCGTTACATGCAGTGAAAGCGGTGTGATGGAGATCCCAGACCATTAATCCAAAGCGCTCCAAGGCACACCAGCAGCCAGACCTGCATGCGGAAGTTTGGCTGGAGGTCTCCCTCATCTCAAACCCAAACCCCAACTGTGCTTCTCACCATGAATGCATACCTGGATTTATGGCTTTATTATAATCTTTTTTATCACAAGGTCACGATGTAATGATCTCTTATTCCCTACACAGAGGCTGCCACTGCTTAATTCCAAGGGCGCAGAGCATCTTGGTTTGCTGTTCAGAGAAGGACTATCTCATACAGGAGGAAGAGAAACCCCACACTGTGATCACATAGTTGCCGTTCTACTTGTCTGGATCAAGCATTGTTTTGTTCAAAATGTCAAATTCTGGGTGTCTGTGTTTCAGCAATCCAGAGAGGAGTTTGCCTGAAAATCATCCTTCTGTCACTGAATTTCCAAATTACAAGGGAAAAAAGCAAGTGAAAGGAGCTCTGCCATTAGGTTTGCAAGCTCCTTCCCTTTCAGCAGCAGATCACAAGTTTCACTGCCCCCAGCCCAATTAGGTATCTAGGATTTTAGGCTTTCCTGCGGTAGGAGAGAGAAAGTGATGATTCTGTTAGTGATGGGTGGGAGGAGAAATTGCAGTGTGTGTCCACGCAACTGAATTCCCAGACTTTGGGGTCCCTGCATCTCCTGCTGCTCTCGCAGCTTTGCTCTCTATTGGTAATTTTAGATCTTTGCATGCCTGCTAATATTCTCAGCAAAAGAAGGTGGGGGGAAATTTAGATTGCAAATTTGCATGAATTTGCATATGTTTACATATATCTCCACACATTCCTTTAGACCTACATGCCCTCCCGTTAGGAAGTGGTAGTCCAACAAAATCAAAGTGCTACCACCTTCCTGTATTTACCAATGAATGTATTTACCAGACCATATCCACAGCCCAGCATCTCAGTAGTGGAGCAGGTTAGCTTGAAACACAGCTTCTGAATTAATGTCATATCCCTCTGCTCTTATCTATCACAGAATCATAGAATCATAGAATCATAGAATGGTCTGGGTTGAAAAGGACCACAGTGATCATCTAGTTTCAACCCCCCTGCTAT